>PDUO01000025.1:489554-950363 GCA_003008705.1 Pezicula radicicola
CGCCCCCACCTCTCTTAACTCCACTTAAGTTTAACAAGCCCAACATCCACATAAAGTGGGTAAAGATCTTGCCTATATTTAATAATAGCAAATGCTCTTACATCTATGTAAAAACCATTTAATGAGACATGAAAGGTATTTAATATTAAGTAAGAAATCTAGATATTCTACTATAAGTGAACCTCTAACAACCTAATCTACAATGCAACAACGACTCTTAAAATCTAGAAAAGTCTAAAAGGCCTCTAAGATTTCAAGAAACCCAATCCCAAAACACCAATGACAAAAGAAACCTACAAGAAATCTAGTATATTAACTCCCCTCCAAAAAAGGCCCTTCCTCCTCGCCCTTAAACCTCCCGCCTCCTACAAACACTCCATCAAAAATTCATACCCCGGCCCAATCCACTTATCCCACCCCTCCATCCCCGGCCTCAACGCCGCATCAAAAATATGTCTCTTCCCCTGCACAAAAACAGCCCCACACTTAATACCCCTGCCTTTCAATTCCCCAATAAAAGTCTCTCCTTGTGTAAACGGAACAACTTCATCCTTAACACCATGAATAATGAACGTGGGAGCTTTGTAAACTCCGAGCTGGACTTGTGATAGTGGGGAGAAGGATTGGATTTGTGAGAGGGTTGGTGGGATTGGGTTGCAGGGTTTGGCGTTGTAGGGGTTTGATGGGGAAGAAGGGAGACCGTTCAAGAGGAGGGAGAGTCCGTTGCCGTCTTGGAAGAGGGAGAGGACTAGTTCTGAGCGGGGATCACCTGGTTGGAGGAAGCCGAGGTTTTTCTCCGAGCCGGTGAAGCCTTTGGGACCGTCGTAGTTGGAAATCTAGACTTTTATGTTAGTTTTGGGAGGTAATTTTCTGGGTTGTTAGTTGGGATGGGGATGAGATGACTTACCACTTTTTGGGATAGTGCTTTTTGGATCTTTTCCATGGTCATTGATCGTGGTGCGTATTCGCCGATATCTTGACGTGTCCAATCTGCCAATCATCAGTTATTATGCTAAAAGGGAGTGAAGTTTTGCTTAGTGTCGGTAACTTACGATCATTTTCAAAGTCAGTTGGAGCATAAAAGCTAAGAATTGCACACGGTGGCTTAATTCCAGCATTCACACTCGTCCAAGCAGTCGTCATCGCCAGATGGCCTCCCGTGCTCCAGCCAACCACAACGAGCTTCTCGATATTTACAACAACGCCTTTTTGCTTTGCGAGGAGGGGGAGAGTATCCCGGGCCCAGATCAGGGCATCCCGGATATCGGTTATAGGACCCGAGAGGGCGTCGACTTCGGGACAGAGGCGGTAGTCGAGGGAGATGGGGAGGAAATTGTTGTCTAGGAGATGTTGTGTTTGATGGGGCCGAATCGCCCGACGTGAGAGTGTCATGTAACCGCCACCATGAAGCATGAGTGCTAAGCAAACCAGTCAGTCATATGTCTGCTGTTGTATTGTATAGTATTTACGTACCGATAGGCATAGGTTTAGAAGACCGATGTTGAGGTATTGGATAGTAGATATCTGCTTCGATCTGCAAATCATCTACAACCTTGTAAGGGACCGTCTCAATCTCGTAGCTCTTGGACTTGGAGTCAATGGCCTTGTCATACCTGTTTCCACTAACACCATTTTCCTTCAGGGACCCGACGAGCAGTTGTTGGATCCTTGATTCCTCTGCTGGTCCTGTTGTGCATCCGAAAGACTTGAAGCCCGCTTGGCGAAGGTAACCAGACCATACTTTGGCTGGCTGTAGAGGATAAGCACGTCCATCTTTGGCCGACCACCATCCAGAAAGGAGGCCAAATACTAGATCGAAGTACTTTTGCATACGAGTAAGTTCTAGTAAGACCACAAAGCCATTGTTACGGAGCAAAGATCTGATTCTTGTACAAGAATTAACAATGTTGGATGTTGCGTGTACGACGTTTGTTCCAATAACGATATCATATTTCCCTTGAAGAGCGAAAGGAGCGTCTTTCTCAAGATCAAGTGTGCAGAAGTCCATCCAAGGAAATTGAGCCGAGAACTTCTTCTTTGCTGCACCAACGAGCGTTGACGAGATGTCCGTGAAGGTATACTCGACAGCCCGGTTCTGAGATTGCAAGAATTCGCAAAGTTGAGCTGTAGTACCACCAGTACCCGCCCCGACCTCCAGAATTCTTATTGGAGTCTGGCTGTTACCGGTTGGTACAACCTGATCCATGAGAATGACGAGGAGATCGGTGGAGACTTTAAAAAGTGGCGAGTTCTGGTAAAAGTTATTGAGGATTGTTTTGTTGGCTGCACTTCCAAATAGAATGGGAACTGCGTCCTCTTCCCCAGTTAAACATCTAGCCAGATGTGACCCAGTGAGAGAAAAGAGCTTAGAGTCGTTGGCAAATGGAGGGCATGAAACAAGTAACTTCTCTAAGAGAACAGAAGAATGAATGCTTGGAAGTGGTGCTGATGACCTTAAAAATTGGGTTCCGCGTCTGGCGACAATCGCAGCATCTTCAAGAATAGCCCAGAGCTGCGGGACGACTTTGTTGTGCTTTGGTGAGTATTGGAATGTAGGAATAAACTCGCCCTGTCGAAGCGCTCTCCAGTTTACACCAAGCTGTTCGAATGCCTCAACGACATAAGCGACTACGAGCTCGTCCTGTTTCGGTACAACATTCGTCCAGTAGCCAGTTAGACCATAATGATCAGCAGTAGGAGTCCATGCAGCCTGGCAGTGGTCGAGAGCTTCAACGGGGTCACGGAGGAAAGTAGGACTGGGATTAACACTTTGCTCGACTTTGGGGTAGGTCGGTGGTTGGGTGAAGTTTGATATTGTGACAGTTTTTGGCGCGCCTGCTTGGCTGATGGAAGGTGATGAAATCGCCGATGAGGTTTGCCCAAGCATCGACAGCAAAGTTCCGACGGTGACAGTAAGGTCGAGGTCCAGTTCGGCATCGTAAGCCTCTTCCAAGGCCGACTTGAGCTCGATCAAAGAGAGCGAATCAACACCAAGTACATCAAGACTTGCGCTCTCAACAATGGAAGATGTATCAATAGCAGCATGCTCAGCAATCAACTTGAGGATATCATCTTTGAGCCCTGCGGCTTGTGAAGCTGGACTAGGAATCTGTGCTGCAACAACTCTCACGGCTTGACTTGGCACGCTGACAGAAACTGCTGTCCGAATAGGAATGGGAGACTGGACTTCCGTGATGTGGACTGTACTTTGTCCAAGCATTGAGAGCAGTCCGCCAACAGTAAGAGTCAAGTCAAGGTCCAGGTTAGTTCCGTATGATTCTTCCACTGCCGACTTCAACTCAATCAAGGAAAGAGAATCGACTCCAAGCACATCCAAGGTTGCATCGACCGTAATTGAAGAGGCTTCAATAGCAGCGTATTCAGCAATCAGTTTGAAGAGGTTCTCTTGCAAGCCAGAGGATTTCAAAGATGGATTTGAAGAAAGACTGGAAGCTGGGCTGGAAGGCCTTGAAGACGGAGTCATTATACTCGATGAAGAACTGGTCGTTGTGGCGTATTGTATTGGTGCAGGCTGCTTGATCTCTGTAGTCTGGGTGCGGACGTGAGGAACCATTCGGCTCAAGTTTTGAATATCAGTAGTAATGACATCTGAACTTTCGATTTCGATACCGAACTGCGATCGGAGTTCGTCAACAAGCTCAATTGCGGCCAGTGAGTCCACACCAAAATCACCGATCATGGCATCACTTGAAATCTGGTCTTCAGCCAGGCCTGCAAATTCAGCAACCACTTTCTTGAGACTTGCGATCAGACCAACCTGCGGATGGGCTGTTCTTGAAGGTAGAAGCTCTGTATGGATTTCGGCTTTTAGTGTTACTGGTGCAACTGGACGAGGAGCTTGGATAGGGGTAGCTGAAATGGTTGCAGCAGCGATCCTTTGGGGTGCTGGAGATGGTACTTTACGCTCCATCTTCTTAGTCCCATTCTTTTCCTTGGTTATGGGCTCCAGAATCTTGTGAAGAGTGCTTAATGGCAGTTTATGGAAGTGCATTCCAGTAATTGTAGAGACGAGAGTTCCATTCGGATCAAGAACGAAGATATCCCCAGTCGCCTTGGCATTCTCGACGGAGAAAGAGGCATATACACGGTACTTACGTCCTGAGATTAGATCAGAGCCTGGAGCAATAGTAAGATTGTCAGCGCCAACTGCAAGGTAAGCGTCGGTTGGCGTGCAGAGATCACTGCTGTTGATCAGAATACCCACAACTTGGACGAAGTTGTCGAGAGCGATGGTATCGCAAGAGCCAATTGCAGTACTCTCTTCAGTCTCAGAAGCAGCCGGGAGAACTAATTCGGCCATTGCTTCATTTCCAGACATCGTGATGGACGAGATTCCCTGCAGAATAGCTGCGTAGTTGACTACCCTAGAGAACAACTTATAAGCTCTATTAATTTTGAAAGTCTCTGCATCGGGGCTGGCCGCAAAATTAGCCATGCGAGCTTTAACAAATCGCTGGTGATATTGAAATTGACTTGCTTCCTGGCCAGTGAGCCCGTTAAAAAACTTGAAATTAGCCTTTGCATGGAGTGTGGCTTTGGAACTTCCTTCAGACGAGCTCTTTAGTGTAAATGACCACTCAGGGCTCTTCGCATCACCCTGAAGAGTAAGCAGTACAGTCTTACTATGATCAATACCCAGAGGGGCGTCGATACGGAAATCCCAGAAAGACATTCCGACCTTTTCGAGACTGCCCATAGTGGATTGTGATGCCATGATGGCACATTCAAGATATAGAGCTGCTGGACATAATGGATGCGTGATGACGTTGTGACCAGCGACAATGGTTTGGAAGCGTTCGGTCTCCGTGCCGATGCGGTACTGTCTTGTATGGCCATCATCCGTGTAAGGATTGACCAATTTTAAGGCCACTTTCTCTGGCTCGCTTGAGGCGACGACTACTGGAGCTTGCTGCTGTGTTTTGAGAGCCTCAGTGACACGGTCAACAAATGGCAACCAGGTTGGAGTACGTTCGAACTCGTACGGCGGTAGCCATGTCTGTTGCAGGCCAGAAGCCTCGAAGTTGAAGAATGAAACCGAGACACCTTCGCGCCACAGTTTGATTGTTGCATCACTGATGGCCGCTGTGGGCTCTGAGAAAGTCGAGAGCTTAACGGGCACGTAGACATGATCTTGGGTTGTCGATACAGCCTTCTTGATCATAGGAACGATGGGAGTGTCAACACCGGCCTCAAGCCAGATACAAGAGCCCAGTCGTTTTTCGATACGCTGTACTGCCTGGTAGAAAAAGACTGGCTCTCGCATGTGCTGAGAAATACGCTGGAACGCAATCTCACCAAGCTGCTCGCTAGTGCATGCCTCTAAAGGAATTTGTGGGGATTTGAAAGTCTGCTTTCTCGCAACTTCATCTAGGTCACCAAGAAGATTATCAGTGAACCTTGAATGGAAGCCATGGGTTGTATCAGGTTTAGAAGTACGCAAGCTGCTGAACGAAGTGTTGTTGCGCAGAACGTATTCGATGTCAGCAATAGAGTTCGCTGATCCAACGACGACGTGACTTGTCTGTGAGTTGTAGCATGCAATCTCCACTTCAGAGCCTGCAGGGAGATGTGAGACGACGTCGCGGACTATTGCTTCACTTGCGTGAATGGCAAGCATGGTCCCTCTTTCGGAGCCCCATTTGGATTGGATCAACTGTGCTCGCGCCCTGACAATGTCAAGCGTACTTTCGACAGACATAACACCAGCCACGGCCATGGCCGTCAGTTCTCCAAAACTATGGCCTATAACGGCATCCACTTTAAGCCCACAATCGATCCATGACTTTGCACATGAGTATTGAAGAGCAAACATCGAGCACTGTAGCATCACAACATCTGACTGAGGTTGAGTCTCGAAAATTCCCGGGAAAATTGATGACGAGCCAGTCTTCATCAGGTACTTGTTACATTGCTCGAGGTGCTTTCGGAGGAGAGGAGACGAATCGTAGAGTCTCTGGTCAAGGCCGACGGCTTGCTTTGCTTGACCAGAAAAGGATAAGACTACTGGCTTTGGGTTTTCGGAGAGCTCAGAGACACTACTCAAGTCATCCAGGTCCCTACATAACGCCGGAATATTCTGGGCTGTCGAAGTCCATGCAAATCGTTGGGACTTTCGACATTTCGACAGTGTGAATGCCAAATTTCCAATTGACTTAGACGAGCCGAGTGGGCCCTGAAGGTATCTCTTCAAAGATCTAGCATACGTAGAAAGGCTCTTTTTGGAGCTCGCAGACAGAATGACAGGGAAAGTTGATACAGCGCCTGGCAAAGAAGCTGCTGGAGCCTCGATCTTTTGAGGGCTCTGGCACAACAGTAGAGCCGCATTACTTCCAGCTGCTCCATATCCGTTAACGATAATTGCCTTATATGGGGCATTCCATTGTTGAGCGGAGGTCGGAATAGCCATGTTGTCTGGTTCTAATGCAGGAATCTTCGGGTTAAGAAATTTGAAGTCGGCCAACGGTGGAACGACACCTTTGTTAACCATGAGAATGGCTTTGATAACGCCTGCAACGCCAGCTGCAGTTTCAACATGGCCAATATTAGCCTTGATAGAGCCGAGATGAAGCGTGTGATCTCGCTTTGAAGTTGCGAATGCTTTCCGAATGCCTTCGATCTCGACTGGATCTCCGACTTGAGTACCAGTTCCGTGTGCTTCTACGTAAGTGATAAGCGAGGGATCAATCTTTGATTCATCGAGGATATCCTTATAAAGCTGGAGTTGTGAGATGGTATGGGGAACAGTAATCGACTTGGAGTCACTGCCCTGATTGGTAGCTACCCCTGGAATGACACCAAATATCTGATCGTTATTAGCAATAGCTTTTGATAGAGGCTTCAGAACAATCAGGCCACAACCCTCGCTGCGACAGTAGCCATCAGCAGAAATATCAAATGGTTTGCATTGGCCCGTTGAGCTCAGGAAACCAGCTCTTCCTAAATTCAAGAACTGCGTTGTAGTGCTCAAGAAATTGACACCGCCAACGAGAGCTGCTGTGCATTCTTTCCTTTGTAGGGACCTGCAGGCACGAGAGATCGCAACGAGGGATGAAGAACATGCGGTGTCAATAACTTCTGACGGTCCAGTCCAGCCAAAGTAATGACTGATTTTGCCGCTCAAGAAAGCTGTGATAGTGCCAGTTGCTGTGTATGCGTTTGGCGTTTGAGCTGAAGTGTGCTCAAGATGGTCAATGAAACTGGCACCAATAAACACTCCCACACGGTCTCCTGCATCCCTGCTCTGACTTGAACATAGATATCCACTTGACTCCATGGCTTGGTAAGCCGTCTCAAGAAGCAAGCACTGCTGGGGATCCATATAAGTGGCTTCCTTGCTGCTGACACGGAAAAAAGAGTTATCGAAACAGTCGTGGTCAGATATGAAGTTCCCATAGAATTTCTGCTTGCTAGCCCAGCGTAGATCAGAACTGGAGCGGAAGCATTCTTCGAAGTTGATTCGGTCTTTAGGAACTTCCTGAACCATGTTTCGACCAGAAGAGATGACATCCCATAATTCTTCAACTGAGTTGGCACCAGGAAATCGACATGCCATTCCCACGACCGCGATTGCTTCTGGAGAGAACTCTAGTGGTGATGAAGATGGGGACTATCGAATTTAGTCAGTGATGACTCAAAGCTGCAAGCTCCGTCAAGAAACAGGAAGGAAATTGTCATACCTCTGGGACAGCAGGAACTGGGCTTGGGATGCTAGGCGTAGTAAACTGGATTAACGAGAACATATCCAGCTTTGTCATCTGCAACCCAGAGTCTCGGAACGGCTTAAGGGAGACACAGTCTCCAATACCAAAAGCAGCAATGGAATGCTTCACCTGACTTCCCTGGTTGAGATCCATAGCCACCTCAGTTAACAGCTGGTACCATTCACATTTCTCCGCCAGAATCGTCCGTGCGATCTCGAGGCAAAGGGATCCGTCAATCATCATCTGAGCATCGACATTGGATCTGAAGGGGACTAGAAGACGACTAGCATCTGGGATTCGGAGTGACTCGTTCGCCGCACAGAACTTAGAGAAATCGATTGCCAATTGCCTGTTCTCAGGATCGTGCACCTTTCCTCGTAATGGGATCATTTGCACGGTGAGCTTTTGTGCAATGCAAAATTTCTCTACGTCCGGTAGGATATTTGGCGGCCCAACAATACTCACCGTTCTGGCGTCGGTAATTGCTGAAATGTAAGTCTATGTGCAAGTAACAAAAGTCAGCCGATTAGGTCTTGAACCATCCTGAGTAGAATGCTGGCAACGTACGTTAGGGAAAGCAGCACAAATTTCCTCTGCTTGACCAGCACGCTTCGTCCGAACAACCATAATGCAGGATAGTTTTAACGGATTATCATCCACCACATCACAAGAAGCACCAACTCCGACAGCAGCCCTGATAGCCTGACACGCGTTGGTAACGACCTCTTCTTCATCGCTTGCGCATGCCACGGATACAGCTGCCCACATACCCCCACAATATCCCTGAACTCCGGCACCTCGACGGAAAATATCCATCATTTCATGGTGCTTCAGGTCCTTAAGGTCTAGAAATTGGAAGTATTGAGCCAGATGAATAATCATCAAGAGAGGGAGTGCCAAAATTCCCGAAGGCACTTCAGCGCCCGCGTTCATGTTCCCATTGCCGGAAATCCAATCTGACAATGTTTGGAGATAACGCGGACCATCTTCTAAGTTTGCAAAACCCGGATGGAAAGATAAAAGTGTTGGCCAAACTTTGGGGAGATCTTTGATCGCTTGGATAAAAGGTCTGAGAACTGGTTTGCTGCGAATATAGGACCTCAGCTCGGTGAGGTATTTGTCTGTGGGTGTTTTACTCTGGGGTCCAAAGACGGCCACTGAAGGGAGGTGGTCTGCTAGTAGAGGGGTAGTCATTGTGAAGGCGTATTGGGGTAAAATCTAGAGCCAAAAAAATGTTGAAGAGACAAATGAGTGTATAATCTCTTGATACAAGAACCAGAACTGTTGAAGTTGGAGATGCGAAGCTAGAGGAGCAGAATACAACGGCTCTCTAGTTATGTATGTATACATTGTCAAGTGGAAGTCTAACAATCAAGCGGGTGGTAAAGTCTCGGTGGAGCCGTCGGCGGGTCATGTCACAGCACGGGACAATGTAGGGGAACATCGATCAGGATTCTCGAAACTGGGGCCGGTAGATAACGTATCATGAAGCGATTTGTGATGGACAACTTCTTCCTCACAAATGAATCTCGCTAAATGAGCACTGTCAAAAGTGCTATTCAGCACAACTACCTATCTTGTGCCGAAGATTCCAACCTGTAACTATGCATATGCCTCTTAGAGGCGCAAGTTGGACCTTCTACAAGCAGCACACCTTGCATTGACTGCTTCGATCATACCTGCCAAACATAATTATCTCCTTGCGATGCTTATATGCATGTCCAGAAATAACTAGGCAGTACCAACATTATACGTATAGAGGGTAAGCAATACCAAGAGCAATAGAAGCTTAACGAGAAGCTTGAAAAGCAGCCTGTGCCTTCTGATGAAGGGTGCGAGAATAACAAGTTGAGCAGCGTATTTGCAGTGGGCATTCACAAGACCCATACTGGAGAACTTCTACCGAGTAAAGTACGTTATCTTGCAGAATTTAAGGTTTAGGACTTCAAAGCAGGGGCTTTCCTCAGTACTCACTAACAGCTGTTGCCAAGGAGATAGCTTATCTCAACGTAATTCGTGATGGCAAACTTGCCCCTCACAAGTAATGAAGTGAAGAGCTTCCAGAAAGCCGCTAGAACACTAGACATTGCAGCCGGTCCAGGGGCATGAAACTCAGGCCACTTCCTCAAAGTCCCACAATGGCCCAACTACAATCTTCGGCTAAATTGTCTACAGTAACTCCAGAACGATAGCCTGAAGGAACGTTAATCAATGGTCGGATCTCCAAGATCTCACAATATCATTATTAGTGATCACAATTAGTGAGCTGGAAAAATACTTTCCGGAAAGCTCTCCTACTCGAGCACTCGTACTCTGCTGTGGTAATATTCAAACCAGGAAGGTGAGTTGATCAATCGGGAAAAGGATCTCCACTAATTAGTGGGACTGGGTGTGAACCAGGAGTTTAAAATATTAATGAACAGTCTCACCGCCCCCTCAAAGTAGCCTTAGTGTTGTAGCTGAAATGACAATGTTGAATGTCTTGTCGACAATGACCAGTCCTTAGCCTTGGTGTCACTGTAGTTCACCGGGTTGGAATTTCGGATGTTGCGGTTATCGTAACGAATGGTTTGGGAAGTTGGTTGTACAAGACTGGATACCAACAAAGCACGAGTAATAGGCAACGACCTGGACTCGTGAGCTGGTGGTGTGAGACACGCGGGGTAAGCGTTCCGTGAGTGATAGTAACAGGTTGAAATCGTTAGACGCATGCGTTGATTCTCGTAAACGTTTTTTTTTTCCGCCGCAAACTCGCAGAAAGCTGCAGGCAGGGTTGACGTATACATCGCATCAGCTTCCATGCTCTAAATTTTATCATCTTCAGGTTCACATTGAGATACAACATCAAAAAGTACAGCGAAACTCACAAAGATTCAAAGGGGCTCGCAGCAATCATACCATATGATTGAGGACTCACTCACCCCGTTATGGCACTAAGTGATCCCAAAAACCTTATAAACTGGGTGTTCTAACCAACCCGTCGGTATTATTAAGGTAGATCCCGCATTCGTTCCAGGAACATTGATTCCAACCAACCATTAACCTTGTCATCCGAAAGGACGCGTATCAAGCCTCTGGGGATGATTCTTGGTGGGGTGGGTGTCCGGGGTTGAAAATTTGGCCTGGGTGAGTCTCGGTCGGCATGGTTTATTGTCGGATTCGGTTCTTCCTCAAAACTCAATCCAACAGAAAGACTGTGCCCGCGCTTTGCAGATAGAGTTCGCAACACAACTCCCTACTGCATTCTCCGTACACGCCGGCCTTGACCTAAAGCATGCATGATAAGAACGTTGACTGCCGGTGTCTTACCAACCAGCATGTGTCCTCTAGCAGGCCATGGCGCGCTCGCCTAACTTCTCCATTAGATGAGCATGCGATAGACTGATAAGATGTTTACTTATTCGTTGCTGTGTCTGACCTTTGGGGAGCTGTTTTCTCCAAACCAACTTTCGTCTCTCCTGCTACTTTTGGACTTCTCTTTTCTTCCTTGACACCAGAGTCTAACACGATATTGAATATGACCACCTTTGCAATGAAGGGGGACCTCGAGCCATGCAACTTTCCTCAACTTAACAAGGCTCCAGTCGCATCAGTAGTGAACCTAACAGCATCTGCACAACTGTCCCCCGAACAAACTGCCCAACTCTATGACTTTTGTGAGCAGCGCCAGATAAAACTTTCCGTTCTTCTCCAAGCCGCGTGGGCACTTGTCCTTCGACGTTATGTCGGAACTGATTCAGTACTTTTTGGATATCGTAAAGTGGACTCTCCAGCGACGGGGAGCCCTCTACTTCTGTGTGGTGATCAATTTGATCTTACAGATGCCGTTAGCCAGCATCTAGAGAGAGATTCGGAAAGCTCCTCGAGTTCTCTCTGCTGGGTAGCGACTGGGCAGGAGTACAATGAATCTCCGCTTGATCTATTCAATTCCTGCGTGACCCTTCAAGAATTTGAGCAAGTACCTGGAGCCCACAAGTTCGAAGATTCCCTGAAGGTAACTAGAACGTGGATGCCTGCGATGTTCGACCATAGCTAAAAATTTCCACAGTACGCAATAACTGCAAGTTTCCTCAGTTCGAAGGCAATCCTCTCATTCAAGATCACACACGCCTCATCCCTCCTCGATGAAGCCCAAGGACGTCGTATTGCGAACACAACTCGCACTGCCCTGTTAAAGGTTGCAGCAGACCCTTCGATAACCATCGGAGATCTCGACTTGATTGACGAAGAGGATTTGAAACAGATTTGGGAATGGAACCGCGAAATTCCGGAGGACTCGAGGATATGTGCACATCATATATTCGAACGACAGGCCAGAACGACTCGAACTGCGCAAGCCGTCTGTTCATGGGATGGTGATATGACATACGCGGAGTTGGACAAGCTTTCGTCTGCGCTTGGTGCGCATTTATCTAGCAAAGGCGTAGGCCCTGATATGATAATACCCATCTGTTTCGAAAAATGTAGATGGACTATTGTTGCGATGATGGCCGTTCTGAAAGCTGGTGCTGCATTTGCTACCATGGACCCCGCACAGCCAACCAATCGTTTAGAAGACACAATTCTGGAGACGAGATCTAAGTTGATCCTCGTGGGAGCATCGCAAGCCCAGCGGTTTGAAGGAGATAAATGGGAGGTCCTCACAAACATCCCAGAACTGTGTCAGCAGTCAGACGTGCCCTCATATAGCGCTCTAAGTTTGAGTGTAGAGCCCCACAATCTCTGTTATGTCGCCTTTACATCAGGTTCAACAGGAAAGCCGAAAGGAGTAGCTCATCAGCACATCGGTGCATGCTCGAATATGACGAAAAAGTCAAGAGACGGTCAAGACTCAGGCTATGGGCCCGGGGGTCGCATTCTACAATTTGCTTCGCAGGCATTTGCAGCGAGCGTCCTCGAGATCCTCAAAACTCTTGGGAACGGAGGGACTATATGTATCCCGTCGGAAGCGATACGATTAAACAACATCACACAATTCATGACAGAAACCAACATCACCCGCGCGTTTTTCACACCATCGCTTCTCAAGCTGTTCAAGCCCGAAACCCTATCAACCTTGAAGATATTGCTGGTCGGTGGTGAGCCAGTGTTGCCAGATCTTATCGCTACTTGGTCCAACAAGCTCAGACTCATAGAAGCGATTGGCATGACTGAAGGCGTGGCAATACAAACAAATGTAAGAAGCGATGGTCAGATGACAAGGATTGGTCAATCGTTAAGTGGTGTTGCGTGGATTGTAGACCCAGACGACTTCAACAAGCTGGTACCCGTAGGCGCTATTGGTGAACTTCTAGTTGAAGGGCCATGTTTGGCAAAGGGGTACCTCAATGACGACGAAAAGACCAAAAGTGCATTTGTAGAGAGGCCACTATGGGCTGCTAAGCATGATCATTCTGGTCGGAAATTCCGTATGTATCGGACAGGCGATCTCGCTCGGTACTTCAATGATGGAGTTGTCAGGATTCTAGGAAGAAAGGACAACAGAGTCAAGCTGCACGGCCAGCGTATTGAGCTAGGGGACGTAGAATCTCATATGGAGAAAGGATTGCCTACAAGCATGGCATTTGCTGCAGATGTGGTATCGCCGTCAGATGGAAAGGATAAAGCATTCCTCGTTGGCTTTATATTTGCTACCACTGAGCTGGGGAAGCCAAACGACCCGCAGGCTGCTGAAGTCTCCGAGAGCACCCGGGAAAAGGTTGCGCTACTCGTACCAGAGCTCAAGAAGCAAATGGCACTCTCGTTGCCATCTTATATGGTTCCGACTGTCTTCTTGCCATTGAATCGCAGACCTACGAATATGTCAGGGAAAGTAGATCGTAAAAGGCTCCGCCAGATAGCTTCAGAGATGACAACCGAGGAGTTGATGTCATATAACGGCTCGACAACCGAGAAAACTGCTCCATCGACTAAAATGGAAAAAAATATCCAATCTCTATGGGCCAAGGTCTTCGCTATTGAGGCCGAAAAGCTAGGGCTGGAAGATGACTTTTTTATGTACGGCGGCGACAGTCTAAGGGCCATCAAACTGGTAGCGCTTGCAAGAACTGAAGGTGTTCTTCTGACGACGGGAGGGATCCTACAGAACCCCACGCTGCAGGCCATGAGTCTGGTTGCGAAGATGATAGAGAAAGGAAGCCCTCAATCGGTGCCACAAAAGGCAATTAATTTCGGTTTCGGACAGAAAGAGATCCAAGAGCTGAGCTCTTTAGTCAGTAGGTATGAGATTGAAGAAGTAGCACATGCTACAAGCTGGCAAGCTTGGGCAACCTACACTGGCTTGTTGAAGACTCGAGGCTGGACCGACTACCTGACTTTCGATTTCAAAGGCTCTCTTGACCTGCCACGTCTCGAGAAGGCCTGCAGTCTTATCCTGGAAACGTTGCCGATTCTGCGAACTGTCTTTATCGTTCATCGTCGACGCATCTTACAGGTCGTACTGAAAGATTATCCATTCGAGTTCAAGAAGTATCAAGCAACGGGGAGTGATGTCAACGCCATTTCAAAACAGCTCTACGATGACGATTTGACTACCGTTGCGTCCTTGGGTGAGCCCATTGTACGCTTCGCACTTGTCAAGCAAGACTCGCAGAATCATCGCCTTCTCATCCGAATTTCCCATGCGCAGTACGACGTTGTTAGTCTGTATGGATTGTTCCACGCAATCAAAGACGCATACACTAAATTGGCTCTTGAACCATTCCCTAAGTTCCTTGATTTTGTCAAGTTGACAAAAGAGGGTGAGGCTGACTCCGAACCATTCTGGCGAGATCTGCTCAAGGGTTCAAAAATGTCGCAAGTCTTACCTCAGCCCAAACCTTCGTATAAAAGCGTTGTGAATGCTGTGTTGAAGCAGACAATACCGCTGCCTTCGTTGCAAAGCCATGGTGTCACGACTGCTTCCATTGTCCTATCAGCGTGGTCTGTTGTCCTGAGTAAACTCTCTGGAAAGTCGGATGTTGTGTTCGGTAGTCTCACGTCAGGCCGGCATTCCGCAATGCCCGGTCTTCAAGAAGTCGTCGGTCCATGCATGAACGTAGTTCCTGTACGAACTCAAATGGACCAATGCAAGACAATTTTAGATCTCCTCCAGCAGGTCCAATCCCGCCAACTAGCCTCCTTGGATCATGAGAACGTTGGCTTCAGACATATCATCGAAAAGTGTACAGATTGGCCATCCTGGACACGCTTCAGCTCCATCGTCAACCACGTTCATATTGATGCCAGTATAGAGTCTCTGTTCACCATCACAGATGACTTGAAATTCGATTTCGGCGTACATGAGCCAATGCACGACAAGTCCGACTTGTGGCTGCAGACGAAGCCAATAGGCAAGGAGATGGAGGTCGAGCTAAGATTTTGTGAGGGAGTGATCCCAAAGGTACTGGCAGAGGAAGCGCTTCAGCTATTCTGCGACGTTGTAAAGCGCGCTTCATCCTCTGTTGATATGCCAGTCTCATCCCTCCGAAACAGCACTGCATCCAGAGCCACTGCTCAAATCCCACATTCCTCCGCCACCAGCTCTCCAGAAAAGCTTCAATCTGTAGTCAAGGCCGCGTGGACTCAGGTCCTGTTTGCAGAAGGAGAGGACTTCGACAATGCGAACATCGAGATGAACACACCATTCTATCAAGTCTGGGGTGATCTTCTTGGCGCCGCTGCATTATCTGGAGCGTATCGCGGGGATGGATTTGATGTCTGCGTGGAGGATATCATCGACAATCCGAGCATGGAGATGCAGGTGCAGCTGTTGGCGTCGAAAAGGGGTTCATAGAAGCTCCTATGCACTGTAGTGTCTTCTATATCGTAGAACTTTTGTAGCTTGGACTGAAAGCACCGTGTTGAAGTCAATCAGCTGGACGCGTTTGATTGCCTGAATTTCGAGGTGTCCCTTGGCACGGCTAAGTCAGCTCTTTGCAGCTTCCCCGCTCCACTCACTGGAGACACTAACAGGAATTGGATGTATCACATCTAATTACATGTCCTGCTAAACTAGCCGAGAGAGGTACATGACTGATCAAAATCACGATCATATTTATGTAAATTAAGAGTATTATGCGGCCATATTTCGCTATTGTCCCAGCCGTTTTCTACAACAAACCGAGCCTAAGTACAAACACTTAATATTAAAATCATACAAAACCAATCCAAGTTCAGTCTAATCCTTATTAAAAGTCTTATTTCTAAGTTTTCTAAGCATACAACCAAACTGATAATTCACACAATCCACATCTCATCCCAAAATCCAAAATCTACAACAGTCTCAACTATAATAGGGAATAACCCAACCCCATTAATTCTTACCTGTCACTAGCTACTATTCAGCAACATATTAATATACAAAACTAAACAGATCATGAACTTGTTACTACTCGCAAGCTTTAGCACATGCAGCTCGACCGACTTCAGAAACATCAACTTAAATTAAGCGAGGAAGATAGGAGAGAGAGAGACCTGAAGCAATATTACAAATACACTGCTTTGGAACTAGAATCGAAATACTTAGCACATTTATACACATTAGCCACCTATTCCTCAACCTGCTCATGGTCCTAAACATAGAACAAAGATGGGGTATCAAGCCCACGACGGAGCTTTCCAAGTCTTTTATGCGCTAGAGCAACGTTCAGTATCCGCAAGACTGAAGACCCAAGGCACTTCTTGAAGAAAGTGAGACATATCAAGTCCTCGATAAACACTAGTCATAAGTTCTACACAAATTTCATTGCCCCATCTCTTTTATACACCTTAACTAAAAGGACCAAATAGAAGATGCGGTACCAAAAAAAGGGTTGTAAGAACATAATTCCAATCCACCTCATCAGCGCATCCCATCCCTTCTTACTCGCGCCCGGCGCATCCTTAGACCGCATATCGAAGTTCCCTACTGTTATCTCCATTCATCCCCTTTGCAACCACAATACGTCAATTCATCCTCTTCGTTATCACAATCACACGCACCTCTGGAGTTATAAAAATAAAAAGCAAAACCACATTTATATACCCGCCATAATACTTATATCATTCAGCTTCAACTAATAAGCTCCGTATTGTTTGCATTCCAAGTCAAGAGATACAAAGAAAAAAGAGAGATGCCATCACCTAGGTGAACTAGGGACGCAGAAGACACGCAAGAAAAACACACAATCGTGACAGTCTAGAAATTCTCCTTGCCCCAGACGAAATTGAATCCTATTATCGTTAGTTAGTATATGGCCATTGAGTCAAGAGGAGGGAAACATACCAGGCTCCGAGTACATATTACACTTGATATGCAATTGAGATCCAAGCACCTTCGGTCCACAGAAGAACACACCTGCCTCAGCTGGTGCGTGGATCTTGCGGATGGACTTATAGATCATGTCCCAGTTAGGACGTCCAAAGTTCGTTGGTGCTCGGAGACCAGTAATAGCATCACGGTCTGCATTGGCGTCGTTGATCATAATGTTGGTAGCATCATCGACCTTGATCTTGGCAGTGAGGTAGGTGTGAATTTCGATGTGGTTGTCCATATCCTGTGCTTCAATAGCGAGGAGGAGCGAACGGAACCACTCGAAGGAGCCGAAGTCACGACAGATCCAGAAGAAGTAGACTTTGCGGAGACGAGTCTTCTTTTGGGGGTAGTTCATGCGGTACCAGATAGATTTAAGGATAGATGCGAAAGGAGTGACACCGATACCAGCTCCGACGAGCATGGCAATCTCAAACTTGAAGACATCCTCAGATGCGGATCCAAAGGGGCCATCGATATAGACACGGGGGAGGATACGACGAATGGCTGGGTCGACACCCTCGGCTCCTGGACCGTTCTGGTTGACACTGACGACTTGAGAGGCATCTTTCTTGTCTCCTCTTGGCTTGTCAATTTCGCATCCGAGTGTTCGGCCAATGGCCTTGGTGAAGTCTCCTTGCATTCTGATGTGAATGGAAATGTAATCCTCCTCGGGTGCTGAGGTGAGGGTGAAGGGATGGTATTGCCAGATGGACACTGCGGGGCAGCAGAAGAAGATGTATTGTCCGGCACGGGTCTTGGTGTTCTCCTTCTTGACCTGGATCTCACAAACCATGGAGGGATGTTGAACAACCTTGGAGATGTACGTCTTGTGCTTGCCACGAATCTCACGAGCAACTCTCTCCAACAGGTAGATATATCCACCGTACATCCAGTATTGCCAGAAGACACCGATAGCAGTAGATCCAACGGACACACAGAAGGGAGCGAAATCGGGTTGAATCATGCAGAAAGCTCCGTGAATGGACCAGAACAAGAAGAATATGACGAACATGTGATGGGTGTACCAGAAGCGCTCGAAGTTGGCACGACGCATTTTCTCGTAGGAGGTAAGAGCCATGGCCATGAGAGCAACGAGCATAACATATCCAGACCATCCAGGACCACTTGCAAAGTTAGCGAGCAACCAACCACCAATACCCAAGTCATTCTTAGCAGAAATCTGCGCAAAGTTGTTCCAATGTGCGATTGTGTGGACCCAAGAGAAAAAGACGATAGACCAAGCGGTGGTCATGTGGAAGGTGATGTTCTTGTCAAACTGGATAATGCCGTTCAATGGGGTCTGACGAGCTAGAGAAATGAGTGTTCGGCAAACGGGGAACAAAATCATAGCAACATCAAAATGTAGCACCAAAGCTGCCGAACGAGCAATTGGGTAAGTGAGACCAAAAGTCGATCGTGCTATCGAGAGAGAGTCTTTAATCTGGTAATTCATGAAACCAAAAGCGAAGACCATTGCGTGGATAGCTGCGAAGATAAAGACGAAACTGTACCACCATGTTAGCTCTTTCGTACCAAATTATACTCACTGCAGATTGTACATACAATCGACGATAACCTTCGTTAACCATCCATCGGTCGAATCTTGCGCGTCCTGTAAGTTCCTTCGGCCTCTCACCACTCATCTCTCCCGACATCAACATTCTCGTCAGAGGAGGCCATCTCGCTCGCTCCGACACCCGTATGGAGCCTGTACTGCTCCTATCGTAACCTTTCTCCATCTTTGCGGCCTTGCGACGTCAAGTCGACTTTTCCTATGAAGGACCTTCTTCTTTGCCTCCTAATATCCACCCGATTTCCCTTCCCTCCTTCTTTCTTTCTCGTATTATTCGGTAAGGGTTTGTATTAAAATGGTCGTGTCATTCAGAGCCTGCTGAACTTAACAGACGCCGAAAGTTCGAATGTAATGTTAGTTGTTGGAAGGAACGTTAGGTTCGACGAAAGAGTGAACGAAGCCTGCGACAAGAGAGAGAAAGAGGGTCAGCAGAGTGGTCGGGAGTGTGCCAAGTACAAGTACTACGTACTACGGTGTAGTTCGATACTCAAGTACTCGTAGTCTAGGCACCGTGATATATGCAGGGCTGAGGGCGATCAAGCAAGACGAAATTAGAATGGCCTGATGGATGGCAGGGTCAACATACCTTTACGCAATGCCTGCACCGGTGGCTGCCTTCCAAGATCAGCGATTAGGGAGCTGAGAGGAAGGAATAGGTGAGTGACGTGCAGGAGGGGAGAAACGTAAAAAAGAGGAGGTGCAGCAGAGAGAAAGTAAGAGCAGTCGACTAGTAGGAAAGAAGAAAAGGAAGAGTGTGGCGGCAATACGGTTCAAACATATGGCCAAGACTCTGGCTCCAGCAGACTGTCAAGTTTATGCGGGAAGTGCAAAGACTCCCTAATGAGGACGAAGCATGGCCTGACTGGCCTGACTGGCTGGGCACAGCACTCGCAGCGTGGGCAGCGGGAACAGAGGGACTGGGTCAACTCCGATAGCCCATGTGGTGTTGCCCTCCTTGCCCCATTCGTAAGAGGTGTCTGAGGGTGGTGTAGCAGCGTAGACAGCAACAATACCAGTCTCATGGACAGAGACAGGTACCGAAGAGAGGCGCCTCATCCGGCGCTACGTGTGGTTGGTGGGTTAGTGGGGGGTAGCAGTCGCCAGGAACAGCCCGCTACAGTGCGCTGGGCTGGGCAAGAGAAGCGTCGTTGAAACAAGAAGAGCCTCCATGTGCCAAGGTTCAACGTGCTGCGAAACTTCTTTCGAGCGAGCTGGAATCCCTCAGCCAGGTGGGTCGAACGGTCGAACGCACCGTGATGGGGATTTTTATCGAAAAGAGCACGAACATTATTATTATTATTATTACCGTATTGCAGGATGCAAATCACTTTACCAAACTTTGAGAGTTTTTGTACTGTTAGGTAAAGGGTGGTGAAGATTTGTTTGGAGGCCGCGTTGCCACAGCTGTATTTATTATTGTCACTAGGTATGGAGTGTCCATGAGCTTGGAGATTCAGATTCGCAAGTGGCCATCTATGACTGGCCACACTTCTCTCCTCTCCTCCAAACAACCCGCCTGGTCTTGCCCTTCTGTGAGCTCCACCCTGGCACGCCCATAAAAAGAGCAGAAATCGCAGGGAGATCTGTGCTCTGCCCAGAAGAAGGCTTTGCCCGTCGCTGTCGCCTGTCGCTTCACGCCGAGAGGCGTTGTGAATGGCTACGCTTAACGCCTGCCAAAGCCTGCCATGCCCTGCCATGCCTCTCGACCGTTTCAAGGGTGCCAGGGCTACCGACTCGGCGAGTTTCACTACTAGGGTTTCTAACACCGATGGCGAGATGAAGCTTGTCGCAAAGAACCACAGACTTTCATGCTTCAGCAACAATAAGATTCAAATCATAAATTTCTGACAGGTACACACGTAGCCCGTAGTCCGTAATCCGTAGTCATGGTATTTTTGGCCATTTCACCATCTATGCTTTCTCCGCTGGTACCGTGCTGTAAAGTATTCTACGGAAGTACAGCCGCTTGCATCATAGCAACTCGTCGCAATCATTGAATACTTGTCCCTGGCTGTACGTATTAAGAGCCTATGATACTCGAAGGTTCGTCACGAACATAACCGTGGCACTTCTCTCTATCATGGCATAGAAAAACAATAAAACAATATTCATCTTGCCGCGCCACAATACCTGCACGTATGATTCGAGAAACGAGAAAATCAGAAAATAACCAGAGTCGTGTATCTCATCGTACATCTCTACCGTAGGTACCGTGGTACGGAAGCAAATGTTTTTCATCTCATCTTTTCCTTCCCGATGCACGAGAACGGTAGATCTCCAAACATAATCCCGGAGGTCCAAGTCCAAATCCTACCTAGTACGGGCACGGTACGGGACTTTTGAGAGAATTATTATTGCAATTGCAATAATAATTCCAAGAGAAAGTCCTTCGTTCGAAGTCACGTACCAAGGTCTTGTGATAGTGCTTCTTCTTTCTTGTCTTCTCGAGCAGCTTGGGTACGTTTGTATTTGGACGGAGGAAACATCTCATCATCTGGTGATCCAAGGTCTTACGGGAAGTTCGGCGTCACAGTGTCATCACTATATTGTTGGACCATCTTCCAGACCATCTTCTCCATTTCACAGTTACAGTATGTTTTGTACGGTGGGACGAAACAGAAACATGCCCTGCTCATACTTCACTCGTCTACGGGATACTGTTTCCATCTCCTCGCGCGCGCTTTGAGGACAGTCATGATACAGAGGTACCTCACACACACAGTCTCCCATTCTCAATTCTCAGCTCCGGCAAACATGCCATTGTAGGTACAGAGGAAACTCTCGCAAGCTTTGCTATTCAATCCGAAGTATCGACCTATTCAAAAATCATCAGACACAGAAAAGACACGACAACGCAAAAAACACAAGATATCCACTTCTTGTTTCCATATCATCAATAAAACAGCAGTCAAATCACATCATAACTTCAGACCTCAAACCAAGCATCCCAAAATGACCCAATATCTCCGTTCCTTTCCTCCGTAGATCGCTTTCCTCTGTATCAAGAAACATACCATACCATACCATACCATACCATACGAACCCCCAAGAACAAAACCCAAGAACAAACCCCAAGCCCAAGCCCAAGCCCCCAAGCACCCAAACCCAAGAAACAATAACCACACAAATCCCATTTCAGAATTTAAGAAGGAAAAGAAAATCCTCCTGATTCGTCCTCATTGTAAGACCCACACGGAAATCAATCATGCCATTTCCTAACCCCCAAAAGAACATCCAACAATCAGAAAATCAAAAAATTATCAAAGCCACAAGAATCACGTTTCCTCCCAAATTCTCAGGATCCCACTTCTTTCTTACCCGAGATCCTTCTCATTCTCCATCTAGTCTCAATCACAGGTAAGCATCAGCCTCTCAGGGAAATAGAGAAGAATCCAGGCATCTTTTAACGATCATAGTATACAACGAATTTCCCTTCTGGGACGCGCAGTGCCAACCGATCCACAAAAGAATCCAAAACGAATCGGGAACACGGTGCCAATTTCAAAACATATACCCGCGTACCTCCAGTACTGCGTTTTGAGATTCCAATCACAATCAATCCCGCGCTTCGGCACTCGGAGTTTGTAAAAAAGAGTAAAAGAGAAGGATTTTTATGATCTTCATATTCATAAAGGTAGATTGCTCTGCTGTGTTACACCTATTCTATGCCATCCTTCGCATTGCAGGTGAGAACGGCATTGTAGGTACGAAGGTACAAGGTCATTTTACTTTTACTTTTTCCGTAGACCGGTGAACAGAGAATATCCATGTGCCTTGTTGAGTCTTCCTAGGAAGATGGATGAGATGGCGGTACTTGTAAGTGAAGAATACTTTCTTCTCTGTGGGAAGAGTTGGTCACACATACTGCAACTCACGTACAGCAGCACCAACCTAGTTGTACTGTACCTGTATATAGTATTTACTTTTAACTCGCATACGTTTATGTGGTATCCAGTGCACTGCAGAAGGGATTCATCAACGAAGAGAGTTTGGAATATCGAAATTTACGAGACGACAAGGGAAAATGCACCTGCACCTGGTCAAGGCCATGCTACAAGCCTACTAGCAATAGAGTGAATTAAGGATGGCACTTGGGGACCCTCAGGTACTTTTGAGTAGCATCGGTTGAAGCCCAAAAGCATGCAATATGATCTATTTCGCTATTCCTCTCGCTCGCAAGTTGTAAAGACATCGCAAGCACATACGCGCGCGACCTTCGTCCCTGTCGCTGCATCCCCACAAAAAAAAGAAAAGCCATTCCGCCACCCAACGTACATTCCTTTCATCTCGTAATCCATCCAGCAAGCAGCAAGTAGTTATTTCTGTCAGCAGAGAGAACCCCTAGAGAAGATACCAAATAGTGTTCATTGACGCCAGCAAAACCTTAACGCATCGCAATCATTCGGCAGAAGTAAACCTGGATCCCGTTATGTTGGTGATTCCTTGGAGTAACAGGCTAGATTGCATACTTTCGAGTCCATTCCCTGGCTGTGGCCTCGTATCTGGACCGATCGGTCTTGTAGACGTGCGCGATCTCGGGTACAAGTGGGTCGTCGGGGTTGGGGTCAGTAAGCATGGAGCAGATGGAGAGGAGGACTTGAAAGAAGTTGGATTAGCACAAGTCAGCTGGACTATATATTCTTGTGTCATACCTTTGGAGATGGTCAAGGCCGGGGACCATTGATCACGGAGAATATCTAAACAGATACTGCCGTTGGAGTTGATGTTTGGGTGATAGATGCGGGTCGTGAAGTTGACCTTCGGTGGCTTGAATGGGTAGTCGGTTGGGAAGTGGATTGCCAGGAAGAAAACGCCTCCAGAGTATGGTGAGTCGGACTACATGGAAAATTAGTGTGCTGTCCGTAATGTGAGATCGCCGAGGCTTGAGCCGCATGAAATCCGATCTCAGATCGGCAGCAGCCGCAGGCGTCAGGGCGAAGACAGGCACAAAAGACTCAGACTTACAGGACCCATGATAGTTGCTTGCCAGTGGAACTATTGAAGATATCAAGTCAGCGTAGGTCCCAAGACTACGAGATGGTCTCGTGCGCAGAAACAGGCAGATTTGACGTCGCAGGAGCGAAGGTGCCTCAGAAGGGTAACGTACCAGATCATCGCCAATAGGACCAGCAGAGCACGAAGACGGAGGGTCACTATGTCGTAATAGAAATGTCAGCAACATCTCCTACTCAAGGCCATCGTAAAAGTGAAGTTATTGATGATCCTGCATGGAACCCCGCTATTTGCAGCCGCCCCACCAAGTTGTCTTCTCTTCTCTCGATCGGTGACGACGTAAAGGTGAGGATCAACATACCGGCCCAAGTCTGTCAGTTCCTTATTGATTCTCTTGAGAGCCATGTTGAAGGATGTATGTGTTTGGAGAGTGAGTGAGGGTGGGATGAATGTGTGTCGTCGAGGTTTCGCTGTCGAGGTTCACGGCAAACGGAAGAACGTTGGATCTGTTGGAGGGCTTGAGGTTAGCGAAAAGGTAAAATGGCGCGAGGCACTCGTCTTTAAATGATGGCGCAAATGGAGACAGAAAGGTCACCTACTCACCTCAGGTCTTGGATATTTGTATGTGTTCCGAGGTGGTTGGTGGCCTGGCCGTATGTTTTGCAGGATTGGATGTGTTGTGTTGTTGATGCGAAAGATGGAATCTTGAATGGGAAGGAAGAATCTGGCTGGCAGGACAGCCTCTCGCTAGCGTGGGGCAAGGTCCCAAAAAGATGACTGATGCATTGGACGCAGCTGAAAGACTCCGTCTCAAGTCTCTAAGGCTGTGAATAAACTAACTACCAAATTCTCACCAGAATCTTCTATATTACAATATGCTCACAGCTCGAAGCTTTAGTGTTCAGTGTTCAAGACCCTTTTCCCGCTTCTTTCATCTGACGTTTTGAGAAGTCCCCGGGAACGAACCATGATTCATGACGTCTTTATTCAATTTCCGAAGACGGAATTAGCACAACAGATAACCTTACCTAGTACGTCGATTACAAAGGATTCAAGTTTCAATAGCGTCAAGTTGGATTATTTTGTGTTCCTCGTCCTTCAAGGCATTACACTAAGACGACGTCTTCAACCAAGCCATTAACAAGGAGCAACCTAGTAATTTCTTTCGTGAATCTAGACTGATCATATTGAGTATGCCCAAACACCAAGTCGACTGACTATTTGAATTTAACTCTTATTTACACAAAGGCCTGTAGCCCAGTAATAGCCCTTCCGAGAATCAAGCCTGCAATGCTATCAGCGCCAGATCACTTTCCAGAGGGGGAATGTACTTACTGTGAATGTCGCTCTGTCCCTCATATGTCTGGGTGACAAATAGATTCGCCACATGTCTTCCAATGTGGTACTCATCACTCACGGCATTGCCACCAAAGATCTCTTGCAATATCCGTGAGTTGTACAATGCACGGTCGCAATTCTGTCTCTTGATCATACTGATCATCTCTGGAGCTGCTAGACCAGCATCCTTTAGCCTTCCAACCTGGATAGCAGCTAGGGTTCCAAAGGCTGCATCTGTCGTAGCATCTGCCAACTTCTTCTGTACAAGTTGGTACTTGGCGATAGGATTCCCCTTGAATTGCTTTCTTTCCAATGCATACGTCCTTGCTCTTGCAATGCAATCTTCAAGTGCACCGATTGTACCCCAAGCAATACCATATCTGGCACTGTTCAGACATGTAAAGGGTCCTCTTAAACCCTCTACATCTGGGAACATATTCGCTTCTGGTACAGGGCAGTCATCCAGTTGGATCATACCTGTAAGTGAAGCTCGAAGTCCGTTCTTGTTCTTAATGGCTGGAGTTTCCAGTGTACCTGGGGGGCACTCTGATCGTTCCACAAGGAATCCCCTAATCTTGCCCGTTTCGTGATATTTTGCCCATACCAGTAATACATCTGCTATTGGGGAATTTGTGATCCAGGTCTTGGCCCCAGAGAGTGACAAATAACCCTTCTTCGTAGGATGTGGCTTCGCAACAGTCTCCATTGATCCAGGGTCACTGCCGTGGTTTGGCTCTGTAAGACCAAAGGCACCCAGTAATTGGCCCTTCGCCATCTTTGGCAGGAACTTCTCCTTCTGTTCTTGTGTACCAAACTCATCGATACCTCCCATAGCTAGCGATGACTGCACCGACATGCCAGACCGGTATCCGCTGTCAACTCGCTCGACCGCTTTTGTGATGAGCCCGGAAGCAACATTAGACACACCAGCACAGCCATATCCTTTGATTGTTGCACCAAGCAGGCCAAGCTCTCCCATTTCCTCGAGGATTTTCTTGTCATAATACTCGTCTCGATAGGCCTCTGTGTCGCCACAAATATTAGACTTATCGCTACAAAGTGGGATTAAGAGGTACCAAGAACTCGCGGTAGCATTCGCTCCTGGCAGTATGCTTCCGCCGTTTCTGAAATTGCCAGTTCTTCTTCAGTCAAGAGGCTATTCGACCCCAATGGATCCTGCCAGTTGAAGGGCTGTGGTGCTGCGTGTTCGGCATAACCTCTGACAGCTACAGGACGAGCTGAAGCGGTCAATTGGCGTGCTGTTGATCGAAAGACTGGTCTCAACATTTTTGCACAAGAAACAACAATCAATAGTTACTACAAACGAAAATGAAATTTATTCTTTTTCCTCCCACAGGGGAAATGCAACAGTAATTGTAGGCACTTGTAACTGGCCAGTACGGCTATTGATCAATGAATCCCCGCTCAGCCTTGCCTGGAAAGGTCGCTCCGAGGCATCCATCGTGCCGGCAAGGAAAGAGACGGCGGCACACAGCGTCAACAGCGCGCCCAGCAGCGTCAATGGCGTCAGTATTTTAAGGTACAGGCACAGGGATTGTAGAATTGGTTCAGATTAGACGATAATATAGGAAATTTAATTCGAGTCTCATTTGAAGGCACTTTTTCTTCCAAAGTTAGAAAATGGACCATCAAAAATCCGCTTACTAAGCCAATGGAACCACTCAACGCGATTCGGGAACTGACGCGAAACTCTCTCCATCGCGTCGCCTCTCGGAAGCTCTATCCAAAGAGTAAATCAGTTCTCTTCTCACCCACCCAATTCACAATTCACAGCGTAACCCTGGAAAGAAGAGAATCGCAAACATGGGAATCAAGCAACTCTTCTCCATCATCCGGGATGAGGCCCCTGATGCCGTCAAGGAGGGAGAGATCAAGAATCAATTTGGAAGAAAAGTTGCCATTGTAAGTTCCCCTCCTTCCAGGCATTTTTTTGCGCAATTGACTAACACGCTTCACAGGATGCGTATGCTTGCCATATCTCTTTTATTTCATACTCCTGCTGATGCACCCAAGTTCTATGAGCATCTACAGTTTCCTAATCGCCGTCCGATCGGGCGGAGAAATGCTCACGAACGAAGATGGAGAAACCACCTCCCATTTGATGGGCATGTTCTACCGAACCCTCCGCATCGTCGATAATGGCATCAAACCCGTCTATGTCTTCGATGGCGCACCTCCAAAGCTCAAGTCCGGTGAACTTGCAAAGAGATTTCAGAGAAAGGCAGAGGCTCATGAAGGAATGGAGGAGGCAAAGGAGATAGGCACAGCAGAGGAGGTTGAGAAGTTCTCGAGACGAACGGTCAGAGTTACCCGGGAGCACAACGCCGAATGTCAGCGGTTGCTGAAGCTTATGGGCATCCCATACATTATTGCACCCACAGAAGCAGAGGCGCAATGCGCTGTGCTTGCCCGAGCTGGAAAGGTCTATGCCGCCGCAAGTGAGGATATGGACACCTTGTGCTTCGATTCGCCCATTCTTTTGCGACATCTCACATTCAGCGAGCAGCGAAAGGAGCCAATCCAGGAGATCAATCTGGAGAAGGTCTTGGCAGGCTTAGATATGGATCGCAAGCAGGTACTTTTGAGTGGGCCCTTAACAACTTGATCCATGCTGATAATATGCAGTTCGTCGATCTCTGCATTCTTCTAGGTTGCGATTACCTCGACCCCATTCCCAAAGTTGGTCCTACAACAGCCCTTAAACTCATCCGCGAACATGGTTCCCTTGAAAAGGTTGTAGAATCAATCAAAGCCGACAAGAAGGAGAAGTATACCATCCCAGAGGACTGGCCATTCCAAGATGCCCGCGAGCTCTTCTTCAAACCCGATGTCCGAGCAGCTGATCACGCGGACTGTGACTTCAAGTGGGAGGCTCCTGATATCGAAGGGCTCGTACAGTTCCTCGTCACAGAAAAGGGCTTTTCCGAAGACCGTGTTCGTAACTCTGCCGCAAAACTTACCAAGAATCTCAAGTCAAGCCAACAAGCTCGTCTAGAAGGTTTCTTCAAGCCGGTTCCAAAGACTGAGGAGCAGATTAAGAGCCTGAAGCGCAAGAATGATGAAAAGAATGAGCTGAAAAAGAAAAAGCTGAAGGAAGAGAAGAAAGAAAAGAAGACGGCCAAGGCGAAGCCAAGAGGCACCGCATGAGCTATGTAATATTTGTTTGTTACAGCAAGGTGTATAGGGTTGGCAGGTCTGGCTGGCTTGGAGTTTATGGGCGTTAAATATGGTAGTTGCCATACTGGCTTAAGGGAATGTGGGCAGGAATAACGTGCTAATAGTAACTATGTTTTAGAAACAAACAAAAGATTCTTACGTAGCGCAGGATTCAATGCATACTTCTTGGTGCGTGATAAGCTCACCTTAGAATACAAAGTAAGATCCTCTAAGAGCTATTATTAAGAGTCTCCTATTCTACAAAAGACATAGACTGTTCTCCTCTTTATAGTACCTTTACATTTGCACCTAGAGAATTAATAACTATTTAAATTACAACTCTAACAACTCTAAGAACTATTAAAGTAGTTATACCTAGATAGCTTATTTACTCTCTTGATAAATAGTTAGTATCTTATAAGGTAAATATAATTAATAAGATAGCTAGGTAGAAGAATACTATATATCTAGATAACTTTTTAAATAATATAAAGTATATAAATTTAAGTAATTTATTAGGTACTTTAGTAAGTTAAATTAAGTTATTTATATTAAAAGATTTTCTTTTCTACAATTATATTCCTACTTACTCTAACTCTCTATTTTATCCTATATAGTATACCTCCTAAAATAATACCCCNCCCTCTTCTAGTAGAGTAACTTCTTTTTTTTCTTACTTCCCCTATACGCCTCTTTCTTCCTCCTACCTCTCTCTACCTCCTTTTTTATACCTTTATTTAAACTTACTTCTTAGATATAGTGTAAAGTACTACTTAAGATAAGAAAGAATTATTGCCAAATATAACAGTATTACCATCCATTTCAGAAACCACAAATCATACCTATATTCAGTTCATGCCATAAATGGCCCGACAGCATTATTCTAGCAGTTGGTTTCTAAGCGTTTCTCATATATTTAGACTGTTTCTCCAATGTTATACAAGCTATTCGTGCATGATTCAGTACTCACTCTCTTTTGTGTATATATAGTCTCACTTTCCTACCTACAGAAATCAAGCTCTTGTCCATTAACTTCCGATCTATATATTCGTCAATATATTCTCCTATTATCTAATATAAATTAAAAAATAAACTTTACTAACTAGGTATCTTATATTATTATCTACTATATAATAGAATCTATAGATATAAACTAACCTATATAGAAAATATTCTTCCTCTCCCCTATTATTAGTCTATAATAGATAGTACATATATAGATATCTCCTTTTATTAGATACTAATTTTCTTAGTTTAACCTAACCTAAACTAAACTAAATCACATACCTTACACTCTACACCCCAACTATATACCTTACCAAAAACCTAAAAAAAAATACCCTCCCCCCTTAACCTCACTAAACACAGCTCCCTCTTTACTCTCCATCTCTAAAAAAAAAATCCTACAAAGTAAATCCACATCCCCCCTCACAAAATCAAAATCCCCCTAAAAAAAAAACTAAACAAATTCTCATTAGATAGAACAAGTACAAATTTCCTTTCTTCCATCCAATATCCCAACAAACAAACATCAAAATTTAACAAACAAATTTAATAAAAAAAAAACAACAAAAAAGAAACAAAGAGCATTAACAACAAACATTAATAATCGCAACGAAGAAAATCATTCGCCCCAGGGTTGGTAGGGACTATATCAGATAAAGGAGCTAGGGTAAGGTAATAGTAGGAATTAGGAGTATTTAGTGCTTTAGTGTTTAGAGTTTTATAACACGTGATAATATATAAGGATATCTCTACTTCTAGGAGTCTAGGATAGTCTAAGTTAAAAATTTAATATTCTTATAAGAAAAAGACTAATAAACAAGAAAATAAAAGTCTTAATTCTAATTCTAAGGAAGGTAGGAGATTAAGGTATATTTAGTTAGTAGATATATAAGGAGTATATCATCAAGGAAAATAAATATTTTTTAAGCGTTCAACAAATACTTCTTCTCCCTATTCCCTAGGTATTTAAACCATCCACAACAAAATACCAAACCAGATTCACATCTAAAAAGTTCATAGAATAAACGTTCAACAAACTTTCAATTTACAAAAACTACGAAAACTACTAACTTCCTTGTCTATACCTTACTTAAACACAACACAACACAACAGAAAAACAAAAACAAAAGAAAAACATGAAAATCATCAAAAAACTGTCGTACATCCATTACAACACACCTCTCCCCTCAAATCTTAAATCTTAATCCTAATCCAAAGTAAGGTAAAAAAAAAAGGTATGAGAAATGAGAAAAGAAAAAAAAAACGCCAGAAACGCCCCAATCAATCCAACTAACCTAACTCCTTATCCAAAAACCAAAAAGATCGTATTTAAACGTAAAACTAAGGTATGAATGAAAGAACAACCGTCCTTCTTCATTTCTTCTCATCTTCCACTTTCGTCCCCTCCTTGAGCTCTATCTCAAGTTCTCAACCCTCTAAACCCGTACATTCCCCCCTCCCCTCCCCATCGCCCTCCCCTCCATCCCATTCTCCTCTCTTAATTGCTGCAATCCTTTCTCTAACGCCGACCCCCCCGACTTCTCCTTCACCAAAACCTGCTTTTGTATAGTAGATATAGGAGGAGACCTAGGAGGATCCCTAATATCAAACTCCTGAATATTCCTGACTCTCCCAGCATTAACAGCCTCCATGCCATACATAACAAAATCCTTAATCCAATCACCATCACCTCTAAACCTCCCCTCATCCCAATCAAGTACCTTCCCCGAATCCGCCTTCTCCACCTTCTCGTTTCTCAACAATCCCCCTCCTCCAATCCCACCTCCTATAATCCCCGCCCCTACAATTCCTCTGCTGGTAACATCATTTCCATGACTACCTATTCCATGACTCACGTCGCCATTAATAACTAATTTAAACTCGGGATGAGGATGGGATGCACTTTGGCTGCTAATACCAATACCACCAGCCTCGATCTCCCTATCCAACCTCTCTTCCCTCTCCCTAGCTTCCTTGATAGCTTTTTTCCTTAATTCAGCCATCTTGTTCTGCTCCTTCATCAGATACGCTCTCCAACCCGTCTTCTCAGCCGTAGCATCAGCCCATTCCTTTCTCGCTATCGCATTCCCCTTACTATTCCATCTGGCTGCGAGCGCAGCAGCATCGAAATCATCTTCGGACGATCGAATCCTGTTACGTATCCTGAAAGTACCTAATGCCTCCTGTCTTCTCTTCTCTTTACTCTTTCCTAAGCAAGAAAATATATTACTGGCGATTGAAGTCTTCTTTTTGAGACTTGGAATTGATTTTTTGGAGTTGGTGGAATTGGTGGGGTTGGGATTGGATTGTTGTTGCTGGGTATAGAGGTCGTAGGCACGTTCTAGGTAGTGTCTAGCGATGGCCGGTTTGGCCCTCTGTAGTGCGTCGAGGCTAGGGATCTTTGTGTGGGTATTATGTACGAATTTGTATTCTTCCCAAGCTATACAGCAAACGTTAAAACGAGGATTAGAAGGAGGAGGTTTAGAAAAGGGTAGATCAGAATGTAATGTACCTATTTTCCTGACCTCCTCATTGGCCAATTGTTGTTCAATGCAACGCCTCGGAGCGCAAACCGTCACGCATTCGAGATACGGCCTGTAGTTATGGGGCCGCATGTTTGAATTAAGGATGAAGTCGGCGAAGGGATTAGGATTAGGATCCGCGTGAGATTCATCAGCTTCGTAATCAGCCATAATTCTGACACGCAAAGCTGGCCCCCTCCCTTCCCTTGCCTTCCCCCCTCGTTGGGAATCAACCGCAGCAGCAACAGTAGCAGAACCGACGGGGGAAAAAAAAAAAAAAACCAAAACAAAGCAGTAAAGCAAAGCCCACTTCCCGACACCTTCTCTCTCGAGCCCGAGTCGCTAAATTGAGCAACGAGCAGGGGTGGTGCTCGGTCGCAGCAGTGCGCTTCAATAGAAGTTTGGTGTGGGAATCGAAATGTCTGGGCAAGCTGGGGATGCGATTGCTTTTTGCGCTTTTTGCGCAATTGCAAGCGGACGAATGTGTTGCCTTTGACTAACGTTCCTAGCGTGCGTCATTTTTTGGGGGTTGGTGCGCATCATTCCCACTTTTGGTCCGTCTGAAGCGTGTGATGCATCTAGTAAGTGCCGATAGTCTGGTTCCTATGCGGCCTTACTGTACGTTCGTTCGTTCGTAGCACTGGCGGCGGCAGCTGAGAAGGGGAGTGCAACGTCATCGGCTGACCTAAGCGAGGAGACAGGTAGTACAGCGTGCAGAGGCCATTCGGTATTGAGCAGCGAGCAGTAGTCGGTGGATTAAGATGGGAGAGATGTCGGGAAGAAGAGAAAGAAAAAGATGGAATCCTACATCCTGCGCCGTCAGAAAGAAAAAGACAAAGATGAGGGGCAACAAAGCCGGGAATGCGCCGGTATTAGCGAGCCGCTAGCCTCTTTGTAGCAGGTGAAGCGGCTGGTCTCTATTATTGCGGTTTAGTGACTTGCCTTAGTGAATTGTGGAAGAGATAAAAAAGTATAAAGATGGTCCGGCGTGCAAATGGCACATGGATAGTGGAAAGTGGAAAAAGGCGGAAAAAGATGTGGGCTCAAATCAATAATGCTGAGAAGATCCAAATTTCAGCGATCGTCTGATTGCATTGCCCAGACGGATGGCCAAGTGATGAAAGTGCGGGTAGTCGTGCTGGTACCAAGCCACTTAAGTAGACAATGGCGGATTAAGTATTCTTGTCCATGGAAAGAGATGGAGATATAAATATCAAGAGCATGCTCGACTCAAGGCAGTGGAGTTTTAAATGCTAGGCAAACTCTCTCCGCACGCCCCTTAAATAGGCTTTTTGGAAAAATACCTTAACAGTCGGAAGGATTATTCACGAGTCAGAAAGGAGGAAAACCGCTCGGAATCTGTGCCTAAACCGAAATACAGATTTCTTGCAGCACTAGCTTCTGCCGATCTCTAAAACGACTTCCTCCACGATGATTCCTGCGACCCTGCCAAGGAAAAGTATATCGGCCCTGACCAACATGAAGCGAGGAAACGCATTAGACACAAAACAAGGCGATGGCGCACGGGTAGTTCCGCTGCTGTCTGGACCACCTTCCATGTAGCCTTCCATGCACCATCCCTGGCACGAAAACGGGTAGCAAGAAGAGCGAAGACCGAGGCTTAAGTAATATAGAAACTAGAGGTCAGAAGATGAGAAGCACAATGAAAGGTTGTTATTAAGGTAATATGTTCCAACTCAAGACTCTTGAGATCTGGGTGGTTGTACCGGACAAGATGCTCAGCGAGATTTGCATACCCGTGATCATAAATTTCGAATTGGCTCGTTAACATGGGTTAGGGTTATGCAAGAGCCAAGTTCAATACCAAGCGATCTACAATGGCAGTATTGGTTGAGTGTCAATATTTGCACTCCAGCGTGCGCTGTATAAGGGATGGCTTCCGCCAGTTATGAAGATCATGGCTTGAATATGAAAAGACGTCGAGGCAGAGGCGATCCGGGCGATCCGAACGACCGGACTTCGAGCAGTCGGCAGCGACGTAATGTAAAAGAAGATCGTGTTAGCTTTCATTTGACAATACGTACTTTTACTATAGAGACTCTAGTCTATTGCTCAAGTTGCGTTTAGGAGTAGGAACAAGTTGCGCAGGAAGTATTATCTAGGCGGACTAGGCAAAGAGAGCAGAGTTATAAAAGGACTTAGGATAGCGTTTCTCGAAGAGGTTTTGTAGTGCGCCGCTGCTCAAGTGTCAGCATTAGGGTAGCAAAGGCAAAGGAAGCCCTCTGCCTTCGTCCCTCAAAGTATGAGTGGGCTACAAACCACAGATCGAACCGCAACAGCAGTAGCAGCAAGCGCAGTGTACCCATCATAGCAACATCATAGCCTCCCATTTTCTCTCCCAAGACATATTTGCAGTCACTCAAGCCATCGAAATTTTCAAGATGCAGCGAAGTACAGCCAAACCAAGCAAACCCATCCGCGCATCCAGGCCTCTTAAATCCAGAACTCCTTAACACCTCTCAAAATCTCCTCCTTAGACAACCCCTCTCCCTTTCCAAATTTCCGCTTGAACTCCTTCATTCTCTTCTTAACATCCTCCAACTCCATCTTGTGATCATTGCTCTTCTTTCCTGCGTCTCTGTGGAATGGCATCTTGGGCTTCGTAAGCGATGGTCCCTCCTGTTCCATGTGGATGTCGTTAGTATGCGGTCTTCCTTTGGATTATGTGATGTGCGCACGACCAGATTGAGCTGCAGCTAGGAGGTTGGGGTTGGCAGAGGAGAGGACTAGGGAGGAGGCACATACTACACTATCAGCTTTGAAGAGGGGATGCGATACAAGACCGAGTCTTGCTGCGACGGAGGGGGGATGGATTTTGAGGTTGAGCTTGTTGATTTCGCGGAAGAGGAGCTTGAGGTAGAGAGGAGGTGCCATAGTTGCAGATTTGATGCTTCTTGATGACGAAGAGGTTTAAATGGTGGTGGTTGGGATGGAGGAGAAAAGAGAATTAGTATGGAATTTTTCTCTTGTTGTTTTGCCTGGAGTTCTTTAATGGGAAGGAACGACAGGCAAAGGATACTGGGTTCTTGCACTGACCCGTTTCTCTATTGTTTACAAACATGAATTCTACTCAAATCCCTTTTATCTCAATTTCTGAAAATTATTTGCTTAAAATGCCCACGAAGCAAGCGCCATTCTACAGCTAGGATTTTGAGTTGAGAGGGAACGTAGAGGGCTAGAAGACCCTAAAAAGACAGGTGAGATACCGGCCAGCCTTTCTTGCTCGAAGTTGCCACCAACCAACCTCTGCAAAGGAGTTCTAAGCCAGCCTAAGGGCATGACTTCAGATGATGGTTCAGAAGTCCTAAAAAATTCTCTCGAACCATTACTTTCAGATACATAGCCCCGAGGCCCATGTGTTTCTAGCTGGACAGTTGATTTTGACTTTCTAGGGCTTCTAGCCTCTCAGGAACCGTAGCGTTAGTTGTCTCTTGTGAAGAGTTAATATGGGAGCCCCTAACTCCTTTCATCTTCAGTATTTCAACTATCTTTGCGACATTTGCTGGCATTGTCTTTTCATCCTTTCTTTTGGCTTTCCTTCTGGCTTCGGCTCTCCTTTCCCGGTTCTCTTTCTCCTGTCTCTTCTCCTCTCGGCGATTGTTCTCGAGTTGTAGCTATGTATCAACTCGATTTCTATGTTCTCCCTTATCTTCACCGTAATAAAGACCAAATCTGATTTCTTCATGCGCAGTTTGGCTTCTCGGAGCTGGAATCAGATTAGAATCTACGAATCCACGGAATTCGAGATCACCGATGTGGAGAATCTCGATGATACGGATTATCTGATCACTCGCCTCATCTCTGAAATGATCGATTGCTTGGCATAACTTCTGATGTAACATGATCAAGGTGGATGAAGATCTCTGGTGGAATGTACAGTACACTCAAATAATTCCTTGGCATATCTTGAAGTACACATCATCTGATTCTTGAGCATAGTGATATTCACAAAGACATCACCAGAAGTTTTTAACGGGTGTAGACCCCACTGGTTGACTCTATTCAGGATTGTGCCATAGTTCAGAGATGTCATCAAGAGATGCTCTCGCCATTTATCGCAATGGTTCCTCCTGGTCGCAAAGCTCCATGGGTTCCATTGAGGTCCTTCTTCAAAATCAATGGCTGTTCAAGGATTTGAGAATCAAGACTAGCGTTTATCCATTTTGGAGTTGTAACTTAGGGGCCCACAGTCACCTCTAATGGTTTTTGCTTCATGAGATGTCTTACGATATCCTGGATTTTTCCTATTTCTGGAGGAAGTCTCATCCACGGAGATGTGGAGGTAGAGCTTCCAGAGTAATGCTCAGATATCTCACGGATCTCTTGGTCTAACTATGCTATATCACGGGTAACCTCAACCCAGTATTGGATATCTAGCTTGTTACCGCTAGTAAAGGCCTTAAATTGCCTTTCTGTACGATCACCATATCCGAATATCTCCAGAATGTCGACATTTGCAAGCTTATAGATCATCGGCATGCCATGGTATCCGTCATTGAAAAAAACGTATTGGCTTTCCTTCTCGGCTTACATGGTCTTCCTTCCTTTGCTCCGATGGAACATCTTGAAGGCAGAAAGTTGTTCCGCTTTCATTCTCGGCACAAGGAAGAAGTCCATGCGCGATGCAGAAAAGATGCAGAAGGGAGTGTTAAGGTTCGACTGACGTATCATCTGCACTGACGAAGTTTTCTGATTATTAGCGGGATTTTTGACACGACAACGTCAGTTGCATGCATCATGAGGGATATATGCGCAACTTGCATGTGCATTGCTCTGCATCTTGCGATTGGAAATAGAGTGCAACCCTCACCACCTCGCCTATTTTCTCTAGGCCAATCATTTATTCATGTCTGCCATCACTTCAGTAAGTTAATTGGACGGCCCAGAGTAGCTGAAACCTCCTAATTCGTATTGTAGATGCTGCCCTAGCCTGTCTGTCTGCCTAATTGCTATCGCTCTCAAAATAGGGGTCTGATCGACTATATATTCTAGAGATCCAAGAAAGATGGGAGTCACCGCCAGCTTGGTTAGCAAGTTATAGGCTTCTGTAAATCACTAGCTTCTGCTTCCAATGTGATTTCAAGTCTTTAGAATTTGTCGTACCTCACTAGCTTTTGGTAGGGACTTTATGATTAACCTCTGATATAGCCCCCTGAGGTCCACTAAAATTGAAATTTAGGAAGCAAATATGCTGTTTTATTCAAATAAGAGTCTAAGACTGATTAAGTTAAAGTTATTAGGATTAGCTGTTTGAGAAGTTGCGGGCAGGCCGAGAGAATGGTTTCGAGCAACTCACCAGACTCAATTCAAAAATTGCAAGGTTTTGTGTGGTGGTGGGGTTTTTGTTGAATAGCAAGATTATTTGGGAGCAATATGTGGGCAATGTAGTGTTGTATTCCGCGTTCTGTAAGGAGCAAAGGAAGCTCTAAATAGGTCTCTTATAGTGGCGGTCATATGACTATTCCTATATATTCACTATATTCAACAGTTTTTAATCAGTTGCGTATTAGATTGAGAACTACTATACCTTCTTACTAATAATCAAATATAATCATATGTAGCGAGTCTAGGCAATAATAGCCCCTGAGGGTTCGTCAAGTTAGGTGATGGATAGTCATGTGTTGAGCCCGTGGTATTCAATTCTCCCCTTTTTAGCTTACTTCAATTACACTCTGAAGAGAACAGCCTCTGAATTAACACTTTCTACTATGTCACGAAATGGTGGAAGTGTGGCAGGTAGGCTTGAGCCTTGAATGGCTGTTTCGTCCTGAGCTTTTTAGGACTTTCCCACAATAAGGTAGTATTGTACGAAAGTACTACTTCGTATGATTAATCAAGCAGAACAAAACAGCCGTTGAGAAAACCATCTAGAAAAAGCGAAAGGAAGTAGATAGAAAAATCAAAATAAACTACAGATCAAAAAATATACAACAGCAGGTATTACTAGTTCTTACCTACCTAGCTATCAAGTTGAGTACTAGTCTCATACTTTTATGAGATCGATACTCAAGTGGGCTCGTCGTATCTTAGAGACTAAGCAATGCTGCACAATAAACGTCGGCAGTTTAACGAAAGAAGGGTAGACAGAAACTATGCTTAGTGAGAAGGGCGGTTAATGTAAGTTGAGGTCATTAGGAGCGACCCTATAGGGAGTAGTGTAGACTTATGAACCACCTGATTATTTGATGTGAATTATAGTCAAGATCCAGATCCTCTACAGGAGCCTTTGGTTAGGCTCCATTGTACTAACCACCTTGATTCTTAGCTTATTCATGTTTCTAGCCTAGAAAATAGCAGTCGCTTTCCGCGGACGAGTATGGTACGAAGTACAGACTGCTCTTCTTTATTGCAGCATTTTTAACATTTTTTTTTGCAAGCAATAATGATCGTCAAATCTAAACGCACAGTCTGAAAAAGTATCCGTTAGATACATATGCACACTTACGAGTCAATGCCTGAGGTAGGAGGGTAAAAATGGCCTCGCTTAAATAGCATTACAGCAAAGAACTCTGTCGAATAATAATACTAATCAATAATCTTTTATACTACTTTCAAGTCTCTTTAAGAAGTAATTATTTTCATAAAAATATTGTCATCATAGGTTTTCAAAAGCCACTTTCAAGGTGTAGTAGAGTTGTCAATGTACGAAAGATACATAGCAGTTACTTTCGCTAAATGTGCAACGGGCATTCGGCTTATAAGCCGACAATTACTATACCCCAGGTTCCCCGACATAGACTTTACGGCTTCAGCGGAAGTATTTCAAAGTTTCGCAAAGTTTCGCATAAGGGTGTCACGCGTGTACCACCCAGCCGCGCAACGTCCTAAATCTCCTGATAGGCTCTGAATAGCCCTACTGACGTATACCCCAGGGACTATCCATTCTAGAACCTCTTTGTTTAAAATACGGACTGTTTACCGAGAGGATGCTGAGTTGTTCAATCTTGATTATGTCTCGCAATACCAAATTATGAAGGTAAATGCACTTTGTTGACCTGAACCCTGATTTTTATTTTTAGTTTCCCTTGCCTCGCTGTTTTGATTTCTTAGTCCCTTTAAACGTTTCCCTCTTAAATTTTAATTTTCTTATTCCAGATCGAAATTCAGACATGTCAACGTTTTAATCATGGACAATCAAAACAGAAATACCTCTCGCTACGAGTCGGCCACCCCCTATCCTACATATAAAACCAATGAGGATCAAATCCAAACTCGCCCCCAAGGATCCCGCAAAATCCAGACTACACAACGTGAAGAGCACTACCGAACTCACCGGTACGATGATTCGGACAGCGGGTTCAGTAGCGATGACGAGGATTACTCCAACAACGACCGCTATAGAGGCCGCCGTCGATACTCTTCCATGGATGAACGTGCTCTAGTCTTCAGAAATCGTTCAACAGGTCACAGTATGATAAAACGTAACGCATCTCCCCGGAAGAAAAGAAGCGATTCTCGACCCCCAGAGACTTACACTATTGGGAAAGCTCTCAAAGCAGCCGCCGTACCTGCAACTGTTGAAGCTGTCCGTTGCCGGGACGAGCCCGGCCCTTGGTCGGGTCAAAAGGGGAAACGGGTGGCCACTGCTGCTGTTACAGGTGGCGTGATTGGGGTGGTTAGAAATGGAAGGTTGAGGAGGGATGGGAAGTTACCTATTGCTGAGGCTGCTATGACGGGAGTCTATGCGGTGGATTTCTTGAAGCGGGTTTTGAGACAGACGGATCATGAGAGGGGAGCTGAGGATGAGAGACGTAAATATAGAGAGTTGTCTGATGAGGAAGATGAGAGTGAGGAGGAGAGGAGAGACAGAAGACCAAGGCTAAGATTTCGAGCAGAGTCGCCTCCGGTACGATCACGCTCGGTGCGCAGACGGGACACGGTTGAGTACCGTTGAGAGAGTGGTAGGTAAAAGGTTGAACGTTTACAAGAGAGGAAAGGCGGCCCCAAGTTTTCAACTCCAGCTCTAGATGGCGGGCCATCGCATCATGTCAAAACTGGCTTCTCTGAGTATCAAAAACAAACTGATTTGTGACATTCGTGTACAGAAAGGGAAATGATTGGAAGGCTCAGTGTCATTATTTGGGACATAATTTCTATTAGAAAGTCTATAAGAATACACTGTGTCAAAATGCTTTCGGATTCTTGAGAGACTAATAAGAAGTGCGAGGAGAGCTACAACAGTTGACTTCTGAAACCAAGTGAAAGTGTTGTGAATTTTACTTAGTCGTAACCAACTCTCTTGGGGCCTCAAGAAGTCACAGGACTTAATAAGGTATTTAGGTAGAGCTTTTCATGTTTGATACATTGAAGGAAATCCTGGCCTATATTCTGATCTTGGAGCATACTCGATAAGCGAGGAACAGCATCGGACTTACCTCCGTAGAGAGAACTATTATATCAAGCCACAGTATATCCCTCCTTTGCGACTAGATAACGAGAAATCCGCATCCAAGCGGGTACAACTGATATCAAAATGCTGGCAGTGCACTTTGTGTCTTACGTGAAGTGGACGGTTGAGTTCTCATAGGTAGGTATTTTTGGATTTAAAAATACTTTTCCCACCTTTTCATACTAGCTCATCCATCGTTCGTACCTACGTACATTCCTGACTCAGACCGAGATAGGGGGCAGCGGCACGTGACTCTACACCTTTAGCGATGAGTCACATGTCACTGGCTCTACGCTTATTCAGTTGATTTGAAAATGGAGGACTTAGTCCAAATCATTACCACACGGTATATAATTTAATTCTTTCCAGGTTTCTTCCTATTCACGAACCAAAATCATTCAGTTTTTGATAACTTCGTAGATTTTATTCAACCTAACAGACGTTGCAACATTGTCATACTAGCTCAACGTATCAAGACATTGTCTCTCTCGCTACTTTCGTTTCTATTAAGAATTTATGACACACGAAGCATAGATTTTGCACCACCGGCGATAGATAAGCAAGGGAAGAGTCAGAAAAATGGCGGAAGGGGAGAAAGCTCATCTCTTTCCGAAGATCTCTGGCAAGATCGAAGAGCTGCTTGGTTATGTTTCGAGAAAAGGTACGGGATTTTTTCATTCCCCTTCTGGTATTGCATTTCTATTTTCTGTGGATTGCAGTGCAGTCATTACGTGGCTAGATCTGCGGTTGTAAGGTCGAGGATGGGGACGGCGATCTGTTCTGTTTGGGTTATTCACTTGACTTATAGCAAATGCTGATTAATGATATCTAGGTTTCAAAGGAGATGTGCTCCAACTAACTGGAACAGTGAAACTTCATGGTGCCCACGCAGACATTGTTGTTTTCCCAGACGACACCATCAAGTTGCAATCTCGAAATCGAACTGAAGTAACCCTCGAAACCGACCATTTCAATTTTGCACAAACGATGCTACCCTTATGGCAAGAAATCCTAGCCTTGAAAGCTCAGTATCACGAAAGATTCATAAACCTCAACCCCAATACAAAAATCAACGACAAATTCCCGCTTATCATAGCAGGTGAATGGATAGGACCAGGAGTACAAAAAAAAGTAGCAATCAATTACCTACCAGCGAAGTATTTCGTAATAATCTCCGCATCAATCAACGGCGAATGGTTAGAAGACAAAAAATACGCCGATATCGCTCACGAATCAGTTGGAATCTACAACATCTCCAGAAGTGGATTCTTCACATCAGAACTGAAACTTAAACACGACACTGTTGAACATCCTGACGGTCAAGAATACGACAAAATAACCTGTGCTCAAGAATCCAAGGAAGCATTACAAATCCTCACATCCAAAATCGAAAAAGAATGTCCCTTTGCAAAAACCTTCGGGATAGAAGGTAGAGGTGAAGGACTCGTCTGGAAAGCACCCTATCCATTCTCCACATCCCCAAATTTCTGGCTCAAAACCAAAGGAGAAATCTTCCAAGTTACTAGTAGACAAAAGCTTATAACTCTGGATGGGGCAGAAGGAAAGGAAAAGGCTAGGATTTTTGCTGAGGCTACTGTTAGTGTGCAGAGACTTGAACAGGGGATTGGGTATTTGGAGGAGATGGGACATGCGGTTGTGAGGGAGAATGTTCCGAAGTTTTTAGGTTGGCTTTTTGAGGATATTGAGGTTGAGGAGAGTAGGGTTATTGAGGAGTTGGGGGTTAGTAGGTTGGTTTTGAGGCAGGCTGTTGGGTCTGTTGGGAGGCCGTGGTTTATGGGGAGGGTTGAGGAGAGGGAGAGGGGGATGAGTGGGTGATTTGGTTAGGTTGGGTAATTTGGGTAACTGAAAGCTGGCGTTTAGATGATCACTAGACATGAAGCGAGAATGGAGTTTTGGAGGAAATATCTCTAGGCGTAAAGAGGGGTTTGGAATGGGAGCGAAAGCTTGGGTATGTGCCCGCATGTATTTTAGTAATAGCCTTTTCTGGATTAATAGCGTGCACGCTTCTTGGTTGGGTAAAGCTTAGGCAACATAAATGCAGAGTTCTGGTTAAAGCACGCATCTGCAATAAGACTATGACTATTTCCTTTCGGTAGATGTTGAAAATAATATCCAAATTTGTATTGGTGAGTATTGCAATGCTTAATTCATCATTTTCCACCCGAAGAAAAACAATTCAGCCTTCGGAACGAGCCTAGCAAAGAAGTTCGTGGCGCACAGAATGAGCCGCCTGATTTTTCAGTCCTCCTCAGTATTTTTTTCATCATCTTTTCCATCATTCTCCAAGTCTTTAAGTGCAGCAGAGATACGATTGACAGCAATTATAGCTTCATCACCAGCCCCCGTATAGACGAAACGAAATCTTCCAGGCTTGATGGACATGGATAGCTTTAGAATATTAAATTAGTCAATGACTTTATGGTAGACAAAGCAACACAAGACAAGAAGTGCATTTATTTCACTCACCTCTCCCATGCTCATGTAAACACCTTGCTTGATCAAATACCGAGTCAATTTCTCTTCTCGGCTAACTTCACCTTCACTCGTATTCTGATTCCTCACATCGTTTCCGTCGAAATACTGGAGCCATTGACTGAGATTGATCCAGATAAAGAAGCCACCATTAGCAGGTAGGTATGGAATCCCTCGCTCTTGCATTGCTGCTGTTGTGTTCATGTATGCTTGCTTCAATCTTTTCTGGAAGGTAGTTAGATATTCGTCGACAAGTTTATCGTTGCTTAAGAAGTAGGTGAAAAAGGATGTCGAGAATGGTGTTAACCACGTGAAGAGCCTACTCACAAACACCATCAGTCTTAAACTTTATAGAATCTATAAGCAGCATTAACTTACGCAACACGCCGACAGGTTTGCCAGAACGACTTATTTCTCGTGATCAAGAATCCCAATCTTAAACCACCCATCCCAAAATCCTTACTAGCTCCATAAAGACAATGTATATTCTCCGTAAACACCCCATGTTCTCGATCTTCAGGAATAGTCAAGACAGAAGTGAAAAGATCCAATTGCTTTTCCTCATTACTCGGGGACTCGAATCCAGACATAGCAAAGATTTCATCCGCAACTAGATGGAGTTTATGTTGACCACAGAACTTTGCGATGGCGATGAGTGTTTTTCTGGAGTAGAAGCGACCAACTGGATTACAGGGATTGCATATCAAGACTGCTTTTACTGTGATGTTTCTCTTGACTGCGTCGGTGTAGGCTTTCGAAAATGCTTCGATCATGTTTTTAGTTCCTTCTGTGGAGAATTGCTCGTCTGGAGGTATGGAAGATACTGGTATGACGTTTAAACCGGACCGAGCCATCAGATCATGCTCGTACATGCTATATGTTGGAGTTGGCACCAGGATACCTTCGCTTTGATCGCATAGATTGAACGCAACCATGTCTATTAATGAGGTGACACCATTCGTGGTAAGGATATCCGAAGGTGTAATAGATGAACTTGGCTTGAACTTCCGATTGATGTATTTGCTGACAGCTTTAGATAGATCTGAAGAAAAAGATCAGCATCTCCTCAGCATCGAGCCGCAAATCTACATACCTTCGGTCCCAGCAACTGAGCCATACTCCAATGCTTTGATAGGTATTTGTTAGAAACATTATTCTTGATGATATGCTGGATGAATCATACCATCTTGTAGTTCATATGTTCTTGCAAACTCCTTTACGGATCTCTTTAGGTAGTCAGCCATTAATTGATTTTCTGCATCGCCTGTACTGATAATAAGCCCATTGGGATTTTTCTTTGGGTCGTAGGTGCTGATGCCATCAATTGCTGAATTCATGCTAATCATTCGTCCTCGATTCAAATTCTCAAGCCCGCGCCGAGATGGCGACAGTGGATTGCTGTCGGGAGACATATTGCATTAGTAGATCAGAGTATAAGTCTTTCGAAAGTAGTATTAGAGATCCTGAAAGACTTGTAGTCATTTGAAAAACAGAACCGTTGTTTCTTTCTCACAGGTAGTCGTGACTATTAATAGCCCAAATAAGCAGGGCGAGGGCGGGTGATAAGAATAATAACGGCAGAGTGGGGTAGCACTAGTGATCTTACCTGCATAATCTGTCTAAACTCATTTCTGTCAAAAAATTCATACAAAATCATGCTATATTTCGAAGATATAGAGATTCGTCGTTCGATAAAGCCGTAGTTATTTGTCTGATTGTCAACCCAAAAAATACGAGATTTGATACTTACACGTCCACGGTGAGTTCCAAGCAATTGAGCATTCGACTGCTCATTGGCGGCATACTATTGTAGCTATATACGAGCATAGTATTAGCATCATAGGTGCCCAGATGTGCATATCCTACTGCTAGCTTGGGGAAATACATCTGTCTGGGGAACCTACTAAGCTCTATACTTTTCAAAGTCATTGGGAACTGAATTACAAAATACGCTGCAGTCTCCATCTGAGGCATGAAAGCTGGGTTCCTTGCTACAAAGTTTCACCTAGGCAGTTTGTGCTGAAAATCTTTTTAAATTTTTTTTTCTGGCATTGGTTGCGATGCTCGACATCCTTAACTTCCAGATGACTAGAATTCCTAGCGTTTGTGATTTTAGTCCAGGTGTGCTGGATATCTTCAACTCCCAACACACCGTTAAGCTCCTCCTTGCAATGGGGATTGAACGGTTCCAAGCGACTGTCCAGCGCTCAAGGTTATGTATACCATACTACTTTAGGGTGTCTTGGAGAAATCTTCTGGCCTGTTTCATGGTATCTGGCTCCTCGATGCCAAACAGCGTATTCACATATTGCCATCCTACAGTTATGAGCAAGTTTTTCGTAGAAGAATTTTGTAGACAGCACTCGCTAATTAAATCATATTGATGTGCGGAATCCTCTTCGCCCAGTAAATATCTCTGAGATCTGGCAAACTTTACCTGTCGCTTGATTCTTTGGATATATAAAGACGAGATACTTTTCCCAGTGGTCTGAGTACGCGTATGCGTTACCACGCGTCTAAGAGTACAACGGTGTCTCCACAAGTGTCATTTCCTTCCAGGTTGTTATCACTTGAAATTCCACCGTAATGTGCTTTGATTGTAATCATGGAGTAGATACCCGACTCATGGAAGTCCACTTGATATGCAGCGACTTGGTGATTTTGGCCTGTGCCCATACACCGTATGAGTTGTGGGGACGAATGAGACTTTTGGCCCGAGGGAATGACATTAGATCCTAGATCTGCATTTGATGATCATCCCTATGACTTAGATCTGCAAGGCCCCTAAACGATTCAGCACAGCCCCTGGTCATTAATGACATCAGATATTGCAAAGAGCTCAAACGTTTGGCCAATACAGAACACGGGTAAGAATATGGAGTATCGCCAACACATCTATCTGACACTCCTTTCGTAGATCTCATGAGCTAGGAAGAAAAATATATTCTAGAAAACGACGTGGAATACGGCTGGTCGCGTGGCACTTAGATGGCACCTGTGGAATTGGAATTATTCCACCAAAATACGGGATTGGGTACTAACAGTGCAACGAACGAGGTACAGTACTGTCTACTAACATGCAGAGCCTCGAACATCCTTCAGTTTGAAACATCCGACCTCTCACTCACTGGGTTCGATATGGCGTTTCAAGTCGCGACGACGTACGAATAACGGAGACTTCTGTTACCCTCTCTCTTCACTGCTTGGAATCGATACGGTAGATTGGTTGGTGGTGCCATCTTGAGCTGCTTGTACTGAAGTAAGGGACTGTAAAATATTTTGCTTTGCCAAGACGAAGGGGTGCTCAGCGTGCTCAGGAGCTGTTGTAAGGGGGACAGCCCGTAATTGCTAGAACCATATTATTACCACGAATTGAGCGCTTTCGTCTCCAGTAGATAAATGAGCTGTGAAGTTGGAGGCTACGTGTGCAACAGACTACGGGACATACTTGACTCTCGGACTTCTCATAACCACCCGTTCCGCGAGGCAAGGGCTGGATGATTACCCAGATGCTGGACGTCGTCGCTGTCGGGATGTGGAAAAGGGGATAATCCGAAGGGATAAAGTGCCCTGGCGATCTGATGTTGGGAGGACAGGAGGATGTCCCCGGCGGCGGTGCAGAGGCTGAACTTTATAGACCTTGCTTGAGTTGCTTGAATTGCTGGAATTGCATAGATCTGAACCCGCAAATCCGGTGATTATCAGTGCTAAATTCGGGGGTTTGTACGCTTTATGAGCTGGCGTTCAAGGTTCACTCAAGGTTCCTTCAAGGTTGCCCTGTTCCGCCCGACTCCGCCGCGCTGAAAGCCACGCTAAAGAAAGGACCTCATCTCCAGATACGACGACTGGATTGCGAAGGCTCATGAAATAATTCCAACACCAACGGCCTCAATTCCTAATGTTACACTTTTCCTTTCCAGTAAAGTTATGCTGATACGCCTGAGCTCAGCACAGTTCTTGTCCCCATCACAACCACCGAGATTCCAAGTTGCTGAAGGGACACGGATTGCTGCCAAGCCCTTGAGCGCAATCCGCTGATCCTACCTCCTTTCACAGCACAGAACCCAGCAGCATCACTACCACCTACTACGAAAGCGATAACTTACTTGGTCATACTCGACGACAGACGTACGAATGCCACACGCACTCGATATGCCATCGTTCTTGACCGATGACACAGGTCCTACATTATCCTCCAGCCGTCCCCCCTTTGACTTGCCAAGTCATCTCCGACAATCACACGAAAAGATTAATGGGAACGGGTGGACGTCATCTTCCCATACGTCGGTGAAGGGTAGTCTAGGGGATGGGCCCGATGGATATCCAGAGACGGTCAATGGAGGCAGAGTCCAAGTGAATGGTGGCACGCACCACGACGAAAACATGAATGGGACAAATGGGACAAACGGAAGGTCGAGCATGAGCAGTTGGGCCGACCACAAGTCTTCCATCTCTCGAAATGGCAGCTCATATTCAGTCAACGGAGCTACCAATGGCGCCTCAGAAAATGGAAGGAGGAGTCCTGGGCCTTTGATGAATGGGTCGAATGGGTCGTCGAGGCAGACAAATGGAGATAGATCTTCGTTTGTATCGACAAAGACGAACGGAACATCGCAGAATTCACCCCACGACTCAAGCTCTAGATCAACTACTCATGGCGAGAACGGACAACCACAGCAACCACAACAACCCGCACCAACAAGAAAAATATCGATACCAGCTCCAATCTCAACAAATCCCCAAAGTACAGGGCCCTTGACTTATACCACTTCTCTACTTCCAGCTACGCCTACTCCGCAGCCAACAGAAACCCCCATTCGAGGATCAACCGAACCCCAGCGCTTCTCTTCTCCTCCTTCGTATCCAGCACCGAAGCCACCCAATGCAGTCTCCCCATCAACACCACAATCTCTACAGCATCCAGGGGCGTCACAGCTCAAACACCGACATACACTACAAGTGCCAAAAGTCCCTCCTGGGGGTCGTAACTCGCGAGACGGAGAGGACTCGGTCTACAGTACAGGGAGGTTCTCACCCACAGGTTTTGTTGGTGGCCCACGAAGAGGTTCTTTGAGCCTGAACCGAAGAAATACGCAGTCGATACATTCTAATATGCCCCGCGAAGACATTCCTCCCGACGAGGACGCGATGCGTTGGGCAGAGGCAGTGCGGCAGAAGAGGGCAAGCAAGAGGAGGAGGAAGGAAGATGAAGATGATGATAGAGTGGTGGTCGGCACAAAGGTTGATCAGAATCATGTAAATTGGGTTACGGCATACAACATGCTGACTGGCATTCGATTTACGGTATCGAGAACGAATGCCAAGTTGGACCGACCATTGACAGATGCGGATTTTGAAGCGAGGCATAAATTCTCGTTTGATATGTGAGTATGATGCAAGGCATGGTTGACCGATGGCTGACATGAAAATAGTACTGGGAACGAGCTGACCCCGTCCGCTAAGTACGATTTCAAATTCAAGGACTATGCGCCATGGGTATTCCGCCATCTGCGGGCTAAGTTCAAGCTTGACCCTGCAGATTACCTCATGTCTCTGACCAGCAAGTACATTCTTTCGGAGTTAGGATCGCCTGGGAAGAGCGGAAGCTTCTTTTATTTCTCTCGCGACTACAAATACATCATAAAGACTATTCATCACGCCGAGCACAAATTCCTCCGAAAAATCCTCAAAGAATACTATGCACACGTCGAAGAGAACCCGAATACCCTACTATCACAATTCTACGGCCTCCACCGAGTTAAGATACCATATGGCCGGAAAATACATTTTGTCGTCATGAACAATCTGTTTCCTCCGCACCGAGATATCCATCAAACGTTTGATTTGAAAGGTTCGACCATTGGCCGAGATTTTAAGGAAGAAGACCTGGAGCACAACCCGCGAGCTACTCTCAAAGACCTCAATTGGCTGCGGCGAAACCTGCATCTGGAATTTGGGCCGGAAAAGAAGAGGATGTTCATTGAGCAGATGGAGAGAGATGTCCATCTTCTCCAGAAGCTGAAAATAATGGATTATAGTATGCTGGTGGGAATCCATGACCTCCAGAAGGGTAACCAGGAGAATATCCGTGATAAGACTCTGCAAGTCTTCCAGCCAGGCGGCGACAGTCCTGCGGATGATGAAGGGCCCCCCCAAAGAGGTATGTTAATGAGGACGCCGAGCAAACTTGAAAACGCCAAAAAGGCAAGGGAGTTGAGGGAAATCATCAAACAAGAGAAACCGATTCCAATGGGTCAAAGCAGCTCAAGAATGCCGGATCAGATGGAGGAAAATGCCATCAAAAAGGAATTTACCTTCTACAGCGATGACGGTGGTTTTAGAGCCACACACGAAGACAACAGTCCTGGTGAAGAGATTTTCTTCTTGTCCATCATCGACTGTCTCACACATTACAGCACTATCAAAAAGCTCGAGCATTTATGGAGTAAGGCCCCCCGTCTAAAAGTTTCTGGGCATAACTGACGTTCAAATAGAGGGCTTGAGCAACGACAAGAAGCTCATTTCACCTATTCGTCCAGAGCCGTACGGCGAGCGCTTCATCAAGTTCATAGAGGGGATCACCAAGAACCCCGAAGAAGCTGCCCGTGAAGCTGAAGAATGTCCTGAGAATCCCACAGTCAACCTAGAAGGTGTCCATCCACACAATTCACAAGATTATGGACGACGACGTTCAGGCAGTCAAACGACACCTATGCATCGCACCCCCACATCTAACAGCGTGATCCAGAGGAACGAGACCGAAGCACTCAAATCAGACCGAGAACTCCCAGAGGGTGGTCGGTCGGAATCAAGAATGATCTCCACTATACGGAGTCCGTCCGCTGAACGCTCGGGTGGCATGCAAGGGCAGGTGCTTCCGATTGTGGAAGAAGCTGGCGAAGCCAGCAGTACGGGTGGCAGAAGTGACCGCAGCCACGAGCGGAGGCCTTTAACTCCGTCAAAGGAGTACAACGGCGCTGAGTATGGGAACCAGCCCCGCATTCCTGCAAAAGATCACCTACAGAGGTATAGTCGGGAGAGCAATCGATCGGGTGATTCAGCGTTCGTGGACTCAAGAGGCATTCGGAAGACGCTCAGCAGGAGTAGCTTGGATAAGGACTTGCCGCCATTACCTCCAACTTCGTAATATCTTAGTTGTATTGGAGGGTGGAGGAAGGATCTTATTTACAAGGAAGAAGATGGTCAAGGATAAGAAGGACGAGAAGAGTTGCGAGTTATCAGTACCAATACCACGCGTGATACCAGATCTAGCGAATGCCTGTCCTTTTTCTTTCCTTTGTTTTTTTTCCCTTGTCATACCTGGTGTTTGCCGCCACTGGAATTGAAATTACATTCAAAGGCTTGCATACTGTTTCCCGCCTTCCAGTCTTCTGTTTGCGTATTGAATTTCTGATGTTGGTGCTTTCGCTTTTACGAATTTCCTTTGTCTCTTGTTCCTTTTGGCCTCGGTTTGTTAATTTGTATATAGATAGATGGATGCCTTTTTCTAGGATGGCGAGAGAGAGAGGTGGGGGAGAGAGAAGGACAAAAGAGAGTTGTTAACGGACGAATGACACACAATGTATAGATATAGGTAGTGAAACCGAATAAAATGAAATGGGGTAGAAAGCGAGGAAAGAGAAAAGTGAAGGAAGATCAATCAATATATTGCAAAATTGAAAACACACTTTGCTCATTTTTTGTCCTGTTCTGTTTTATTGTGGTTTTTTGATTGGATCACCTTTGACTTTATCTACCTTTAATGAGGAATCACTGCCGTTTACAATTCGAAGGTTGATGGGGTTGTACTTGCTGAACATTTACTGCCGTATTGAAAGCTGAAACAAATATCATAACCTCTTGTGAAAATAAATTCCCCTCAGTGTCAACTAAATATATATATCATCTAACTGGCTTCGTTTCTGAACTTCGATGACTTGTCTCAGTACTTATAGCAATTGACCTGGGCTCTTCGATTTTCCCACTCGTGAACCTAATCACAATATGTAAGGAGGGCTAAATTCACGAGGGAGTCTTTCACTTAGGATATAACAAGATCTGGAGCTCGGAATGCTTCACTGCAATCTAATGCTAAATACTATGTACGCATTGCCCTCGAATATTACTCTTTGCTCCAGATTATGTTTCCAGCTAGAACTTTGCCATGAACTGTGTTTATATTCAAGCTATTCCTTGTCACCATTAAGCGATACACAGTATTTTTTTGAAGTAGTGTTTAAACATGACGCCTAATCTGGGTCTGTATTGATATGCCGTTGCAAAAACAGCCAGAGCTGTCTAGTTTGTCCCCCATTTTGAATAGTTTTGATTTTGAGACCTGCTGTTCCATTCCCCCCTTGTATTTTAGTCCTCTTCGGTACGTAATTAAGGTACTGGGACAGGTCGGTGTTTAAGTGCCTTGTCCTCGGAAGCAACTATTTGACGCGAAACATCCGCCAGCAAGAACTGAGTGTAATTTATAGGAGCAGACGGTGGATTATCGTCAATCCCCTGAAAACGACTGAAGTTATGATTAGCCAAGTCTAACTTAACCCATTCCTTGCATACATCTTCATGCGTCTTAAGACCGAAGTGTTTGTCCAGACCGCCATGGATCTCATGTTGTAGGAAGATAAATTCTTGACTTTCTGGCTTGGGGGTTACTTCATTGCAGAAGAAATTGTTGGCTTCGATTTCACCCATGTGCTTTGTTGCTTCTTGAACGGCGTAGCATCGTGGATCGCTACCAGCGTTGGTGATCACTTCTCGGGTTGGTCTGGTATTTCTACCGGGTATCACTTTTGTCCAATGCTTTCTTTGAGTTCCGTATTCTTCTTTGTAAGGCCAGCGAACGCCCCATTCACAGAGCATTAAAAATCTTCTAACTGGTGACCAGTTTTTCGTTATCTAGCATTTTCTCTAGTTAGCCGTTCTTCTTCTTTAATGAAAGACATATTACGATTGGCATGTAAAGTATTTGCTGGAGAGTGAGTAAACACTTACAAAAACAAAGCCGTCTGTTAGCTCCTTCTCATATTTTAATGGCCATGGCATATCCCTAAACTGAGGCCAGTCCTGATCTTTCACATAAGTTACAATACCATTATCGTAGCCCTGGTCAATACCAAGCAGGTCATCGAATCTTCTTGTCTCATTAGAGTTCCAAGCACCACAGCTAAGTGGAAACGATTTCCAGGTTCCTTCGGTCGTGGCTGGCCACAGTTCATGATTCATGAACGATCTCCTTATCGACTCATTTGCCCTGTCTGGATGTTCCTCAGCTCTTGGGAGCCAATTCATCATCATGTTTGATGGCGAATGACACACTGGCAGTGCCATGTATGATTCATCGGTGTTGTATATGTATAAGCCTTCAGATTCGGTCGCTCCCAACATGGGGTTCATATCAAGAAAATCCGTGGCATAGTTATGGTACTTCTGATAAACCTTCCACGAGTTTTTCACAATTGCTTCCTCAGTGGTTTCATATTTACTGAGCTGGTCAAAACCTCTCAATCGTTCTTCTCGGTTACCAGCACTCTTCCAAGTCCAACATTGAAGTCCGCAAACAGAGGCATCTCCTCCGTCACCAACGTAATATAGTCTGCTGTCAGCAAACTCGTTTTGAAGTAGAATTGGATCTCCATTCCAGCCATTGTGTCGGAGTTGAACCATATCGAGGTCTCTACATTTTTGGTAGCATTTACCAGATGCTAACATCGAGCCAATGACTGCATGTTCGTAGCGTTTGACCAAGTTACTGTGTATTTTAGTCAGTATAAGTTGTTACAATCGGATTGCTTCAAAACAAGTTGGTTTTAGTAGCTTAAGGATAGACAAATGTACTAACCGTTTATGATCTTCCTGAATCATTTTATCGACCGGATTAGGAGGTCCCCAGAATCCAATTCTCATCCAATCGATGAGATTCATCCCATAAACATCTATCCCAGCAACAATATCATTGAGAAGATGCTGAAAGTCGCGTTTGATCTGTGGCGGACGTTCGTCGGTATAAAAGACCAAAGGAGAAAAAGGATCAACAAGTTCAGGATTAGCACCCCATTTCTGTCTGCCACATTGTTTACGTATATAACCATACATCAAATTTTGACGCCAACCTTCCAACCCATCTCTCGACGCTGTTTTCCTTAAGATACTCGAAAGGTGATTCTGCCATCCATTAATATCTTTGAATATTTGGAAGGCTAATATTTTATTGTAACCAGTGATTGACGAGAAGAACCAAAAATCGTTTAGGATTGTGTATTCGTGTTTTTCGAAGATTGGTGGCATGGAATTCCAGAATCTACATTCGAGTTCTTCGTTAAAGTCGTCGGTATCTTCTGGGACGAAATCTTGCATTATGTTTAGTGTTGAGATTGACATGTTACCCAGAAGATCACGGGTTAAATGCTATATAATATACCTTTTTTTTAGTTCGTATTTTTATTATCGTTGGAATATTTAAGTAAAAACTCACGAATTTGGCGGATAAGAACTTTGTGATCTCCTGTACTGTTCTTATTGTAATGAGAATTTGTCGAGTTTCCTCAAGAAGACATAGAGTTGGTGTTGATGGACGACGTAGTGCAAGGGTAGTGACGATATCCTCGCAAACAGGAGGAGGACCACAAATTCCAGTTTCGATATTGCAATTAAAATCTCTAGTCGTGTAATCCTTTACAAACGCTGGAAATGCTCCTAGTTTTGACAACTTTTCAGGATTTCTGGAATGCATGTTTGCAAGCCATACTTTGTAATAATCGACATGGTTTGTCTTCTTCGCGTTTTCTTGGGTATAGTTAAAGTATGGATTTTGGCAGGCTTTTGCTACTTGATGGGTGCTTAGGGTTTTGGCAGTTGAGTTGATTAGTTCTGGGAATGATGTTACGTATGAACATCCTGTTGCGTGTCCTGTTGAGTCTGCGCTTGTTAAGGTAATTATTCCTGCGAGTACGGCGACGAGGCGAGAGAGCTTCATCTCGATTTTCGTGCTAAAGCTGTGTGGCGACCAAGTAGCCGCTGTTGTACTTTTGGTCTTAGAGATCGTTATTGTATGATCGAGTGCTAGAATGATGTTCTCTAAAGGAGGGAAATGATGCCGTCACTGTTGCGTAGGTACCTGGATTAAAGGGTTTATGGAAAAGTAGGTTTGAAACATTGAATTTTACGAATTATAGCAGAGTTTGATACTTGATGGCTTTGTGTCTTTCTAAACGTAGCCGGGTAGGAAATGGTCTGGCGCCGTTGTAGCACTAACAGTCAGGTAGTTTTTAGGAATTTCTTATACTATTTTTGCGACCTATACTAATTGTATGAAAGCTTTAAGAGATCGGCATACTTATTTTAGACTTCAAAGTTTGAAGTTACGTTATATCGTTGCATAGGTATTTGCAAATTTTAGTATTGGCATTCCTGGTGTCGCATTCACAATGTCGGTTTCTCGGTGTCACGTTCCAAGTGTCGCATTGTCGCATTTTTCATATCCTACGGAGGTTCCGGCCAAAAGTCGTGCGAATATAGGCTATAAAGCCTATAGCAGCCTGTAGCTACAGTACGGTGTTCTCTTATAGGCTAGTAGCCCCGCCCCTTATAGGGGCTTTTCGGCGCTTAGACGCTAAAGACAGAACACTATATGGTACATCAAGCGAAACCCTACTACAAGTCTGGCAGGGCAACTATAGTGCTTAATCACTAAATGAATGAGCCTTACAGGCTACTTAAGCGGTATTTACAGGGCAATAGGCCGTTATAAGGCTTAGGCTACAGGCTTCGTAGCCTGTCCTCGCATGACTTTTGGCCGGAACCTCCGTATTCCGAGCGTTGTTTTTTCAAAGCTGCATTACCATTGGCACCGAAAGACTTGAGTTATATGATTGATATATAATAGCATCATGGGTCTATTCGAGTTTTGGAGCCAATCTGAATGATATGCAATACGCCGCAAAGCGGTATATTGGCCGGATACAGACAAAAGAAAGGGACTTTATCCGTCTCTACTCACGATGGGTGTAAGGCTGTAAGCGTTGGAGGTAGCCTCAGTACCCAGAAGTAAGTCAATTAGATAATGAGAAGATGACAAGATATCTTAGAAACTAGAGGCGTGATTTATGATAGCATCTCTATATTGCTCGCTTAAATCGGGCGATATCCCAAACAGGTCGCTTACCGAGCTTCCTAGCTTCCTATCCTCTTCAACCTTTTCTTCCCTCTTATGGAGCTTTTAATAGGATTTAGTCTTCATGTACAACTTATCTATCTATGACTCATCTTCATCCATTATCACTATTGTCGCTACAATGTTTTCGATGCTAATTGAAACGATGGTCAAGCGTTTTATGGGACGCAGCCAAGCTCGTACAGAACGTAATCCCCAATTCGATCCTTATCGTATAGATAGCCACCCTCCCGATACTATTGACTTCTGTGGTCGAATATCACTAACAAGGCCATCTTCACCTCAACCCCAAGTTTGAGGCGCTGCCACCCATTATTTCGTACCTATGTATTGAAGGACATGATTATATGTTCAAGAACAGGTGTTCTTGCGACAAAAATTCTGCAGTTGATCGATCGCATGTGGCTGAGGCTATGCAGAGTGCGTTAACCTCTTAGAGCGAGGAAAGGTGCAAAATTGCATAGTAGATACTTAGGTACCTGTTTGCTTACTGCTAAAAGCTACCTACAGGGATTCGCAGGTCTCTAGAAACGCTGTCGCACAGTGTTTGTTGATTCAGGCCGAAAAGACTTTGCAGTCTCGACTTCGCAGTCTCGACTTCTACCGTATGAATTGGTTTGTAAGGGATCTTTTGGCATAGCTATATATTGACACATACGACATGGGGTTGAGTAATTCACTTGTATTGGGTAATTCACTTGATTTAGTAACTTGGTTGACTTGGGTAACTCAGTTGCCCTAATCAAAATGATCTCGTATAAACCAATTCGTACAATACTTCAGAATACGGTCCCTTGGTCAGTATAACTACATTTTGAACCACAATACACCAATCAAATCACCTCATCTTTCATAAAGCGACAAATCTGCCTCATGAGCCCATCCTCCAGATACCCCCAAACCAAACCTTTCTCCCAATCCACTTGACCCCCCTCTTCCCTAAAACATCCATATCTTCCTCGCTAACCTTCCTCTCCACAACACCCTCATCACCAACTAGTTCCAGCCCCCAATTCCTTGCTTCATTCACCACTTCTTCAATCTCGTAGATGAAAGATGTACCTCTGATTTTGATTTTGATTTTCTCTTGAAGGTCCATTTCCGTACCCGTATCCTTATCACTGTTGGATTTAATAGTACTACCAGTAATAATTTCGTGGATTTCCTCCATGAAACCTGCTTGACTATCCTTACCCATGTCGGCAGACATATTAGTCAACAGCAATAAACCATCTGGTTTTAGGAGTTTGAAGATAGTGTTGAAGAACACATGGAGAGGGAGATGTTCCAGTACTAGTGTCGAGATTACGATGTCTGCTTTGTTGACCCATTCATTGGGAATGGGGTCTTTGTTTGCATCGAAGACTTTGAATGTTAGTTGTGGTTGGAATGGAGATGCGGATCCAGCTGGCGGGGTTTGTGTTGAAGAGGAATTAGTTGATGAAGCAGAGAAGTAGTTTTGTAAATGAGACGAGCATCTTTCTTCTGCAATCTTCAACATTTGAGACGAGGCATCTAGTCCTAGAATCCTACATGACAAAGAGTGTAGAGTAGGGAAAAGTGAGGTTTCGTTGGCATTGGGTAGAAGTTTGATTGTATTACGACCTGTACCACAGCCGAAATCGATGATGAATAAGTCCTCGGCCTCGGCATCTACAGTGGCGGCAGTAGGTTGTGTAGTTGTGGTAGACGGAGATCTGTTTGACAGAGTGATGAGTTTCGGAAGGAGGTGAATGAGTTCTTGGTCGTCGACTTTTTGGAGAATGTTGGCATCTGTATCGTAGACCTGACGTTTGGTGGGTCAATGACTTAGTATAATTAGTAGTAAATAGTTTAGAATGTATAGCATGTAGGTGAGATACCTCGAATTTGGAATGGAGAGGGACAGGGAAGGGACAGGGCTGGATGAGGAGCTTGATGCTAATAGAGGATATATTGGTGTATACGTACTTTTGCCCAGCGATCGTAAAGTTCCGTGTTGTCTAGATGAATGACTTGTCGGTTGGCGCTGGTAGTGAATGCGGCGTCTTGTGCTTGAGGAGCTAGATTGTGCGGCGACGGCGAGGAAGACATTTTGAGGATGGTGTTGAGAGCTCTAATTGATAAAATTGTAATGAATGATCGAATGTGAATTGATCGATTCAGGGGAGAAATACCAGAGCTTAACCCTTCTGCTTTTATCTATCTATATGTACCTACACATGTATACAAGTTCTGACACCAGTATTCCGTGAGTCGGTGTGACTCAGTCTGTACTCAATTATACTGTGGCTGGCCACAAGTTTACGCAAGTCGAACCTACCTAATTTCATTTCTGCCACAACACAACGATATTTTACGCCTATTAGGAACCCTACGCTAACGTTTAGGAGGGCTTAAGATTATAATGATAAATTTATACTAATTATATACCTTCGAAGCTTACTAGTTAGTAACTCAGTTATTTGAGGTACTCAAATCAAAACAGTTAATTTAATTTAAACGAAGTTAAGTTCCGATGCCGTAAGTAACTTTATCCTCCCTAATATATTCTAATATTCATATAACAGGGACTGAGCTCTATGGAACTATTCTTAGTTCTATTGGTAGAATAACATCTAATTTAGTTATAACAAAAAAATTATTAGAATACAATGAGAGAGAGTATTACTAGTACAGAGCAATTACTGCTCATTTCTCCCCTATTAGAAGGTTGCTAAGAAGCAAGGCACTACTACACGGTGATAAACTTTACAGTGTCACCGAAGCAGTAGTCATTGATTTGGACGATGAACTTGAGAATATGGCACTAAATGCAGCATAGGAACAGATAGAGGATGAGGTATACGCAATGAATGACCCATCCCAAGGAGCATACAAGGTGTGATAGAAGCTTTTTAGTTACTCACACGAGAAAACCGCAGGGCTCATCGGAATCATGAAAACCACGAAAAAACCATCCTTTCAATCAGATTTCTCCGGCCAGAATAACTTTCTAACGGGTTTTTTGAGGCCTGCTAAACCGAAAAAAAGTACGTGTACGTATGGAGTTTAAAACCAGCATATGGTAGCGGGAATAAAATAATAGTTTATTTTTATATATATTAAACCTCGCTTGCAATATTATAAAGACTGTAAAAGTATTGTCAATTAGTAAGCGCGATATATAGTTGACAATCACCTACCTGATGTCCACAATCGCAGTCTTCCCCTTCGTCCCCCGCAGCCGACTAAGGTGCTCAAAGTAACCCTCGGGCACATCCGTGACGTACTTCCCGCAGAAGACTCCCACCTCAAAGCCTTCAACTTTGCTCTCGCCCTCGGCCGCCTCAATACACGCCGCCTGAAGGTCCTCAAGACTCTGGAAGATGACTTCGTCGGCGGAAATATTCTGGGCAATTTCGCGTCGTGTCTTGCCATGTGCGACGAGTTCTTTTAGTACCAAGAGTCAGCAGATTTATCGAAAAACCTCACCGAGGGCTATTTCTGAGGGGGAAATGCAATTCTCACCAGCAGGGTCGGCGAGATCTATGCCGTACTTTCAAAAGGATAAAAAGTTAGTGCCCATTCGTTTAGCAATGAAAAATAGTCGGGCGCCACTACACTGGGGGATGCTGAGAGTGCGCCTAAATTAAAAAGTCCCGGGCAGCAACGCAAGGAATATTAGGTGGAAACAATGTGGTGTAGGCTCGTACTTACAATATGTGGATTTGTGATTTCTGGAGAGCAGGAGACAAAATAAACGCGAGCGGCCCCTGCTTCTCTAGCCATTTGAACCTAGAAAAAATATAAGTCAGTATATAATAGCTATAGGGCAAACGATGGATTCAATTTGGCGTAGCTTGGCTTGGTTCTAGCTAGCGAGTCTCGACCTTGTCAGCCAGTTAAAAAAAGGAGCGCTTACAATTTCGCGCGAAGTAGTTCCTCGTACTATTGAATCGTCGACTAGGCAGACGCTTTTGCCTTGAAACTCAACCTCAATAGGTGAGAGTTTCCGACGAACGCTTTTCTGCCGTGCCTCTTGGCCTGGCAGGATAAAAGTCCGGTACACGTAGCGATTCTTTACGAACGCATTCGAGTACGGCTTATTTAAGTGTTCCGCGAGGACAGCCGCCGCGGTGTTGCTAGTCTATTTGCAAAAGTTAGTGGGCAATTAAAAGGATATACTAGAAAATCGCTTACCTCTGGAACTGGAATAACTTAAATATGCTAAGTTAGTATATTTCTGGAAAGTGTATAGAGTTTAAAACTTTGAAAAGGGATAATAGATGTAATGCGGAATTCTCGTACCAACATCAATCTCTTGAATTATTTTCTCTCCTAGCGTTTCTATCATTTTCTTCGCTAATTTGGCTCCCATATTTTGTCGACTGCGATGAACGGATAAACCGTCAATGCAGCTATCAGGGCGGGAAAAATAAACCAGCTCAAAAATGTCTGGAGTATAGGACTTTCTGTCGACGATTTGGCGGAACTGGGCAACGCCTCCCTTCTGGATGAAAACAGCTTGTCCAGGCAAAATATCTATGATTTGGCTAAAACCAAGTTGCCTCAAAGCAATAGATTCCGAGGCTAAAAAATAATCCGTAGCTCCTTCTAAGGTAGTAGATGGCCGTGATCCGAGGCAAAGAGGCCGGATGCCGTTCGCATCTCTAGACCCAGCACGTTAGTTAAGCCCTAATATATATATATATGCCAACTTGCCTAAAACCTAAAATCCCAAAGCCTGTAAGCATCGCAGTGCACGCGAAAGCCCCATGACACCTCAAGTACACGTCACGTAGCGCAGTGAAGACCTCGTCTATATTGGCTCGAGCTTTGCCGAGTTCGTTGAGAGCATTTGCAAAAACGTTTAGCCTACAAAATTCGGGGGTCAGCAGATCCCTACACATAGGCGCGCCTCTTTATATCAACTGTCCAGAGTTTTCCCCGATACTCTGGATATTTGAATTTTGTCGAAGCAAAAAAGGACCTACAAGAGCTCCGAGTCCGAATCGGAGTTCACGTGTCGGCGAGCTTCTACATCCAAGAAATCGCGAAGGTATCCGGTATTCACAAGATTTCCATTCACGCTCATTGACAGTCCGAATGGCGAGTTAACGTAAAAGGGTTGCGCTTCCGACCTATAATCTCAAAGCTTTGTTAGTAGATGTTTAGAAGTATTGTAGTCCTCAGAGGAGTCACGTACGCGGATGATGTCCCCGCGGTAGGGTATCTCAAGTGGCCTATGCCCATGTAGCCGGGCAGATGTTGGATGCGTTGGCCCTCAGCGAAGACTTTGGCCGCCATGCCATTGCCCTTGCACTGGTAGACTCTTCCGCCCTGGCATACTGTAATACCCGCAGCATCTTGGCCCCGCTGTTTCGTGTGTCAGTGGTAGTGTCCCGGCATCGTCGAGTAATGTGATGTATACAGGAGTCTATCAAGGCTGACTAACATGCTGGAGAAAGTATAGAGATTCATGCAAGTCGACAGCGGCTGTAGTGGCTCTCGGATCACCCAGCTGAGGTTAGAGTAAGCACGGGTGGTCGTCAAATGATGTTGCCCTTCGTCAGACCTAGTAGCGCAAGGGGTTTGAGGGAGGAGAGAGCAGAGACGAACCATTAGGCCACTGACACCACACATTTTTGCTACGATTACGAAGAACGACTTGAAGACGGGGGTATTAACGATGTGTGCGATGCAATAGTGCTTCAATCGAAGGTGGTCGTTGATGAAAAGATGTATTCCGTACAATCTCAAGCACTAGTTTTGGAAGAAATTTTTACAAAATATCAGATCCAAAGGTTAAGGTAGGTAGAGGTTTATTCTAAATACCTAGGCTACATCTACAAATCTTTTTATCTATCATTGTGCTGGCGGTGCGTCTAGGCCGGGCCTAATTCCCATGGACCTTCGCTAGAAGTACTAGCTGTGCCACAATATTATCAGTCTTCTGTTCTCATAAAGGACGACAAAAATGTTTTGTTGCCATATACCTTTTTCTAGGATGTCTGAAGGGTATTTGTGCTTCCGGCAGCTTAAGTGTGCGAAGCTACGAAGTACAATTCCGCGTGATGAGTTATCTTTGATTTGTGCCATTGCATATGATGATGTCTACGAAATGTGAAACACTTTCTGCAAACCTGTTGCTTTCTTTTATCTGTGAATACTACCCATCGGGCTCTTATTCATAGGGACGAAGCGCTTGGAGCCTTAAAGCAGGTATACCTTGGCGTTATGACAGGCACAGCCGCATACGATGGTACACGGCATAAGTATGGTATATGCCAACTCTATTAAATAAGTAAGAATGGGAAGAAATAACTGCTTATAGCAGTAACCTGTAATGACATGTAAGTTTTCTTTACACTATTTACTTAGTTCTTCCTATTCTTAAATATTTAAGAAAGTTAAAATTGCTATACTCATACGCTGTACCTTTATAAAATCAATAGAGAGGTTATCTAATAATGACTTGTCTGAAATCAGCTGAGAAATGTATGCAGATTATGAAACCAATCAAAAGACTCTCTCCTCCTATCTCTATATATGTAGGTATCTGTGTAGGTGGTGTTCAGCCAGGATATAAGAAAACCACGATCTTAGTTTTCGAGGAACTCACTTAGTTTTAACTTAAGTAAGTTACTTGACATAGAGGTGGATTTGGTAACTTAATTATCCTCCTGAATAAAGGACGAAGTATTTAGAATATAAAATCCTTGTGCTTTTAAAATACTTTTAGTATTCAGTCTTCTGCGCAAGACGTTAAGGTAGATAACATGGAACTAGTAAATACAAGGCGGCAAGGTAGGCTTTGAAAGAATAATACAGGTCGCTAAGAATATAAGGCGAACCTAAAGGCCACTTGATGCTACGTCGAAGTCATGATGTGTTGGTCATTGAAAATTACAAGGATACAGAAAGGTTGATACTCTCTTTCTCATTTCTCTAGATATATCTAAATATCCCTTGGTATAATTATGTAACTCCGTACCCCTGAAGAGATTAAAACAACAAATGAACTATCTGTCTTGGGATGACCAGCTCCCAGAGCTGTAATGGTGATTTTACACGCGACCTCGCTTAAAGCCATTCCCTCCTATTTCCTCCAAACGCAAAGAAACTGTTTTTGAGCTCTCTACCTGTCGAGAGCTTGTGACTGACACTACAATATAATAGTTAGCATAGAATTACTACTAGTAAATTCACTGAAAAAAAACCTTACCATCTGATAATAAAGTCCCCTCTTTCTCAACAAACTCGCATGATCACCCTTCTCAACCACAACCCCATCCCCAATAACAAAAATAACATCAGCATTCTGAACAGTAGCAAGTCTATGAGCAACAACAACCATAGTTCTTCCCTTAGCTGTCTTCTCAAAAACAGCCTGAACACTCCTCTCTGTCTCAGAATCCAAATTCGAAGTCGCTTCATCAAGTAGTAAAACCTTGGGATCTCTAATTAAAGCTCTTGCAATGGCGATCCGTTGTTTCTGACCTCCTGATAATGCGACGCCTTTGGCTCCTACGGCTGTGTTGTAGCCTTCTGGGAGTGACATGATGAAATCGTGGATTTCGGCTTCCTGACATGCTTGGTGTAGAATTCTGTCCGGGGTTTCGGTCTCGTTTACGCCTAGGAGAATATTTTCTCGGATTGTTCCTTCAAATAGGGATGCTTCTTGGGCGACGAGAGAGATGGATTTTCGATATTGACTTAGAGGAATGTCGTTGATATCGGTGTTGTGATATAGAATTTTACCGGATTGAATTTTGTAAAATCTAATTTTTGGTGTCAAATTAGCAACGGGCCTTTTAAGAAAAAACTTGAGGTTGGATCAATACTAACCTTTCAAGTAAAGAAATTATGCTGGTCTTTCCACAACCTATCATTTATCATTATTAGTAAGCATTCCTGGAAATACGATTGATAGGATGTAATAATTACCGGAAGGGCCAACAATAGCAGCGAATTGACCTTTCTCAATCTGGACAGAGTCAGTACATATAATCAGAAGGGATGTATAAGTTAAAAACTTACAGTCATGTTCAAACCATTCAACACAGGAACATCACGGGTGGGATATTTAAACCAGATGTCTCTCAGCTCAATCTTGACTCCTTGAGGTCCCTTTTCATCTCCATCAAAGTCACCGAGGTCAAATAGTATTGAACTACTCTCTGTCGCGGTTTTCTGTGGTCTCATACCCCTGATGCGGTTTGCAGCTGCAAAAGCCTGCGCGACATCTGTATATTTTGTAAGCGAGATCTACTTAACCACGATTTTGAATGGGAAGTAATTACTTGGGCCAAAGCTTAACGACTGGCCTGCACTTGTGCTGCCTTGGACAACCGCTAGATATACCACCACTATAAACTTGGGTTAGAGTATTTCTATTTGACTTTGACATGATTCTTACAGTAGTTGAACGGAGTATATTCATAGCTGGCAAGGAGATGGCCGCCGTACCTAGAGATAGTTAGCGTTTATCATATCAACCCTTCTCAAGACAACCTACCATAACACGAATGCCATACAAAGCAGTGAAATACTATCACTCATGGCGAAAACGAATGTCGAAAATCTAGCGTTGTGGAATGCCTTCTTGGTATGGTTTCTCAAGAGAGTTTCGTAACGACCAATAATCTCAGATTCAAGAGTAAGCGCAGAAACTGTTCTAAAAGCACCAATGGATTCTGTGGCAAACTTTGAGCTCTCAGCAAAGACTTCGTAATTCATCTTCTCAAATTGTGTTTCGTAGCGAATGCGGAAGAATCCAGCTGCGAGAATAATGGGTACTGCTGAGCAAACTGTTAAGAGTGTAAGCTGCCAGCCGAAATAGAATGACATTCCGATGCATCCCACGACATTGAAAAGCGAGATCAACACAATTGCCATGTTGATTCCGAGAAGTTGTTGAAGTTGTGTTGGATCACTGGCCATGCGGGCTGTTAAACTTCCTACTGAGTTATCCTCTTCGTCGTAGTATGAGACGGGCTTTGACAGAACATTTTGGAAATATTCTTGCCGGTACGTTGCGGTGATATCCTGGTTTCATTAGTATAAGAATGAGGTTTGCTGACTCTCGGCAGAAGCCTTTGGCACTTACAAATGAGATGGTATTGGAAGACCATCCAAGAACATAGTAGCTAACACCGACGCCGATTGCCAGTAAAGTGAACATGAAACACCAGAAATTGGTCTCATCTTGTAAGTATTGACCCGTGAAATTAAATAAAGATATTAGTTTTGCAAATAGAAATGCATGCAAAGGAAAGGCGGCTAGGAGTAAGAGGTCAGCTTGTGTTTCTCTTCATGTTTCAAAATTGTGAACTCATTGTTTGGAAAGCTTACCACCAGCGCCTAGAGCGCTCAAGAACATCAAGCTGTACCATACCCAGTGGGACTTTTGCTCCCAAAGGAAAAGTTCAAAGCTACCGAGAAGAGATTTCGGCTGATATATTGGTTCCTCGGGGCCTTTATTGAGAGTCAATTCGGTAAACTTCTCCGGGTCTGCTTGATCTTCATCCAATTTCTCGGGATCGAATGATTCCATAGTTTTGGTAACATCATCATCCATGGAGAGTTGTTGAGCGCTTGCCAGTCCCCAGTAAGGTCCATCTTTGTCAGCCAACAAGGCCTCGTGAGTTCCTTGTTGAACAACCTGGCCCTTTTGCAACACTACAATGTTGTCGGCTTTCATGATCGTTGAGAGTCGATGGGCAATTGTGATAGTGGTTCGATTTTGAGAAACCTTGTCCAAAGCAGCTTGAACAATTCTTTCACCACGAACATCAATGGCACTCGTTGCTTCATCTAGTATGAGAATTTTAGGTTGCTTGACGATACTTCTCGCAATTGCCAATCTCTGCCGTTGACCACCGCTCAGTTTGAGTCCGGCATCGCCAACTGGTGTATCATAACCCTATTTAATAGTCAGAATATTGATCCAGAATTTCCAGAATTTCACACGAGACTCAAAAGGGCATACTTCAGGGAGTCGAGAAATAAATTCGTCGGCAAATGCTTCCTTACAAGCCCGTTTTACTAGCTGCATCTTTCTATGTTTGGTCTCGTGCTCCCACTGCGTGCCAATCAAGCCATACTCAACATTCTTGAATATCGTATCATTGAAGAGAAAAGGTTCTTGTTGAACAAGGCCTATCTGTGATCTCCACCACTTGAGATCTATTTCGTGTAGGTTTCGACCCCCAACAGTAATAGTACCATTTCGGAAGTAGAGCGTCTGTAACCTCAGTCAGAAATATTCAAATATTAGAGGACTAAAGGAAACTTACAAGTTGATTATCGGTCATGTTTCCGTCCATTTCATACCACCGCTCAAGCAATCCGACAATCGTACTCTTCCCCGAACCTGATGCCCCAACAATAGCTGTCAGCTTCCCAGCCGGAAAGCGAAGACTCAGATTGTTGAGAACTTTGACATCGTGCCTGATAGGATATGCAAAATTGACATTCTGAAGAACAATGTCGTCTTGTGAGGAGACGTCCGGAGCCATTAGACCCTGTACTCGCGGCTTGGGAGCATCAATAATAGTGAAGAAGATACTAGCTGCTCCAGCAGCTCGTGCAGCAGCCGTCACTGGCGCAGCGATACTCCCAATAGACATTACGATTGTCATAATGGACATGAGAACACTATTTTTCATTAGTAAAGGTCATCAAGTTGCCTTTTGGATCCATAGAATTAAACTAACATGATGATGGTTGTTACGCTCTCAATATTGCCGTCGCTGTACAATTTGATGGCGTACCAGAAGGATAGAGAAAAAGTACTATTCCGATAAGTATCACTAGATTTCCGCAGCTGGACAAGTGAAGAACTTACGCATGGATTGCAAAAAATACTACGTTCGAATTAGCCGAAGCACTCGGGAATGGAATTCGGGTTGAAACTTACCAGGCGCTTGCTGCATTGCTACCAATGGAGACATCAACAGACCACGGCGTCGGGACTCTCCCACCCAACCTGCATACCGCTTCGCCATTTTATCTTCCGCCTCGCATGCAGCAACCATTCTGATGGAACCGAAGACTTCGCTTGCAATCGAAGACGACATCCTATCTGCATGTTCGACCTCTTTCATCATCTTCACCAGTTTTGGAATTGTGACACTGTAGAATACCACTATAAATAGTAGGCCACTGCTGGTCACCAGAGTGAGAAGCCAGTTATAACGAAATGCTACAACTAAAGCTGTAATCACTAAAGACGTGCTTTGGAGAAACATGGAGAGCTTTTCGGAAATGCCGATTTGTAGAATGTTTGCAGTGATGGTTATGATCGCGGCAGTTTGTCCAGGAGGAAGTGTATCAAGGACGGAGATAGGTTGACAAAAGAGAGAGTTCAGGTAGGCCAGTCGCACTGCGGCAGAAATGCGAATGCTGACCATGCGGAAGCCCAGCTATTTTTCTATTAGTTTAGTCCTAGGAAGATGCTAGAAAAGTTGAAAGACGTACAATAGCGACATAATCAAGTAAAAGTCTGCCGGCAAATAAATACACCATATATAACCTAGAGCTTACATTAGCTTCCATTTTCACATACTAAATTGGTGGGGAAATCATACACATTTTGATCAATAATATCCATAAACATGTCCGGCGTTTCGCCTGATTCTGGATTGTAAAATGCACTGAAAGCTCCAACAAGTTGACCTGGGCGCATTAGACACCAAAAATCCTTTGGCAGAAATTTTGGAGTTCTTACCAAATACAACATTCATAAGTGGCAATGTAACACCTGTACATATTGAAGCCGATGCAGCAACAAAGAGAAGTAATTTGTCCTGTAAGGTGGAATATGAAAATATCCTCTTCATTCTATTAACATTCGTCCAGATTGCGCCCTGGGGACATCTTACCAGAAAGTGGGAAAAAGCTATCTTGTATTCCGCGGTGCTAAAAGTTTTCTTCTCTTCTCCTTCTTTGGGAGTTTCCGAGCTCTTTTCATCCTCAGCTGCAGCAGTTTCTTCCGTTTCTTCCGTTTCTTCTGTATTTGATAACAATGGCGCGCTCGCTGAATTTGACCACACGTTGGGGGACGTTGGTGTATCTGGTCTATCGTACTTTTCAGACATATCCTTTTCTTTAGAAGCTCCCATCGCTCTGATTACCTCGTCCTCTGGAGAGACAGGTAAGGTCGCGGAAGTTGACCATGATGCTGGAGAGTCATATTCCTCATCATTACCCGCTCTTGCCTCTGTATCTAATAGTAATGGCGTTCTAGCTGCAGATAGCCGTGGGTCGGGCGAATTTGGCGCCATATTTTCTTTCCCCAAAAAATGATTAATTACTTGCTCTTGATATTTTGCAGCATCACTCTGCGTCCCTGGACTTCAACCACGTTAACGCAATGCCGTAGGATTTGACTAAGTGTCGGGGGCAACTTTGCTCATGTTTGTTTGCCTCAGCTCTTGGAACTGGGCTGACATGTTTCTTTTTCTTCGTTATGAATCATAGTAAGTATCAAAATTAAAGATTGAGTGCGGCGAGAACGGGTTCAAGCATCAGAGCGGAGGGAACCGTTGTTAGGTCCAAACACTAAAGGTCCCCGAGGCGCCGACTTTGTGCCTGTCGTATCGAAGAGCGAGACCCGAGAGTCACCCGAATACGGAACCGCCATAGAGAATAACCAATGGTACTTTAATTTGCGACACACGCTACTTTTGCTCTGTTATTGCCGATAAGCTTTGAGCAGCAATGGGATGATCTTCTTCAGGCACTTGGCCCCTTGGAGCCCCCCTGCTTGGTACTTAGCACTCTTAGGCATCTTCCGCACTTACTCAGTACCTGCAGCTGGTACCGTGGTCAAACCGGTAGACCAGGTTCTCCGCTTGGCGTCCGTCCACCCCCACTGGAACCCAAACAATCTCGGTAGTGTGCGCTGACTGTTTCTAATGGGTTCGAGAAACGAGAAACTGATATTTCTCAGCCGCTCATGATTTCTGGGCAGTCGCTTGACTAGAGTTGTCACTGCCGGGTACTTGGTGGGCTGTGAGCTTATGGCTTGAACCGTTATTGGCTTCCGGACAAGCCTTGGCAGGTTCCATCGAGAAGAAGCTTATCCATGTCCTCCAGTCGCATCACTCCCTCGCAAAGATTTCGATATTACTTTAGGATGCGATTCTTGAAGTCTATAGAATATCTTATTTATTTTTTAGGTAGTCTTGCGATGCATGTTTAAGTAAATAATTGGACAACAGCTTCAAGCTAATTGTCGTTGTCTAAAATAAACCCTGTAGCTGAGGGTGGTATAAGTGAAAAGAATCTAACAATGAAAATGCCCAAAGCTCCAAAGCTCCATCCATGATGAGTATCCAGACCCATTTAAAATATGTACAAGTATTAAGTTATCAAATACCAACCTGGGTAGAATATGCTCTCCTCTCCTCCCAGACTATTCGATCTCGAGATTTGAGCGCATGAGACGGATTATATCTCCAAGTTCCCTTACTGTGTCTTTGTCTCTGGGCAAAGTATGGCCTTTGGCGTGATCGAAGAGATATGCTGTATCCATATCGCAAATGTTGTACAGCGCAATTGATCCTGCCAAGTATGGATCCAGGGATCCAACTGTAATCAAGTGTTAGCAAGACAATGCAAAAGAGAAGCACTGAGAATATGGGGCACTTACTGATGTGGCAAGTGGGAATGGTGATGGTCAAATCAGACTCATCTGCGAGAACCAGTGCATCCAGTTCTGGGTTCATTGGTGGCCAGCCAGCGAAGAAAAGTGCGCACTTGAACATTGTGGGGATGCCATCCATCTCGAATCGCTGCTGCTCATGTAATAACAGAGTTGCCGCAACGGTTGCGCCTTCTGAATAGCCAATGATTCCATCGAAAGGACCATCTTCCTCCATGATACGGTATAGATAATCCAAAGCCTCTTGTGCGCTTTGGTTGCCACCATATCCATCACTATCAGGAACAGGCACAGCTCCAATTCCACCTCTCATTAACTCTCGCATTTGGTCCTCTGCAGTTGCACCTTGTGGGAAATTCCGAATTCGCTCTAACACATCGCTGCCACCCTCCTCAACTTTTGCTGGCTCGATGAACCGATAATAAGGACCCAATCCAAAGTAACTCTCAAATCCCTCCGGTGGAAATGCTTGAACAGGTCCATGAACAAAGTGTAGTTCGGCAGTATCGTCGGAGCGCAGCTCCTTGACGAGGGGTGCTGTGAAAAGTCAGCACTATTAATTCCGTTAGATGAATTGGAGATATATACCAAGTTGGACTTTGAATTTCTATCTCGATTGTTAGCATTGGCCTTGCAGAAACTCAAAGCTAAATTCACGGCCGCCTTGCTTTTTCTTCTTCGAAGTATATCAAAGGGAGAGCGAGAGTTAGGGAAACTTACATCTGCGCTTCCATAAGCTCCACAGAGACATAAAAACCTCATGATGGCGGTAATTCAAAAGTTTTGGTAAAATGTTTGACTTTGAAAATATTGGTGAGAATGCAATTGAATTGAGATGAAGAGAGCAGATTTGGGTTGGGCGAGAACTTTGTGGAATTTGATCAACGGCGGTATGAAGATCCTTAAACGGTTTACTATGCTAACAACGGAAAACATTCCTTCCATTGATAAGTGCTGTCACAATCACGGGCCGTCACAATCAGAAACCTGGAGCTCGAATCGCCAAAGATTGCTGAAACAGTGGTGTGAGTATAGCCGAGAACATGCCCTGGGCTTTCCTATGAGGAATCTAGTCACGGTTGAAGAGGCTCAGAGCAAGTCTCACGGGCATCTCCTTTCCTTTCCCCTTGCTCTACCGTATGCGCTTGTTGCTTATCACCGGGTAGCTTACTTAGCGAGGACATTGTCTCTTTGTGATAGATAGATAAAAAGAAAGTGGACGAGTTCGGGAGTCAATGGCGATTCCATTGCCTTTGCCATTGCTCCAGTCGGTCGCGTTGAAAAGGATGAAATAGGGGGGAGCCAGAACGAGAACGAAGGTAGGTACAGTTGATCAACTCAGGGATGCCGAGGATCTGTGCACGCGCTACAAATCTGATCGCCCGCCTAATTTGCGCCGTTAAGAACCAGGTGCACGGAGCGAAACAACTCTAATTCTACTCCATGTCTTGTTTTGATGTGAGAGATGTGAGACGACCACTATCTCTCGGACGTCGACCTCAGCCACCACTCTGCCACTCGGCACAGCTTGGGCCTTGATCAAGGTGGTCGGCGCGATTGTCATGCTAATCTTGCTGACAGGTGTCCCTCCAGATGCTCTTGACAAGTGTCCTGCTTCAGGAATGTCACTCCCGGCGGGGATCATTGAGGATCAGCCAACTGATTCCGAAGGAAATGAGATCTCCACGCAATTTGGGGTGTCAGAGGTACAGTAATAATGTACTGTACATCATTATTTGTTGCCGAGGAACTGCCATTATCTGCTATGCTGCTTATCAGTACTTACTCGTAGACTTATCTGGCAATGCTCCATATTTGATCGACATAGTACCATGGTCGTGCGGCTGGGCGAGCGATCAAGCAGGAACCCCGAGAGTGAGAGTTTCTATTTGCACTGCCCGTTTCACGCTTCCTTCTCCACATCCATGCTGGTGACCACGCGTGCCAATGGAGGGTCGCAATCCTAAGGCTTTCCCGTGGTATTCTGCCTATCGTGCCTATCGTGCCAGTGGCATATACCGGGAATCCTCATCTCGGCGTTCCCCATGTTAATCTAGCCCACATGAGACGGGGTGGTATGGTTCTTCTAGGTATGCTAGGTATGGCAATTCACATGGCATCGTGGAAGACAGACGCCCCATTTCGGCAACCTCCCGCAATGTGTGAACTACGCTAATGTACTGGTGAAGTTGCGATGGAAGCCGTGCATAGTGTTCCTCCTTACGGTGTCTCAATCATCCGAAAGATTTTGATTGGGCTCGAGTTGCCGCCGGTCAGATTCGACCTTGATTGAAACACATTCAACGCACTGCACGATATTGACGGGACTAAGCGTGGAGAGGTTCAAAAGAAATTTCCAGTTGAAGGACATATATCCCCCCAAGTCCGCACCGCCCCCGTGTCATCTTTCAAATCGATATACGAAAGGTATACACACAAGTTATTGCAGTGATACCAAGACTACCATGGCACCCTCCGCAACCGCCTGGGTTTCACCCAATGAGGTCGCACACAGTGCTGTGGAGGTCACCAACGAAGCGCATCTCAATGTTGCGGCGATACGTACCATTACAGCGCACCACAATGACCCTTCGAAAATCTACACCGATGCCTACACACATGGCTATACCGATGGCTACATTACTGGCCATGTTCAGAAGGAGCAGCCAAAACAAGTACCTATTGCAATTGTGGGCATGTCATGTCGTTTGCCGGGCAATGTCACTACTCCGGATGAGTTCTGGGAATTGTGTTCAAGAGCTCGAAGCGGGTGGTCGGAGGTTCCAAAGGAAAGATTTGAGAGTGCTAGTTTTCATCATCCAAATCCAGGCAAGAATGGTTGTTTCAATGCGGTTGGAGGCAACTTCCTCAAAGAAGACTTAGGCCTGTTTGACGCACCATTTTTTAGTCTCACTGCCCAAGAAGCGACTACTATGGATCCTCAGCAACGCCTCTTACTGGAATGCACATTTGAAGCTCTTGAGAGCGCAGGAATTCCTAAACACCAAATAGTTGGGAAGGAGATGGGTGTTTTTATTGGAGGTTCATTTTCCGAATATGAATCGCAGTCGTTTGTGGACACTGAAACTATTCCTATGTATCAAGCTACAGGTAAGTCACAGATTGCTAAGGATCGCAATGTTCCCTACTGACACCACAAGGCTGTGCATTTGCTATGCAATCCAACAGAATTTCACATTTCTTTGACTTGCGGGGTCCTAGCTTCACAATGGACACCGCATGTTCATCAAGTCTAGTCGCTCTGCATCAAGCTTGCCAAAGTTTGCGGAGTGGAGAATCCAAATCAGCACTTGTCGGTGGGTGTCATTTAAACATGCTGCCCGAATTTTGGATATCCATGTCAAAGTCACGGTAAGTGCGGGCTCTCTTGCCTGTGTGAAATCGCCTAACAACTCCAGGTTATTCTCAGATGAGGGGAGGTCATTCTCCTTTGATAGTCGTGGCACAGGATATGGTCGTGGTGAGGGCTGTGGAATGGTAGTTTTGAAAACTCTAGAGCAGGCCCTCAAGGATAACGACAATATCCGATCAGTAATTGTTGCGAGTGGTATCAACCAGGACGGTAAAACGCCTGGAATAACTATGCCTAACGGCTCTGCACAAGGTACGCCGGCTCCGTTATTCTCAATAACAGTGCAAAATGTCCAATACTAACCTCTTCAGAGTCCCTCATGCAATCTGTTTACCAAAGTGCTGGTATCAATCCCAAGGATACCGGATATGTAGAAGCACATGGTACCGGCACCAAAGTTGGAGATCCAATTGAAGCCGCTGCATTGCACAGGGTGTTCGGTGAAGACCGATCGGCTAGAAATCCCCTCTTTATTGGCTCCGTAAAGTCCAACATCGGCCACTTAGAAGCTGCTTCTGGTTAGTTCCACCCAAGATACCACTTGCTTCGTATCTAATAATTCAAAACAGGTATTATATCAGTAATAAAGACAGCAATGATGTTGGAACGTGGCTTTATCTTACCTAATTATGATTTCAAGAAGCCGAACGAGAAGATTCCCTTTTCTAAATGGCATCTGAAAGTGAGTTCACATTAGGCTACCTTGAAGCGTTTGGATGAGGGCTAAAGCAATATAGGTGCCAATCAGCCAGCGGCCGTGGCCAAAGCCGAAACGTTTCGCGAGTGTAAACAACTTTGGATTCGGAGGCACCAACGCCCATGTTGTTCTGGAACGAGCGCCATTCATGAAGAAGAATGAGCCTGATTCTGGAGATTCCAAGGTTCAGCCAAGAAAGCTTTTCGTCCTCTCTGCAAATGATAAAACTGCCTTGGAAACGCTGATGAAGAACATTGGCATCTATCTAGAGCAAAGGCCAGAAATCTTCCAGAACGATTTAATGAGCAACATCGCATATACCCTTGGGCAACGTCGATCTCTTTTGCAATGGAGGGTCGCTATACCAACCGCATCATCCTTCGATTTGATTCAGGCATTGAACAGCGGAAAGATCTCCCCATCTAGAGAGATAGACGCTCCGAGGATTGGCTTTATTTTCACTGGCCAAGGGGCTCAATGGAATGCAATGGGTCGCGAACTATATGATCAGTACCCTGTATTTGCATCAACCATGGATTCTTGTGATAGATACCTCGATTCATTAGGCGCGCCGTTTTCTCTTATTGGTAGGTTTAATGAACTCCCATCTTGAGACCATCGCTAACTATCTGTACATAGACGAGCTACAAAAGGACGCGGAGACATCACTCGTTAATGAAGCTCATATCAGTCAACCCGCGTGCACAGCAATCCAGATAGCTCTTACCAATCTACTCCGTTCATGGGGTATTTTACCTACTGCTGTTGCTGGGCACTCCAGTGGTGAGATCGCTGCAGCGTATGCGGCTGACATTTTACCTCTCGACTCATGTATGGCAATTTCATACCATAGAGGCATGGCAACTATCCTCATGAAGAAGAAATTCCCTGACCTCAAAGGATCCATGATGGCCGTTGGATGCACTAAAGAAGAGATCGCACCTCTCATCGCTCAATTAACATCTAAAGAAGTTCGCATTGCGTGTTTTAATAGCCCAACTAGTTTGACGATATCTGGCGATGAACCTGCTATCGATGAGCTCCAGGCCTTGATGAGTCAGAAACAGTTATTCAATAGGAAGCTTCAAGTTGACGTTGCTTACCATTCCCATCACATGAAGTTGGTCGCTAGAGACTATCGAGAATCCCTCCGGTTGCTTGATCCGCCCAAACCGACTCTCATCAAATTCCACTCTTCTCTTCTTGGGCATCTTGTCGACGGTACCAAACTGGAACCGTCATATTGGGTTGATAACCTCACACAGTCAGTACGGTTCTCGGAAGCTGTAGCAAGCATGTGTGGGCCTACTGATGGGCACAAAACTGGTGTCAATCTGCTCGTCGAACTTGGGCCTCACTCTGCACTCGCCGGACCGATCAAGCAGATTTTGAAGGGATGCGGAGCGAATGCTATGAAAATTCCTTACGCATCAGCTCTTATCAGGAACAAAGACGCCGTTGAAACGGCACTGGACTTAGCCTCAACTTTGTTCGTCAAAGGAGCGACACTCAACCTTGGTGCTGTGAACCTAACAAAACCTGGCCAGCAACCCTCGTTATTAGTTGATATGCCTCGCTATCCCTGGAACCACCAAACAAAATACTGGCATGAGAATCGCATGTCTCTGAAACACAAGAACCGGACAGCACCTCGAACGGATCTTCTAGGAACACTAGCTATTTACTCCAATGACCTGGAACCAACATGGAGAAATATTATTCGCATCGATGATTTACCCTGGCTTAGGCATCACAAAATCCAGTCGTTGACCCTTTTCCCAATGTCTGGCTTCGTCGCAATGGCGGTTGAAGCCGCATCTCAAAGAGCAGCTTCACGAAATGTCCATTTTGACAACTTCGAGCTCCGCGACGTTTCCGTGAACACACCACTTATGATAACCGATGAAGATGTTGAAATGACTATCCAACTCCGACCTCACCAGGAGAGCACCCTCAGCACTTCTGATGTTTGGGACGAGTTCCGAATTCACTCATGGGCAGCTAGCAAAGGCTGGACAGACCACTGCAAAGGTCTCATTGCGGTCAAATCCAAGGATGGGAATGAAGTTGACGGTGATCGGCTCACCCTTAATTCAGAGGCTTTATTACGATCAAACATTAACGAGATCAACAATGCTGGAACAACTTCTGTGGACAAGGAGAAGATCTATGATACCCTTTCAGAACTTGGAGTCTCTTACGGACCCAGTTTCCAAGGCATGAACAACTGCCAAGCTAGTGATAGTTGCTCCACGGCCAACATCACGGTTGTAGAGACGGCACAGGAGATGCCGCAAGGATTTCAGGCCGGTTCCATTATTCATCCCGCTCTTCTCGAACAACTAATTGAGATGTACTGGCCCATTCTCGGAGCCGGTCGAACTGCCATTGACACTATCTACCTCCCCTCATCCATTGGACACATGACTATCTCCAGAGACATTACCAAGCTCACAAAGGCACCAGGTAACTCTCTTCGAGCATTCTGCAAAGGAACCCCACCGTTATCGCACCCCAGACCGGTCCAGATGTCGATGTTCGCGACGGTGGCGGATGATTCCAAGGAGACGCTCATAATGATGGATGACTTGACAATTTCACCAATTGTTGAAAGAGATATGACTTCAGAAAGCGAGGTTCATAGGGAATTGTGCTACAAACTGGACTGGGAGCCAATTCTCCAGGCTTCGGATCATCCGACTTCCAACGGTGTCTCAAATGGAATTACCAACGGAACAACAAACGGTGTTTCAGAGAACTCGAATGGTGTCGTGAATGGAGTTTCTAAGGAGCTAAATGGAGTCTCAAATATCCCTGAGGGAGCTGTGGCGATTGTTCACGGAGATTCCGAATCTCAAAAGCTACTTGCATCGAAATTAGCAAATGCCTTAGAGAATATGACTGGGAGGAAACCCGATGTTGGCACTCTGTTCGAGATCAACACCGAAGACAAGCTTTGCCTGTTCCTTTCAGAACTCGACAAGCCTCTTCTTTCATCACTTACGTCTACTGAGTTTGATTCCTTAAAAAGGGTATTAACTACCGTCCAAGGAGTCCTCTGGGTAGTGCGAGGTGCATATGTTGACTCGAGCAATCCCGATGCAAACATGATTACGGGATTGAGCAGAAGCATCCGTTCAGAAACACTTCTCAAGTTTGCAACATTGGACCTGGATTCGAAATGTGCACTCTCAGTCGATGGGACCACCAAAGCAATCCTCGAGGTTTTCAAGGCCACATTTGGTCCCCAGGCAGAAGAGAACTGCGAGCTAGAGTTTATGGAAAGAAATGGTGCCTTCTTCACTCCACGTATCATTAATGATGTTGAGATGAATGAGTACGTACACAAACAAACGAAAGCATCTGTACTTGAGCCTACACGATTCGTACAAGAAGACCGACCATTACAGATGATAATCGGAACACCTGGTGCACTTGAAACTCTGCACTTTGTCGACCAGTCAGTGGATGAGCCTGTGCCGGATGATGAGATCGAGATCGAAGTCAAGGCGATTGGCATGAATTCGAGAGATCTTATGGCCGCAATGGGACAGCTTGAGACTGAGGAGTTCGGGTTAGAGTGCAGTGGAAATATCACCAAGATTGGAAACAATGTCACAGGCTTCAAAGTTGGAGATCGCATTGCAGGAATCTCAGTTTCGCAGGGAGTTTACGCAACCTACACTCGCACGAAGGCAGCATACTCGTTCAAGATCAACGACGACGTGTCCTTCGAGGCAGCAGCTTCACTCCCTGTGGCTTACTGCACGGCGCACTACGGTTTGATTGATCTCGGAAGACTTCTTGATGATGAAAGCATCTTAATTCATGGAGCCACCACCCCAGCTGGTCAAGCAGCGATCTGTCTAGCCCAGAACGTCGGGGCCGAAATATTTGCTACCGTCAGTACATCCGAAAGCAAACAATTTCTTACAAAAACATATGATCTGCCGGAAGATCATATTCTCCCAAGCCACGGTTCTTCGTTTGGATCAGCTGTTCGCCAAATAACATCCAAAGGTCGTTTTGATGTTGTGTTGAACTGTCTCGCCAACGACAGCGACATAATGCGAGAGATTTGGGATAGTCTCAGTAATTTTGGACGGTTTATCGAGATTGGCAAACCAGATGCCAATACGAGACTAGATACTGCTCGGTTCGAAAAGAACAGGAGTTTCATGTCTGTTGATTTGATCTCCGTAGCTGTCGAGAGACCGAAGATAATGAAACGACTACTCTCCGATGTCTCTGGACTCTTGGACCATGGTAAGATAAGACCTGTTGGTCAGACTACTGTCTTTCCTATCTCGGATGTTGAGACTGCTTTCAAGGTCTTGCAGAGTGGAAATGTGGATGGCAAGTTGATCGTTGTGCCACGGCCAGAGGATGAGGTCAAGGTTTGTATCTCCCTAATATATCCTTTGTAATTTCATAGCTAACCAAACCCAAGGCAACTCCTTCAAGCAAACGAAACAAGTTACTTCGCCCCGACGCCTCGTACATCCTAATCGGTGGTACAGGTGGTCTGGGACGAAGCATGGCTAGATGGATGGTCAGCAAAGGAGCTCGGAACATTATCCTCCTCTCCAGAAGCGGATCCGCAACCGGCAAGGTCAAGGAATTAATTGACGAGCTCGCCACCATCGGAGCCAACATCATCGTACGAACATGCGATGTTGCAAACAGTGACTCTGTACAAAATTTCATTCAAAAAGAGTTGACCGGCATGCCAGAAATCAAAGGTGTCGTGCACGGTGCAATGGTTCTTCGCGTAAGTTATCATCTCTCCCTTCCCTTGAGAACAATGCTGAGTAATATCATCAGGACGTATTATTCGAGAAAATGGCCTATGAAGAATACACAACAGTCATAGAATCCAAACTCCGCGGAGCCTGGAATTTCCACAACGCGCTATTAAAAACACCTCTCGATTTCTTCATCGCCATATCCTCCACAGCAGGAGCAGTAGGAAATCGAGGACAAGCAGCCTACTCAGCAGCCAACACATTCCTCAATGCATTCGTCCAACACCGACAAGCACTAGGACTTCCAGGCTCTTCCATAGACCTAACAGCCGTCTCAGACGCCGGATACCTAGCCGAAAACCTCGAAGCCGCAGCCGAAGTAAGCAAGAACCTAGGAAGCGACACGATCTGCGAAGCCGAAGTCTTAGCTCTATTAGGAGCAGCAATCGATGGAACACTGAGTCAAACATGTAACAATCACACCATAACCGGAGTGAGAATAACCCCCTCAACACCCTTCTGGACCAACGATGCAAAATTCAAACACCTCCGCCTCGCCGCCGAAGAAGCAGCATCCGTACACTCCGGCTCCGATACAGTCTCCATATCCTTCAACGCAGCCCTCAAAGCAGCTAAATCCCTCGAAGAAGCACAAGATGTTGTATGCCGAGGTCTCCTCAACAAACTGCCCTCGGTATTAATGCTAGAAGCCGAAGACATGGACGCAACACGATCCCTCTCAAACTATGCCCTCGATTCCCTCGTAGCGATCGAAGTACGCAATTTCATAACCAGGGAATTCGAGGCCAATTTACAGGTCTTGGAATTGTTGTCTAGTGGTTCTATTGAGACTTTGGCAAAGGCTATCTGTGTCAAGAGTAAATTGGTCTCTTTTTAGAATCAGATGGACTGATGGGCTGGTTGATTGGTTGATTGGGGACAGAAACAGAACATGCATACATATAAGTACAGCACTTACTGTTTTAAATATATGGTACGGTTAAATTTAGAGGATCCATCATTTATATAAAACTTGGCGGGTCCAAGTAGTAAATAATAGAATTAATCCTAGATATCATTGTGCAGTCTCAACGTCTTCGTTTTCTAAGGTTCAGTGATCTAAAGATATGTTAGTTTTCTGCTATTCGCTGAAATTGCTGCAACGCATTGGTGACTTCATTGAGTAGAATTCTAATTCAATAGCTCTTTACTCCCACAATAGCCATTGACTTAGATTAATAGGCTGCCCCTCTTCTCGTCATCTCCGATCAGAGTTAAAGCGGTGCAAATATGTGTTATTGAATTGCTCCATGAGATTTTTGTTGTGATAATTTCATAGAGTTCTCTTATAAGGACAAGGGGCATTTCAAAAAGCCCAAGTCATCAAATTGATTTTATTGATGCTAGCAAAAATAGGAAAACCACCTCAAATCAATAAGAAACAAATTGTCTAAAGTCCAGCTATGAGTGCTCCAGCTGTGCTATAGCCTTCCCGCTCATTCGGGAGATGTTCCGTATGCTAAGAAACCTGCTTCCAACACCACATAATTCATTTGAAGTTGAGACGTAATATCAGCACCTTCCACAAAATTGCGAGCTAGATGAGCTCCAACGTCCGTCAGTACAGAACCGCGAGAAACATCAGTCAGTTTACTATTTACGACTTTGGATTATCTCCACCACGCTCTCCAAGTTTGAGTAGTTCGCAGATCAGCTCCCTCTGAATGTTGTAGGCTGCTTCAGCTTCATCGCGTGTTGCAATAATCTCAGCGTGAAGACTTGTGTTTTCATCCTGAAGCTTGTCATTGCTCAAAGGGGTAGCTTTGCCACTCAACTCAGCAATTTGTTGTCTCAAGACCTCACAGATGGCAGACTCCGAGTCCAAACTTTCCCTAAGCATAGCAACCTCTGGGTCATCTTCATCAGTGGCGCTTCCATCAACAAGTCGAGTCTTCAAGCGGTCGTTCTCGTTTCTCAGTTCCTTCAACTCCTTCATTATCGACTTATTGACATCCGCAACGGTCTTTTGAGCAGCTTTAAGACCCTGATTTTCGATTCTTAGTGCACCAATCTCTATACTAGCATCCTTGTTCTGTTTGATGAGTCTTCCAACCTCGATTTCTTGAATGCTCTTTTGTTTACTTAATGCTTCTGTGAAGTCGTAGCTCCTAGCCTTCAGGGCATTGTTCTCAGCTATCAATGTGTTGATTTGCATTGCTTGGGCATTGATTTGACCAGTAAGTTGATTATTGTCATGAAGAAACTGGCGTCGCTCAGCATCCTTTGCGGGAAGTTCAGCCAGGAGCTTCTGTTGGGTATTAAGACGTCCCTTGAGAGTTGTGTTTTCACCTTCAAGCTTGCTCACAGAGCCTTTCAACTTGATATTCTCCAAGCCTTGGCTGACAACGCCTGTGAGGAGCTTTCTCATTTCCTCCAGTTCTTCGCTGTCTTTCTTTCTTGTCAGCTGTAACTGAGATACAACAAGTCCAAACTCTCGTGTGGATGTAGCTGTGCTTTGGCAAGTATCCTCGATGGCTTGGAGCCGACTGTCATCAATAACTGAACTCTTCAACAATGCCAGAATTGAGTCGCTAGTAGCTGCCTGGTGGTCGAGCATTCGCTGTTGTACTTTCTCTGCATCTTGAAATTTGTCTTCAACGCTTTGCCGCAGAGCATTTAATGCTTGCTGAACAAACTGTACCGTACTTGATTGAAAGTCTTGAAACTTGGTTTCAAGACTCTTTTCGAACTCGACAAAGGGGTCTTCGGCACCGAAACTGAGAGTAGCATGCTCACTTTCAACCTTCTTGTCAAGTTCGACGACAGAGAGATTTTCCGCAGCAGACCGAGGATAGATTTGTTCACTAGGGGCGCCTTGCAGATCTGAAACTAAGGATCGTTAATTCTGAGCACTTTTTAAGCAGAGATATTGGCATGCCTACCAAGAATTGTTGGAGGCTTGGTTGTGTCATTCAGATAATCGGTGAGTGGCGGCAAATGTGCACAAACCTCCGCAAAAGCTTGGTCAAATGGGGTGGTGCTGATTTCCAACTTCCGATCATACAGTGTCCTACACTGGAGTCCTTTCAAGGCTGCCAAACCAGCATCATCGCTACTCATCTCAACCTTGGCATGCCCAGGAAACTGATCCTCAATTTTGATACCGTTGATATGACCGTAAATGTGGAGACCTTCACGTAGCGTCTCAATTGTTACTTGGGGATCTAAGTTTCTGAAGAAGAGTATGCTGGAATCAGAAGAGTCCCTCTCTTGGGATTCTGCATCTCCATTCTCGACAGGGGCAGAATTCTTGGGGTTAATCTTTGAGCTTGGCGAGCGCCACCAACCATTAGAAATTGACGAGGAAACTGTCGCAGCTTTTTGAATCTCCATTGGGTACCAGTTATCATTCCACCGGATGCGAATGCCCTCCAGACCACTCATAGCTGACTGAGCATCTTTGGCATTATGAAACCGAACAAAGAAGTCACGCCCTTGCCCTTTCTGGGTCACTTGCCGCTGGATCTTGTCGATATAGCCGTATTTGGAAAAGTAATGGTTGATATTACCATCAGTAATTTCGTTGGTGAGGCCACTGACGAACAGATTGTTGTCACTGGTATCCTTTGTTAGGTCGCCAACAAACTTGTTTACCGAACGCTTCAAAGGTGACCGATCACTTGTTTCCCGCGCAGCAAGTATCTGGCGTACGTGGGCTGGTGTTGTTTCCTCCAAATTCTTAGCGGCCCAACCGGGGAAGTAAGTTCTTGTAAATTCGCGGGCTTTGGCTGCAGCAATTTCCACTTGAATGGGAAAGCTGGCTCTGTAGTTGACGTTCTGTTCGAGTGTTGTTTTGGGTTCGTTCAAAGGAGTAGGGTTGAGGTTCTCGTCATGCTCGAGCTGGAGAATGGTGTGTTAACAAAGACTGAAGGCTGGGTCGCAGGTCTTCATTGAAACATGTAGATATACCTTGATTGTCTTGTCGATGGGTTCAGTTGCGTTGGTGATGTCGCCAAGTGTAATTCGGGGTGTGGCCTCGACATTGGTAGTCTGCACAACAGAGCAATCAGCCTTGTCAACAAGCTTAAATTGTCGCAGCAACGGGGAAATATCACAGACCTTCGGAGCCAACACATCATCTTCGGAGTCCAACTCAATCTTGATCTTAGGACTGATGGGAGGACGTGGTGCAGCCTTGGTGCCAGTCCAGCGTCCCCAGTCGTCTAGGTCGAGAAGATCATTCATGATTACGTCCCATGAACTGTTCACCGTTTCGTAGTAGTCAAGATGACGAAGATCAGAAGAATTGGATAATTCTTGATGTTGTGAAGAGAGCGTACGCGATTTTGGCTTTGAAGTTGTTTGTTTGCGTGCGCAGTTGGAGTTGGCAACAAGGGAAGGCACTAGTATTGAACGAATTCAGCTTCAACGGCCAAAAACAGAAAGCACACAAACTTCCAAGAACAATGGGCTTTCTTCCCTCATAAATGTACTAATCTCGAGATAATAATCTTTCAAACGTACATATCCTATCTCTAATTCATACAAACTGACTAAGTATCGATTCAACCTATTAAACGTGTTTCTTTCGCGAGCAACTTCGAATACCTCCACTACTTGCCTAAGGCCTAGGTTCTTGTGCATACCTACTGATATTAAATTGAAACCCAGTAAATCCAATGAGTGAAATTTTTAGAACACGTCCATCTTAACGATCTGGAAATAAATTCAAGTTGACTTGTAGATTGACTACAATGGGGCAAGGGGCTTTCGAACTGAATATGCAACTATTGGCGTAGGTTCTACCACGGTATATTTCAAATGTTCACCTCTGGAAAATAAGAACTTGTCTGCCGAATGTGGCACATGGCATTGTGTTATGTATGGAACAGGAATCCCGTGATAGATTATGATTAGAAAATATACTTCAACATTGGTTAATATAATTGTGAGGTCTGCACTTTTCGAAACTGCAAATCGCTTTCATCGCCTACCACTTCACTTAACTATAATTCCACAACCAAAACGAGTTTAGAGGAACAGAATACTTCGAATATTGCTTTAGGTCTCAAAGATAAGAACTAAGAAGATTGCTTACTAAAATAAATCATAGAAATGCTTTATTCTTTGAAGTGAAAATATGTAGGCGGGGCCAGATATATCTTAATCAGATGAAAGACTAGGATCATTACAACTCTCTTAATGTCAACAATATTTATACTGTTGGAGTCTCTTTAGTTTTATATTTCATCTCTGTCTAATTATTTGTGGGCCTATCAACTTTGAGTGTAATCAAGGGAGTTACGGAGCTCCTATATACCCAACTTCTATCTCGGACACTGGGATATAATCACATTATGTTAACAACATCATAGAACATATTCTAGTATCTACTAATTTTACAGCTTCAGATTCAAGTAGGTTAAAACCTTTCGGCTGTTTCTGGATCTGCCTCTAATTCCTCTTGTACTTGGAAGAGCTTGTCGACGAGTTGTTTCATTTCTTCGGTGATAGAGCTTTTTGAAACGATGTTACTTCGCTTTCGATTTCCATTTCCATAATCTCCCTCTGGATGTTCGCCTGATGGTCCCGATGACATCTCAATATCTGTTCTGTGTTGTTGGTTTCTGAATGGGATGGTTTGGTTGCAGATTTCGATGAGTACTTCAGTGTTTGGTTGATGAATGATAATTTCGAACTTGGAAGAAATTCACCATATATTTATGCAATTTCTACTCTTGTTAATTCACATCACAAGGGTCGAAGGTATTGTATACTGGGAAGAAAGCTGGAAAGAAGCAGCCAAGGAAGTTGATAGGAAATTTGAAGTGGAAAGTGTGTGTATGGTTGCCATTTATTTTCCATCACTATCAAGATACTCAGCCAGGTTCCATTAATATTAAGGAAGATGGGCAATGAAGACTTTCGGTTCGTCGGCGAGGCTTATGTTCATGGAATTATGGATGGAGAGGTGGTAAGGATAATGGCAGTGAAAGGATTGATAGAGTTTAGACTATTGTAAGGATTTAGTAGTTAGACTATGAAGGATACTTTAGGGCATTATCTTTTATCTATATTTTAGAGAGCCTATGATATAGTAATCTATTAAATAACAACTCGCTGTATATATCTTTAACATAGGAAGCCTTCTTATATATTTTGTTGTAGATTACTTATTCTAATACGTATTTCAATCTACTCTTCTATATAATAAATCTCTATTATAAACATCCATTGTGGTATACTAGCTATACGCTTTATATAGTATATGACAGCTATTATAGAAAATACAACCCTAAGCAAACCGCATATGGGGACAGATCGTCCTTGCATGTAGGAATTTTGCAAGCACATAGACAGATGGGGCAACTGTCTACCTTTGTAGGAATGAGCCCCGGTTGGTAGAGGTTATGAATGTATAATGGTGGCGCATTTAGAATACCTGGATGTAGGACGAGGGGCCTTAAAAAGGCCCCTCGTTAAAAGTTAATGCTTTCTGGTAATATGGGGATGGGTCTTAAGAGCGCCGCATCGCATGAATAGAGTGAGCAGACAAGGCCTAAGCCGAGCCTTCGCAAAGACGCCAGTTACCTGCGTAAGACAGAGAGTTTGGAAGTCTACGATTGTGGTGGAAAACACCTTTAGCCACCTATATATTGCTTCTAAAAGAACTATTCCGTCTAACAAAGTATAAATATATAATATATTCTAGCCCCTACTAACAAAAAACTCAAGAAGAATCTTTCCTTCCTAAACCCTTTCCACAATCGAACAGAGTTGTTCAGGAGGAGGGACATAATCCGAACCCTGAAACGGAAAATATGAAGAAGGTAAAGCAGGTGTGTTTAAGTCCTTGATCCCAAACCTATGTAGCCGGTCTTCAAAAAGTAAAAGGCCCTCAGCCTTCAAGCCCCCAAATTTTCCTTTGTAAGAATGATTCAGCATTTCAATCCATCGGTCTGCTTCTTCAACTGTCAATCCCTTTTGGAGCATGATAGCAGGATTTATCCTGAAACGTATCATGCCACCGGGGTTATTCTCGTAAAGTAGACCGAGTCTTGCATACTCCTTGGACATGGGTCCTTGGAAGCTGGCACAAAGTTTTCATCTTAGTTGGTTGAGGTCTTTTAAGTCTAGCTGTAGGCGTACTAATTTTTTGTGTGTTATGTTACGGCCCTTCGCTTGCGCCCTCGAACGATTTTCTCGAAATACATATGGCATTTTTATACCAAATGGTGTGGATTGAGTGGAGATCTCTGACAGAACTTCTTCGTACAAGCCGCATAATGTAATAGGAAACCGATTGAAGATTTTTAGTCCCTTGTATGGTTCCCCATGATTTCCAGCATCCGCTCTTATCATATCAACCATGTCGGACAAAGACTTTTGGAGGACGAGACTAATGGCGAGCATCCTAGGCATGTGTTCCCGTTTAATAAGCCTCGGGAAGGACTCTGAACTTAAACATTTACCAATCTTCGTGATTGGGCGAGACATTTTTTCAGTAACAATATGGTACAAGCTGCTTGGTATTCTTAAAAAGTGCTGCGAATACTGCGAAGAAAGTAGCTAGCGTGTTATTCCAGCCACGGGTCGTAACAAACTGCCACCTGTAAAAAAGGGCTTCGATGGGGATAAGATCTCTCAGGCTGTTCGGATTGTGCTAAGCGCGGAGCTGCCGACTCTTGTCTGTGGACTTCTGATATTACATCCACCTGTCTGTTGTTGAAATGGTCTGGTACAAGTCGGTGTAGAGTAACCGTAACGACAATTGGTACTTGTACTTTCCATAAACCGTCTCAAGCAAGTATATCAAGCGGCAATAGAGAGATTTCTGCAGTTCTAATATCGTACTTCAGGCAATCATACAAAGAGCCGTTCGGAATTCGTGGATCGCAGACAAAGCTCTCTCTTCTGAGTCTCCTCCGAGGCTCCTAGGTTCCTAGAACGTAATCTACCATCCAAAGACACCTAAGGAACTCCCAATATCTACCCACCAGACCCTCGAGCTATGCCTGTGAAATCCTCAGGTTTACGTCAACAGCTCCAGAATTCAAGTAGGTGGGCGCGTGCAAAGTCGTACCGACTAAAGCCCCGCGGATAATTGGATTAACGAGGAACTTCCATAATCAGTTGGAATTCGAAGGATTGTAGAGCAGGAGTGATGATTATTACTGTGAGAGTAATGGTGATGAGAGAGAAAAGGCGTTTTTGTTTATTGTTGGAAATCTTTCCCGCGAACGCCCCTGCATTGGTTGTGTAACCTGAAATCGAGCATGTGATTTAGTACGCATGTTGTTCGCATCGAGCAAGAGAACTTCGACGAAAGTAATCGAGCCTAGAGGAGTGGGATACCATCATGTATTCCGATTGTAATGTTCTCAATGGCCCTAACAAAGCTAAGTGTTGTTCAATAAATTCTTCGTAGTCATGTGATCCAAATTGATCTAGGTACTGTTCCCCTAAACAATGAGAGCAGAAAGCGCTGTTGTACTGAATCTAAAAGCAACGGCTTAGTGGACGAGTTGGAGATGCTATCAAACTCATATCAGCGGCCCTATAGATGTTGCAAATGTGTGTCCTTCCCCCAAACTCCCCACTTCAAGCTCCGGATAATGCAGCACATCATAATACCATTAACCATTCCGCCGCCATTTCATTCCCATGCTGATCGTAATAAACTCCCCGTCAAGTTCTTCCAGTTAGCAATACCTACTCTCGTTTCATCTCTATTCAAAATTTGCGCTTTTCAAGCAGCAACTTCCCACCTGCCTCCTTGCCAACAAACCCGTCACCTCCAGCACCTCTCTGAAAAACTTTGGTACCTCGAACCCAAGTTTCCTTGACCAGACCTCTCATCGTCTTTCCCTGATAAGGACTAACCTTATTCCGGAAAAGCATCTGTTCTCTACCAACGACGAACGTCCCTTCTGGATCAAAGACGCAGATATCTGCATCCATTCCAGGTCTTAAGGCTCCCTTCTTATGGGACAAGCCAACTTGGGCGGATGTGTTGAGAGCACAAAGGCGGACAACATCGAGAAGTGTAATTTCAGTGTGGGAGGAGGTGACTTCGGTCCAGAGAATAGGAAGGCCCAGACCAACGGACGAGATCCCACCCCACGAAGCGAAAAAATCTCCCTTTTCCATCAATTCTTGTTGTTCAGGGGTGATGTCACCATTTACGCCTTTTGTTAGGGGAGCTGTAGAAATACCACAGCATGTGGGGACGTGACTAGGTAAGAGCTTAAGTTCTGGTGTGCAGGGCGAATGGTCGGAGACGATAGTTTGAATTACCGAGTCAGGGCTCGAGAGTTCGGACCAGAGACCATTGCGGTTAGCCGATGAGCGGATGGGAGGACAGCATTTATGACGAGTGTCGCCTTCTTGGACATCTTCAGCAGCCAAAGCTAGATAGTGGAAGCAGGTTTCTGCTGTGATTTTAACTCCAGCTGCACGGGCTTCGCGGAGCAATGGAATGCCTTCAACTGCCGAGAGATGGACGATGTGGAGTTGGAGTTGTGGTGCGAGATGTGCAAGGGACAGGACTTCTTCAATCGCATAGGTTTCGAAAGAGGGGGGACGTGAAGAGAGGAATGTTGAGTAGGACGTAAGTGGGCCAGAAGGGGCGAGTGGTGGAAGTGAAACTTGAACATCATCGCCTACGGAGGCAGTGATGGGTGGAATCATTTCGGCATGAAACATGAGGGTTGTTGGTGAAGAGGACAAGGTTTTCATTGCAAGAGCAACATCCTCAGAGGAAACTGCCGGGAATTCGTCAACCTAGAAGAGTTAATCAGTACTACCTTAAAAGAAAGCCTCTTCGTGGGAAGACTTACGCCGCTCTCGATCAAAAAGCCCTTGAAACCTCGAACACCAGCCTCGACAAGTGGAAGCAGTTCCTCAGCATTGCCAGGTATAATTCCTCCATAAAAGCCCACGTCAACCCAGCATTGTCCCTGAGCAGCCTTGATCTTTTCCTGGAGGCCAGCAACAGTTGTAGTTGGTGGAATGGCGTTTAAGGGCATATCAATAACAGTCGTGACACCTCCTGAGGCAGCTGCTCTCGTTCCAGTATGAAAGCCCTCCCATTCTGTCCTACCGGGTTCGTTAAGATGTACGTGTGCATCGACAAGACCGGGCAGAAGTACGTTTGGCGTATGATCGATGTAGTTTGCGTTGGGAGGGAAACTCGAGGCTGGAAGGACAGTAGGAAGGATGGAGATGATGGTGCCAGTCTGTGGTGAGATTGTTATTGTCGCTGGAGAGAGAATGAGGTTGTTCTGCAGGTCAAAGATGACTGCGCGAGAAGATACGAGGACTGTGAGTGGGGTGTTCGAATCGTGTGGTGGCGTGGCGGCGGGTGTTGGGTAGGTGTGGGAAGCCATTGTGAGTCGAGTATTGCTTGCTTTTCAAAAAAGAAAAGTCTTAGGGATAGAGCAGGAGGAGATGAGGGGATTCTCAAGTGTAAACAATCGAAATAGAAGTGGGATGTGCTTATCGTTGTGTTGGGGGTAGGTTGAGATAAGGTTGAGTTCGGCTTGAAGCGTGGTAACAACAAGAGACCGTAGTTCTTTGTTGGAGTACAGGTGAATTGTGAAGAGCTAAACGTGGCAGGAGAAAAAGAGAAAGACGGTCAACATGAAAGCAAACAAATCTGCTCTACCTACTGAAAAGACACCGCGTTACGGAGCATTGTGGGGTGCATCTCGACCCACTCAAGATCGAGAGTCCTTATCTCGAGGGTCAGCCATAGAGGAAGAGGATTGGACGTTGGGAACAACGCTGCAGAGCCATGTCCTTAGGGCTGTGACATGGTGGATAGGAGCTTTTTAGAAAGCCATAACGAGTTCCTATCGAGTAAGATGTGACTAGACGCCTATAGAGGCGCAATCCGGCGTTACATGCGTGCGCTATTATTCTCGTCATCGTTGATGACGGCCAGAAAATGGATTATCTCGGAATATTGAAGTGGAAGAGGCGTATAAGTACGTCTCTTTGTTGCCCTGGGCGACTGTAGCAAGTTGCACGTTGTGTGCAGGAACGAGGTGGGTAGGTAGCTATGATATCGGCATTGTGCAATCAATGTGTTGAGGTCAGAGAAAAGTTCGCCAAGAATTTCCCTTTGTGGCTTTGCTTTGTTTGCCCCGGCCACTTCCGACGGCACGGCCTTCTACCGACGTCAGTTCAACAGCGGGCAAGACTTCTTGTTACTCGATAATTACTCGACCGAAACTCATGAACGTATCATACCACGTAGACGCCCCCGAACAGAAGCATTGAGTTTGGCCCTATTGAGTTTTGTCGGCCTGAACAGATGAACTCCTTTGAAATCTTTCTGGGTTGCGCCGAGAACCTTGGCTTCGGAGTACTTCTGCTTTCCCTCTTCCCTCTCTCAGATACCGGTACTAGCAATCCTCAACAGGAAGTCGAATAGAGCTGACACGCAAAAACACTGCTAAGCAACCGAAATCAGTGTACATGTGTAACCTGTGCTCGCTCCTGTGCAAAGAGCAAAGCGACGAAAAGAAAGAGTCGGAAGAGGACTCGATTGGAGTGGAATCGAGAGGAGGACGTAAGTCATGTGACCTATATGAATCTTGATGGATGTGTTACTCAACGTGGGGGATTCTGTTCTGCAAGTCGCAGAGTTACCTGAGTAATGACTCATGTGGTGTTGTACGTCAAAGTTGTAATCGCAAGGAAGGATGGTGACTTTCAGTGTCGTCGGTACTGAAGCGAGCTAAGTAGTTGCACCGTCCACGAATCGCATTCACAACTCGACAAACCACCATGCGAGCAAGAGGCTTAACAGGAAACAAAAGCCGAGAGTAAATACAAGTCAAATAGCAGACAAAGAAATAGTTTTCTGAGTTTGAATAAGGATGTCATGTGACACCGAATTACTAAAGCAGTTAGTTACAAGTGGCTTCTCAAGAACAGTGCCCCTTGCTCTGAGCTACTATTGAGTGACTCACTTCATTTCTATCGGCTTGTAAACCAAAGGCTATCTTCTGTCTTTTGCCTTGATAGTTCGCCCTTGAAAAAAAAACAAGTGTGCCAGGCTCACACCACGTCACCGAAAGGGCAGCCTTCTCTCTGCAGCTCTTGCCTGCGTTCTGCTTCCACCAATGACAAATGCTCGCGCAAACCAAGTCATATTTCTCGGTGAAGGTAATGCCAGCTTGTGCTACAGGTTCTTGCACATCTCCTTGCTACACAATTGTGGCATCTATGCCGTCCTGACGCCTGAAAGGTTACGCTCCAAATAACTAAGCTTGAGAATAACTTCCCCGCGATATTTCAAAATCATTTTCGTCAGAACATCGACGTTTAGCCCACCCTTTTCAATCAGTATAGGGGCAGTTTCTTCAAGCAGATCGCGGCTTCTTTGCACGCTCTGTGTTCTGATGCTCAATGGACGGCTACATGGATACCCGACGAGCATGTCTCAAGTTCTTATTGTGTTCTCAAACGTACATAACTTTCAATTGATTTACTTCTAAACAATCCATGGCTTTGTCCACCAGAAATGAACTTAGTCTAAGTATCCAAAAATATTAAACAAGTGAAATCCAGAACAGCCAGTCGCAGAACTGACCATCTTATCGAAAGCTCTATAGCATGCTTAATGAAGAGATAATCACCGATACGCTAAAAACAGAACCGATGAACAGTTTCGTCCACGAACTCTAGGTGCGCTGGTACCTTTTTTCCAACATGCGTCTGTCAGAGTGAGCAGTAAAGTAAGTTCGCATACCTGAAACCTCCCTCAATAGTGGCTGCAGTGCCAAGACGCGCAAGCCAGTGTCTAGAAGAGCCGACTTGGATCTCAAACTCAATATAAATTGCTTAACTAGGTAACTTCGTGACCTATGTTTCCTAACTCTTATAATATTCAAGATAATGTGTGAGGAATTGGGGTCTGCAAGTGCATGAAAAGTCTTGCGTGGCAGAACCGGAAGCTCCGATCCTCAGATCCGGGGGGTCACATCTTTTCGCCTCGGCAGATTCTTCATGAGAAGACCTGCAAAGTTTGTCATTGAGAAACTTGATCAGATTGAAAGGAATAGGAACCAGGAACTCTGAATTCGAAGAAGTATTTGTAGGAGAGATATAAGCTGGACCAGGATAGCATCTGGAGATGATGTGTGGCAGGCAAACACCGCCCAGATCGATACGCGACGGAAGGGACGACGAAAACACCACATGTTCTCGAGCGCGATAATACAATAACGGCTTATATTGGCTATTTCAAAATGGTCCCAAGTGAAAAACAAAACCTTGAAACCCCATTTGCCAAAAAATTGAAATGAATGGAGCAATGTAGCGGTGATGGTTGATGGGCCTAATCCACCGGTCGCAATATTTCTTCAGCCTTCCAGCGAACGCCACGACACCAAACACGAAAGTCTCTGAAAACCCAAAGCTGATACTTATAGGTCAAAGTAACTATACCAAATGGGTTTTCTGACTAAAGGCTACCATTTCCCTTAGTTTGGAGATGAAAAATGGTTTCTGGGAGGTTTTGTTGTACTTTTGGATGATGAGGGTATTTTGCCTCCTGCAGACGGAATCATCGGGACGAGATCCAACGCTCAAACTTTCAGAGCCTGCATCTCAACAACGGCTTATTTTCGCTATGCATGAGAACTCGAGATGCGTTACTCGTGAGAAAACTATTACTCTGTGAAGACAGCGAACAAGGAGCATTACCATTGAAACTGTGAGACTTTGATTTCTTCGACGCGTCGGTCGCATCGTGCGGGGCAAAGCCACGATCCAACACGATGCCCACAACATGGACATATCAGAGGAGACACAGTGATTCAATTTGCTCAAAATTTTCAGCAGCACTTAGAAAGATGATTTGATTGATGAAGAAAACTGTTTGGGGAGTTTTAGGGATGAGTGGTGATGAATGGTGGGCTGTGTGACATTCCGTTGGGACAGAATACCCAGAATCGCGAATAACCTCAAATGTGGGAGACTCTTCAAACATCGAGAACACCCACAACTTCGCACTTGCAGACTCAAAAGTAATCAGATGTGCCTTTTCAATTGAAGATGAAGTAATAGAAGCTCGGAATAATCACCATTGACGGAAATGCGAGTGAGTTACGCGTCTTATCACAACCTCAGGAGAATTCGCATCGCCATCATCTGCAGTTCCAGTCGCTCGCTTGTTGGATAACTAACTACACTAGCTATGCTTCGATAGAGGAGAGCACATTGAATGATGGAAGGTAAAAAGTCGTTCGATGCCAGAACCCAACAATTAAACCATCGCCTTCAACCAGGCACACTTGGAATGGATGCGTTGGCAAGAACAAGAAAAGAGGAAGAGGGTGGTGTGGCAGACTCCGAGATCAACCAAGTCGGGTCGCATGATCAAGCGCTGTCAACTCACTTCGAAATCAACCAATGAGAACTCGACGCCCAAAATGCTCGTTTGTGATTCAGAATTTCAAAAGTGCCCAAAGGCCCCAAATCAAGGCCCAAATAGGTTTAGCTCGCACAGTATGCTTCGAGTGATCTTCGTGGACAAGGCCTTCCCTCGCTTCCTATATTTACTCAGTCCCCCCACCTCGAACACGCTTCCCGCTGCTCTCCTTCCTCTCCTTCGAAAGCTAGACGCAACTCGACCACCACGACACCAAATCCACTTCGACTTTTTACTGAAGCTCCAGTTCTTTAACCCTCCATCAACATCCTCTTTTTGATTAATATCAATTCATCACCCGCCCCTTCCGTCAATATGCCACCAAAGGCCGCAGCTACCAAGTCGAAGAGCTCCGATGCTCCAAGCTATCAGAGTATGTATTCCCACCCACAACACGTCGCAGATATAACGTGGCATATATTTTCATGGTCGCATTGATGTCGCGCATATCATGGTACCAATCAATTATATGAATTCCGATTTGCTAACGCGTCGTTGCTGCAGACATGATCCAGGATGCCATCGTCACCTTGAAGGATCGTCAAGGCTCCAGGTACGTGTTTGCCTGCCACCCATTCCTTCTCACAATGCCCCGAAGGTCTACTCGACGCGACTCGATTTCTGAATGCCTTCAAACCTCATTCAACGCGTCTCTTATTCGCTGGCGCAACTTTACTGACTTCCTTATGTAGCCGTGCTGCTATCAAGAAGTATGTCCAGGCCAACAACCAGATTTCCGTCACACCTGCTATGTTCACTTCACTCTTCAACCGCGCCTTGAAGTCTGGTGTCGAAAAGGGAATCTTCGCTCAGCCAAAGGGTACGCGCCTATCCCTTCTCTTCTCATCTATACTAGCTAACACGTCTCTCACAGGTCCATCAGGTGGAACCAAGCTCGCACTCAAGGCACCAAAGGCCTCCTCCCCCAAGACTGAGAAGAAGTCTGCCGAAAAGAAGACAACTGAGAAGAAGGCTCCTGCCACCAAGAAGGCTGCCGCCACAAAGCCAAAGGCCAAGACAGCTGAGAAGAAGGCACCTGCCGCGAAGAAGCCAGCTGCCAAGAAGGCTGCAACTGAGAAGAAGCCTGCCACCGAGAAGAAGGCTCCCGCTGCAAAGAAGGCCGCCGCCCCAAAGAAAGAGAAAGCTGCTGCTGCCCCTAAGAAGGCCGCAGCTCCTAAGCCTAAGAAGGCAGCTGCACCCAAATCCGTACGTCCTCCGACATCCAACCTCCGTCTTTCAACATCTTTCTACACCTTTTAATAAAGAACCCGTACTGATATTGATATAGGCTCCTGCTGTTGTTGACAAGCAAGCTGTCCTTGGCAAGACTAAGTCAGGGCGCGTCACCAAGACTACCAACAAGACTGCCTTGACTCCCAAAGCTAAGAAGGCCGCCGCTGCCCCCAAAGCAAAGCCATCTTCCGCAAAGAAAGTCACTCCCAAGAAGGCATAAATGGACCATCATACTCATGATGATGTGACACGGCCTCCTTGCTTTTGTTGATATTCTGGCGTTTATACGGGGTGGGAAGAATGGATTTTACCTGCGATGGATCTGTTCTTGTTTTTTCTGTTTTTATGGTTTTGTTTATCCGTCCAAGGGCTTTTGTAATCTGGTTTCCTTTTTTCTGTCTCGGTTCTACCCATTCATCATCAACTTGACATACCATATTTGTTCTTGCTGAGAAGAAAAAAGGGAGGAGAATCGGGCTGAAGAAAGACAAAAAATTCCTATATGGTATTACCCTGGGGATTTGGGATGGGATGGACAAGGCGGGCGTGGATGGAGTGAGTGGAGTGAGAGGGAAATATGTTTGCTATGGCTGGATAGCGTTCATGAGTGAACTACAGAACCTGTACTTATACCAGATTCCCAATATTGATGACGTTGAAAAGTAGTACCGTTTTTGTGTGTTCGTCTTCAATTTGTGTTATGCTTAGAAGTGTGAATAGTGACATTGAAATCCTTACTCCATCCCTCGCAATCTAATTACCTAAGGGTAATCACAAAAGAAATTTCAAATTTATAATTCAATTCTATAATACGAAGGGTACAAAATTTTGTATAAATAATTGCCGCTACATTATCCTTCTCCTTCACAACGTTAATTCTCGACGCGTTATTGATCGACCCTCTTGTTATGATTTCGCTCGCGGTGGTCAGTGATGCGCTCAATGTTCGGTGGTTTGTCCTGTTTGTTCTCTCCTGCATCTCGCACGCGCATGTGGATCTCTATCTGTGTGGTGGATCTCTCCTTTTTTACTGTATACGGAGTAGTTTAGTTTTGGTCGGTACGGAGGCACTGGTACCGGTACTTCTTCCGTACGGATTCGGCATTAGTTAGTAGTGGGTGCTACGCAAGTACTCGTACAGTACTGGTACCGTAAGTTTTTATTTTGTTTGATGTGAGGGGATTTTGTTTTATGGATGATGGTGCCGAGGTGGTTTTGGTTTTGGTTTGGGGTGTTAGGTATTAATACGGTATGATAAGTAGAGAGGTTGTTAAGTATTTAATTTTAGTTTTGGCGGGATGATGATGTGCCGGAAATCAAATCACTCTTGCGTTATTTTACCCTGGTGGTTCAGTCAGTGAGTGAGTGGCTATTTTCGGGGAGCTAGGCACCGTCAGGGCCGTGATGAGTTTGCTGATGAGGTTTCGGAATCTCGGGTTTTCCTGGTGCTTTTTGTGTGATCGTCGATTTGATAAGGATAAGCGATGGAAGTGGAAGTGGAAGTGGAAGGATGTGGAGTAATTCTTGGTGGGGTGAGATCGGTGAGATCGGTGGGTAATTGCCGAGATTTGAAGGGGACGGGGGTTTTTTGGGATGAAAGGGGGAGCAGTTTATGCTATTGTTTTTTGGGGGGGACCGGAGAGCGGGGATGGGAGATGGGATAGATTGGGGATTGGGGATTGGGGATTGGGGATTGAGTTTTCGGGAGGTTTTAGAGGTTACGTTGTGGTTGAACTACGAAGGCTGTCTTTAGGAACCACAAGTACCTATGCATGGGACGGGAATTTGAATTTTGGGGGTTTGGGAGGAGTTTTGGAGGAATGGGATTGGTAGAGAGAAGAGAAGGGATGGGATGGAAAATCGCGGATACAATGCGATAGGGCTTGGAGGTTTGAGAGTTTGGATTTTTTGGGTTAGGAAACTACGGTACGAGTGCCTAGGTATGCTATTATTGTTCTTGCGGGACCGGGGAATGGGTATTTGGTTTTCGGGTGGACTCTTGGGAGAGTTTTGGAGGCTTGCGAGGTTCGGTGGAAGTTGATGGGATGGGATGGGATGAGGAAGATGGCGTTATTAGTGAAGGAGAAAGGGTAAGGTACAGAGGGAATTTTTCGAGCACGGTGGGAAGGATTGGATTCGGATAGGATTATGGAATAATACTTTCGTGAAGTGATTAAAAGTTGAAGATAATGAGAAAACAAATCTGTGATATTGTATAGGTACAGTAGGTAACTGTCGTAACTTGTGTAAGTTGTGTTGTGAGTTTTCTTTGTGCTGGGTAGGGGAAAGTTTGTTTCGACGTTGGTTTAACGTTGTGTCTTGGTTTGCGATAGATAGATTGCGAACTATAGAAACCAGACATATATAGATTGAATTTTACAGCCTTAAAGAGACTTGGCTCGGATAGCTTGAGGTTTCATTTGCATAATATTTTAGACATGTTATCATGCTAACCTTTAAGCTTACCTTAAGATCAGCCTATAGCGCTTCTGATAATAATATGTGTCCCCTATTAACTACACTTACCGGTACTCGTACGTAAAGGTATAATACAGCAATAGTAACTTGACATAGCTTAATAACACGAAAGTTATAATAGTACGCAAATATACAAGCAATTTTCGCAACTCGTACTCGTACTCTGTATCTAGCATAGAATACTACTAACTTTAAAATCTCACTTTAGGGATAGGTTTTAACTTGCTTATAGATACTGCATTTTTGTAGATTTCTGTAGGGAAGCTGGAAGGAAATGGCAATTCAAGAAATTATAATGTTAACTATGATAAGGACTCCGTCCGCGAGGCTGCTGCTACTCCATAGGATACCACCAAGAGAGAATCTTAAGTTTAACCTAAACCCTCGCCAGCTATGATCGTTACCATAACCTAAACACTTTGTTATATTACTCGACCCTGTCCTGCAATACATACTTAATTAATTTCTAAAACAAATCCTATATCCTGTACTCTCTAAGCTCCTAAAACAACACGCAGAACGACTGGTAGGAATTGTCCGAGAGCCTATACACGTCCCAGAGGACCCAGACTCCAGATTTCCTCGATTCTAGCAACAAAACAAAGTAGGGCACTAACCTCAGAACTTCACCAAGCAAGGACAGAGGAGTGCAATGGCAGAGGAATACGAGTTAAGACCAATGGTTTAATTATGATGCATCTAATAGCCTTCGAACTTAGCAAGTTCGCAATAATAGCTTAATTTATGTTAGAAAATATAAGTGTTTTTTGTTGTTATACTGTAGGATGTTGCCAATACTTGTAAAAAGAAAGTTGTAATGAACACATCTTAAAAATATCTCATCCCTTCCAGCTTAAGGAGAACCAGTGAGAACTCATATAGTTAATAACTTTGAAGTATTGAACATTTCCTAATAATCACCTATTGCTTGACCGCTTCTAGCTTATTTCTCCTCCTAAATTCGCTCGGTCAAATGAGAGGAAGTGCCAGAGGTTCAGACCTATTTAGTACCGTGCGCTTCTATAGGGTTTAGGTTGAAGCTTTTCAGCTTTGCTTTCGGGCTGCAAATAGATTAAGAAATTATGGTCGTAAGAGCTGGTAATCTTGCAATGCTAGTTTCCTCTGCGAGTACCATTCACTCTCCTCCAAAGTTTCGCTTGATTGTATTCTCCTAGCTACCTGAGCGTTCCTAGAGTACAACCAAGAAGTATCGGGACTGATTTGAATTAGCTAGAACCGTCTCGAATCGCTAGCACAGAAAATATATAACAGTCTACAAGTTACAATTTCCTCAGTTTGTAGCCCGAGGATTTTTACGTTATAGAATTAGATTGTTCTCCTTGTTGTTATAGGGTTTGCTGTTGTCGAGACTGCTGTAGAATTGGATTGTCGAATTTGTAGTTTAGAATATCTCCTACCCTTGGGTCTTCAGGATGGCTATCTGAAATTCTTATAGTTAATGGTTTATAGAAACTAACTTTTATTTTTTGGCCATAATCACAGTTCTCTACTTGGAAGTCTTCCACAAAGTATTAGCCCATTCAACAGTGGATGCTTCTACACGTAGTAAAATGGGGAGCAACGTGAAAAATGGTATAGTGAAAATATTTTTCGGCTTTTAGCGTTGCACTCTGTTGAAATCTGTGTCGACAACTTCGAGCTAAGAGTTTTATAATTGCAAGATATTCTAGGGACTCTAAAGTACAGCTACGTTAGTTTTGTTTAGAGAAGTCTTCTACATCTTTATAGTGGTAGCTAGAACTTTTCTATATTAGAAAGTTATTATACATGTTGCCACAAAAAAGATTACTGCCAAGAGTTATAAAGAAAAGATGCTAGTAAGTCATTAGTAGAGTCCCAGTGATAATATAAGAGATAATAATTTCCATAATTCAGCAGAGTAATTCTTAGCATCTTACCTCTGTCTGGACGAAGAGAGTAGAAGCTCTGCTGCTATACTTTCCTTGTGCACCCCAACGGTTTAATTCGTCCCCCCGGTGCAATTCATGGATCAAAACAAAACTGTTGAAAACACCAGACTCTTTAGAATAGGAACTGCACACAATGTCGCGCACTATAACCAGATCCCAAAAGAATAAGTCGCTAATTTAGCTGCAGGACAGGAAGTATGCTTCTTGATGCCTTCAGAAATCAGCATTTTCTTCCTTAATCGGCCCGAAATGTCAAAGGCCAACGAGGATCCACGAACGACTTTATTTTTTTAAGCTCTCGGAGCTACTTGGGAAGAGGAGCTGCTGTATAATTTAAAAGGGGTATAACACGTTTCTCACCCTTTCTAGCTACGAGCAACTAGCGAGCTTCAGCCTTGTTTAAGCAGGGTGTGTACAAATACCGATAGAAAAACAAAACTAGAAAGCTAGGTAGGGGTGTTTTCGGTTTGTAATACATTATAGATGTATTGATCAAAAGATTACATCTTTAGATATTAGTAAACTTGTAGCACATGTGTTTAACTATGCATTCACAAACAAGCCATTAAGTAGTACTCTCTAAAGCCGCATTAATGTCCTGCCAAAGAATCAGTTCTTTTTTCCCCCAAGAGAATTGGTAGGTGTTGTAGCAGAACTTCCTGTCAGCGCCAATCCCGACAATGCAATGCATGCCCTTGCCATCGTCATCACCTTCAAGCTGCGTCATCTCAAACGGCTGGGTAGTGCTCGAAGTTCCATTTACATAACAGTTGGAGACATTTGTACCTCGCGGCTTTTAATTTAAGGCTAAGGCATATTCTTTTCTATCGGAAGAACCAATTCCTGCTGTTATGTTCAATGCATTTGTCAACATCTCATGGGAATAGCAGTGATAAACTAGCAAATCACAGCCCAGACTATATCCTACCTTTTAAGAATTTGAATAGCTAGAACGTTTTTAGCTAAGTAAGCCATATTAATAATTTGCTCTGTATACCTGGATATTATTCCCATTTAGAAGAATTCTAGTCGTCCACTCTGGCCCCTTTAGATACTTTCTAGAGTAGTCTTGGAGACAAAACGTTTACCTACGCTACTCGATATTATTAGGTTCTCTTTTGAGATAGGATGGTTATGAACCCTCGAGCACCATATAATGAAAAGTAGTAAAATATGAGAATATGAGTAAAAGTAGGAAATCATGTATATTCTGGTCTTCAAATCTACGGGGATTTCTACACTATATATACACAAAATGAGCAACGCAAGGGCCTCTTTTCCTATACTAATTGAGCAGTTTTTAATGTCAAATGGTCAAGCCACCAGTGCTCTGATCCTCAACTAATTAGAGCCCAAGGCGACCAGTGGAAATGAGGTTATATTAGTATTACACGTGATTTGTGCCCGACAAAGCCCCAATAGAATAATATTTACTAACAAACGAGAAGGGCATATGTTGAGAATCTTTGGCCGTAATTTTGATGCGGCCTCTATTTAACTTAGGACGGCATGTACTTTTAATAAAAATAGTATCAAATGTCAGCTAACATTTAACGTTTTATCTATGCGAAATTCCTGAAATTATTGCGCAACTAACACCTTGTAAAGCCAACAGAAAAGATTGCTTGTGTTGCAAAAATTAAATTAGGACACAAAATCAGAAGATATTATTTGATCAGCAAGCTTCGAAGAGCACTAGACTTGTGAAATAATTAAAATAACAGGTTAACAACAGATATGTTAATAACAACTAACGATTATGTTCGTCGTAATCTAGGTAGGTTAGGGTACCTAAAATCTTCTATCATCCTTGCTTACAGAACCTTAGACTATAGAGTACAAAAGGATCTGTGAAGTGCAGCTCTGATAATAGCTTTAATCCATGACATTTCCATGCTTGTCAACCGGGTAGAAACACCCGTTGACCTCTAGTTAAAGAATCTATTAATTGCCCTTGACGTTTAAAGAAGGGTACCAAGTTCTTTCTTCTTGGTTGCCGTCTTATCCTAACTTTGGGGTTGCAGTTAACTAGGTTGAATTCACTGAGTGACTTGGTTTAATTTAGAGAAATGACTTGATTTAGGGAGCTCGCTTAAATTAAACCACTCAATTGACCTAAGCATTTGATTCAAAGCTTGTGTAATTTATTGAAGGCTTATCACAAACTCAGCTCTTGCATGCTACAATAGTAACATCTATTTCCGTGTCACATTGTACCTCCCTTCATCCATTGAATGCCATTCCACCATACAAGCAAATTGCCACTTGTTCACCTTTGATCTCCTCCCTCGTGAGCCAATATAACATTTCTTGGACCTCAGTCAACGAACTTTGTCCGACACTCAGGGCATGAGCCATTTGCCATCAACCACTCTATGATACAATTCTTTCCATACTCATGTTCGCAGGGAAGCTTGATAGGGGCCTCTCCTTCTCGACTCTCTCCTTGTGTCTCCCAGTCCTGCAAACAAATGCTGCACATCTCTCCGCGCGGCTTTCCAACAATAGGCTGAATGACGGCTTGAATTCTCTCCAGTTTCCGATCTCGAATAATTCTCGCTTCTTCTCGTTCAGCTACTTCTTGGACTTCGATAAGGATTTGGGACATTGAAATGCGATCTGCGATGATTTGTGGATCGAGGGAGTATTCGTTGTCGTCAGGGTGGAACTGAAAGGTGAATGGAAGTTCATTTGAGACGATATGTTCGACAATGAAGTCGTAGGCCATATCAGTTGCTTCTTCCCAATTTGTAGCGCCCCTCTGAATCATCTGGCATCTCTCGCACACGACTTCTTCGATAATACTGTAGTAGTAATATCCAAGCATGCAAGGTTCTGGTGGTCCTTGGTCTTGATCATCGTGTAACTCTGTGTCGTTTCTCTTGATGAAGAGGATGTGGCCACAGGATGCGCGCAAGATCTCGTGGGTTTCGCAGTTTGGGTGAGGGGGTGGAGTGGACGGCATTGTGGATGTTGTGGTGAGCTGTTGACTGTGGATGGTGTTCTGAATGAAGAGCTGCCCTTTGGTTGAAGAGGAGTGTGTTCTGACCGAAGAGGCGTGTGTCAATTGAGGGTGTTGTTTTGATTGTAGACAGCCTTTCACTAATTCAGGAAAGAGCCATAGAGGTGAATATTTGGGCTTCTACATGGTTCTTTCCTTTGTTTGTGGATGTGTGGATTCACGAATGGAGATTTTCAGCTTAGGAAAGGCTCTTCAGTTGCTGTACCAGCCGTCCGTTTACCACTTTTGGTAGCAAAAAATATTATCGTCTTCTTCCCTTTGTTAAGTATCGTTTCTCAAGAAGAGAAAAGATGCCTTCCTAAGAAACTAATTCTCACTAGAATCATAAAGATAATATACTAAAGCACGGGCATCTTTGTGGCTGACATATAGTTTGGTATTTTATCATCTTTAGATCGACTTCTGGAAAAAAGGAAGCCGGCTACTCTTTTGATAAGTTGTATTCTTTAACGGCCTCACTATTGGGAACCTGGCATTTTGTACCTTCATACGTAAGTTTCTTTGTTATTCTAACAGAACCTATGGTTGTAACAGGCAACAATTACCTCTTCGAGTGTATTCCATGTGTACCTAGCCTTTCCCTCTCACCAATTGGCTCTTAGCTGCGAAGCTTAAAGTGTTCGAGAAGCGAGATCGAAAGGTATTTCCTTCTACAACAGTTTCTCTTCATACCCTTGCTGTTTAATTTATATCATGTACGTTATGCGTTGAACTAGCAACATGTGTATTATAAGGTCTCTGGAAACATCAAGTGATGCCAAGACATTACTCAGAACGGGTTTCCTGAATATAGTGCGACAGCCCAAACGGTCTATTGCGGCTCTATTAAGTCCGAATATCTATGTGATTCGATTTATTTCTCAACTCCAGCGGTTGTAATTTCAGAGCTCTATTCAATTCAATTCTGATGTGAGTTTTGCTTTCACGTGCTTGCCCACGAGTTTGCGTACCTTGTAGTTTGCCTCTGGTCTGTTCTTTCCTATTTGTCTTTGAGACTTTTCTACCCGTAATACCTGCCAATCTCGCTTTGAATCTCTCAGCATGCCAAAATCAACGGTTCACACACGGCTTCCTATCATAAAGTAGCTCTCATAAGCTGAGTAGACCGACAACTAATATCACTATGGATTCGAAAGCAGCGGCAGCTTATATAATTACATTCAACAATCTCGATCGACCCCAGACGCTCCCTGGAGATCTGCCAAACCATTGGTACCTGAACGTCCGAAATATCCAAAGACAAAACCAAGACATTGTTCAGATTTCACATCTTGAGAGTCGACGTAGCCACTACACAGACCCAGCGCCAATCCTCTCTCTACCGACAATCGAAGCACAGGTTAATCAAGTTGCCATCCTGATCATTGAAGCCTTCGTGAATGGCCTTTCTCTGACGCTACCAGACGGGGAATTACAGCGCGATCCTGGACTTTTCGCTCCTTGGACCTGGAGCATGGAGAATTGGGACATCGCAATGCTTGCTGGGGAGGTCCTTAGCAAGTTGGGGGTCCGAAGCGAACTATGCAGCGTGAAATTTGCGAGTAAGACAGAGATCGATGCAGCTCAAGAGGCCTGGGGCTCACCCTGTGTGAGATTTCAGCTGGCTAGCTTTGGTAGGATGCTCGAACCCAAGAAGCGATGTGGAAAATGTACGCGGGATTCTTCGGCTCTAATAAGCCAACTATATCGCTGTGGATGGTGTCGCAGAGTCTCTTACTGTTCGATGACTTGTCAGTGTGCCGACTGGGAAGAACACGAACCTGTCTGTTATAAGGTCGGCTTTGCAGATTTAGTGCCACTTAACTACTACCAAAACATCGCGGATAATGTGGAAGAAGCGAGGGACCTAGCTAAATCGTTGAATTTGACCATTCCTACAGGACAAAACGATACCGTAAGCCTTATGTACGTTCAATCGGACAGTACCACAAGAAGATTACCCCCAAACTAATGACGCTCACTAGAGTTCCTATTCGCCGACTTATCATCACTGGTAGAGATAGCCCAGAGAATATGCACCTCTTGCTTGGGCCATCCTGGGAAAACTTCCAAAAGGAAATCGCGGATGCTCGCATAGATGTGCTTCTACGACCACCGCCTGGGTCTCTGAGCTATTGCCTTAATGCGGAAAATGACGAAGACGCTCCTACATACTCGCCGCGGCAACCAACTCAGGCCGAAGAGCAGACGATCGAAAAGGTGAGGGATATGCAGACTCGAATCACCAGACAATTAGGGATTCGAAAGGTGCCGGATACACACGACATGGACAAAATTCTACTTAATTTCGGTAATGACTGCGCTACCATGATGCCGGTCTACAGACTTGCTGTAACTACGATGGATATTGGTATTCCGTATCGAAAACGCAGCCCTAACATCATTCCGGATATCCATCTTTTCACTCCTCCATCTCCTACAGATAAACCGCAGTACCTGTTCCCTTGCAAGCGAAAAGGGACATGCCACTGGCCACGTTTTGCACACAAATCCAAGGCTGGCGAATTTCTTGTCTATACTGATGGTGTATGCATAAACGAAGGAAGTCTTAACGCTGTCGGGGGATGGGGTTTCATCTTTCGCGACACAGAACCGGGCCACTCGCAGCTAGGGACGAGATCGGGTCGTGTTGAAGATCAAGGCCCAACTGCTAAGCCTTCGCCTCATACTAGCCAGCGTGCTCAGTTGCGTGCCGTTGTCGCTGTTTTACAGTGCCAGAACTGGTCGCGAGGGGGGTGGACAAGCCTAGTTATTGCAACCACCTCGCATTACATCACAAATGGTGTGACAGAAAGTGTCCAAATCTGGGGTAAAAATAGGTGGAAGACGGGTAAGGGCACCGACGTCCATAACCAGGATCTGTGGCAGCAACTACTCGGTGAGGTTGTTAAACATCGTCGGAACAAACTAGAAATCTGCTTCTGGTTGATTCCACGAGGTTCTAATAGGAATGCAGAGAGTGCAGCAAAGGAAGGTGCTACGAAAGACCCCGGAGAGTTTTTCGACGATACCATAGGTAAAATCTGTTAGGTGGAAGGCCTCTGCTGTTAGCTATAGTTCAATGGAGAGATGTCGGGCATACGATACGCAAATTACATTTGTCCCTATGCTCTAAATAAATGAAGTACCTTTCCGTATGTTAGTTTTTCAGGGAATTATCGAGACTCTTTTCTTTTCCGTTTGGATCAAGGCACTGAAGAAGAGCAACGGCGCAACAAACTGGATAGGATAGACAAGCCAGATTGGCCCTAGATAGGAAAACTCCAGGACTATCCACTCCTCAATAGGAGAGTAATAAAACAAAACCCAGATGTATCCAGAGATATAGAGATTTGGAGATGTAAATGAGGTTGAGGATTCTTAGATGTCGAGAGATGTAAAGATCCATTTATTTGGAGTTTGTTCCGAATGGCCCCCTCTGCTTAAAAAAGGGTGAAGCGAGCCGCTAAAATGCTACACGAGTACGAGTAGCGCCTTGGCCCGAGGGGCCGCATCCGAAAGGAAATTGCGTCGCAACTTCAACTTCGGCTACCTATATAGCACTCACTCCTTCTTCCAATGAACCGGTTAAATGGAACGGAACGGACAACACCGCATATCCAGCCACATTATCAGGTACCGGCATGGATGGCTACTGCTGATGGTAGTACAGTACCCCGCCTGTCGATTAATCCTATTGATGATTCATTCTTGCGCAGATCACACCCTACAACCCCGGGCTCAAATCTATAAAGGCTGTTGAGTTTTCCTCCAATGGAATATCTGCTATCAATCCCAGTTGCGGCAATAGGTCCAATCCTCAGCATGGTGTCAAAACGAGGTCTCTTCCAGCTGTTCTCAACAGCAGCGACATTTAGCACGTGTACGGCACTCAATCCTCTTGAAGTCAATACGACTGTAGGCACTGTATATGGTATTACTAATGGAACAGCTCCTCACGTTGCTCAATTCCTTGGCATTCCATTCGCAGAACCGCCAATTGGCGATCTTCGTTGGTTACCACCTGTAACCAAAACACCTGTCAGTAGCATTGAAGCTACAGCTCTTGGTCCGTCATGTCCTCAGTACGAAAGTGCTATTCCCAATCTGTATAGTGTTGATGGGAGGGGATTCTTGATTTCTGGACCCACGTCGGAGGATTGCCTTACTCTTAATATTTGGAAACCGCTGGGAAATTGCTCGGCTGATTTGCCCGTTCTTGTCTGGATTTATGGTGGTGGATTTCAGACTGGTGGTGGTGAGGTTCCCTATCAGATTCCGACGAACTGGATTGAGCGGACTCAGAGTCATATTGTGGTGGGAATCAAGTTAGTCTGTTGTTCTGTTATACGTGCACATCAATGCTGATGAAGCTTCCAGCTACCGACTGAATATTTTCGGATTTCCCAATGCTGCCGGATTAAATCAAAGTGATCTTAATCTTGGACTCCTAGACCAAAGACTTGCTCTTAAATGGGTTCGGTCAAATATTGCTTCTTTCGGCGGTGATCCATCTCGTATCACACTTTGGGGTCAATCTGCAGGAGCTGAGTCAACGGATTATTACAATTTTGCTTACCCCGACGACCCTATTATTTCTGGTATTATCCTTGATTCTGGAACAGCTCTTTTGCCTTCTGGCACATATGACCCTCAAAACACAAATTTCACTTTTGTAGCTGGTCAATTTGGATGTGGAGGACTAAGTGCTGACGACGAATTGACTTGCATGCGAAATGTGAGTAGTGTTGACATTGAAGCCTTCCTCAAGAGCTATGGAGACAATGGAACAGCTCCTGGCGTTTCTTTTAACCCAGTCAACGATGAGAGGACCAAGTTTTCCAATTACACAGCCAGGGCTTTGGCAGGAAACTTCACACGTGTGGTAAGTGAAAATCGACTAATGAGTAGGCTATCAATGCTAAACTTTGAAGCCTGCGATAATAGGAACCAACGCTGATGAAGGAACGTCGCTTGGTACCTGGGACCCTGCCGGCGTTAATGTCACGGCAGCTGATGCTGTGACTATAAGTATTTTCCTCTGCCCAGCAGTCCAAACAACAAAGTGAGGATCACTCCCGACCCCGAGCACATTAAAACACCTATCATTGACTGCAATCACAGTGACCGCTACGCCGCAAACACCACAACATTCCGCTATATCTACTACGGAAACTTCAGCAACATATCACCACGCCCCTGGGAAGGAGCATACCATTCTTCAGATCTACCTCTTCATTTCGGCACCACAGATTTATATGGTCCATCTACATCTTTTGAATTAGCTGTAAGCAATCAGATGCAAGATTTATGGTTGGCTTTTATTAAGGATCCGGTTAATGGATTGGTAGCCGAGGGGTGGGCACCTTATTATCCTGGTGGTGTTGCGGTGGCTTTTGCTCCTGATGGGGATCAGGGGGTTGTTATGGGGAGTTTGGGGATTGGGGCTTTGGATATGCCATGTTCTGGGTAGTGTTCGATTTTCTTGTCTTATTAATCGTCCGCTCACTCAAGTCTCTATGCTTGAGCTGCCTCTGAGATTGGCAATGGAGAGAAATATACGTAGTTGCAGGTTCAAAAATATAGAAATGTCCCTAGGCCACTTCAAGCACTGAACAGAAAAAGGACAGTTTAATAAAAATCCCTTCTAATGGACCTTGAAAAACTAGAGATTAGATTTCTTTACACACTCTCTAGCCCCAAGCAAATTGAATACTAGCCATGCTGTGTACGATCTTATGGCGATGAAGTTTGTGAAAATAGTAAATCGGATAATGAATAAGATTGAATACCCTTTAGCTAACAGAGCTCTTGGTATATATAGGTATAGGTAACTCTAATGTACCCTAAATCTCTGCAATCTGAGTTTTATATACAATTACCCTATTCAGCAAAACTTGGGGCGTAGAAGAGACAACTGAATCACAAGAAAGTTTGCATAAGATAGGGTTTCTTGTGTTATTTGCGGAGCACTGTTGAAGACATCTTCACGCAGGACAGGCTGAGACAAAAACGACCGCTTTCGATACCGCCACGTAGATGTAAAAAGAAGAAAAATTGCCAATCACTTGTATTGAGCAGAAATGGCAGTTTATTTCCGTACAATCAGCTTTGAAACCGCCTTTTATTGAAAGCTAGAGCCCAATGAGCGGTAAGGCTGAGACGATCGTCGGCAACTTATGCAAGACATACAGCTGAGGCCGATGAACCATTCGCCACGTATGTTGTGTCCTGCGTTTATTTTACACTAAAATCAGTATCTTATTTAGAGTTTAAGAGCCTAGTCGTACAAGCGGAATCACTTACAGATACAAGCCTATTAACCGCGAACGGATATACTTCGACGAGACATAATACGAGCTTTTCTCTTACGCCAAGCACCAAAGCAGTGTCTTTTAGAGGTGGAGAGGTCTCAACGACCCGGATATTTAGAATGCCCAGCTGAAGAGGGTCAACTTGATGGACAATTTCCTGTAAGAGCTATATTCCATATGTTTGGTTTATCTGGAGATAGCCAGTTTTTGAAACTCAATCTGTCTTCTGACGCATGTAACTCGTTGAAAAAGATAACCGCCCTTCGAGGTTGTAAAGGGATTGATGATTCCCATGTTCCTGGACATAGAGGTGTGTTGAGTATTTATCTGTATCTTCTGGACATAAGATACTTTGACGCAAGTCCTTCTTTGAACAATGTAACATCCGACCTGCTTTTGTAAGTGGATAATCAAAAATACTTAGGGTTGTGCTTAAATATTTGGCCTTTATTTAGAGTTGTGGAAAGCCTCTTGAATGTCTTTTCAGGATTTAGTATAGGACTCTGAAGAATGCCTAGCCAGTCAAAGCCGAAATGATATAACAGACGACCTGCAAATGTAAGCAGCAGGCTTAGATATCTAACATGCTAGGTAAGTGCCCAAACCTGCTGCACCTATGAGTGCTCCATTTGAAGTCGTTCCATGCCCATGATAAGAAAAATCAAGATCGTCTCTCCAGGAGGCTCTGTCTAAGAACATCTGGAATTTCATCAAATCGCGGTCTTCTTGATGCACATCTTCTGAATCTGCCCAATTGCCAAAAATACCCTTGACAAACTTCCTGATATAGCTGAAGAGTTTTACAGTCTGCAGTCTGCAACCAACAGTCATCACGAATATTTTCAGTCACTAGCCAAATCGGCTTCCGCTTCGAGCATTCTGAAATTTGCCTATGCCACTTTGCGCTATTTTTACCCAACGGCTACTATGTACAAATGGTTCAGGTCCCCACGGTCTAAGTTAATAGGAAATAAACGTAAGAGAATGAAAAGTATTATTTCAATCTTATATACTAAGTCTAGCAAGTTTCTGCAAAGCCGTTTCATCGATGAGTGTACGTATCTTGGCTACAACATCTTCGGATGATTCAGTTGTGAAACCCCAAAATTGAATATCTGGCCTAAGAACTAACTCAATAAATGGGAAAAGAAGATCGTCTTGCGGCCCAGCTAGAACCTTCCCAAACTCGACCATTCTCTGACAGATATTTTCTAGCTCAATATGTTGTTCTTGTACTGTATATTTCGGCAATATCCTCGGAGCCTGCTGCCGAGCGTAGCTCGTCACCAAACATTCCAGCATGTTAGAAATAGTGCTCATTAATATACAGTCGGTAGCAACTTATAACCGCGATTTGCCGAAAATACACCAAAACTCATATATAACACTTTAAAGATTTTCTATAAATTAGTATAATTCCTTAATGTTTATATATTCAGAGCTTTTAATTCGAACATTACCTATAATATAGTAAAATTATAGGATTATACGAATCTATTAATATAGAAATATATAGCTAGTAAATAGAGGGGTTAGGATTTTTACCTATTTTATACTAAAATTTAACTCTTTTTTTATTACCTTAAATTCTCTACTTTCTAACTTAATATTTATTAAAAAAATTAAAAATCTATATAAGATAAGTCTAGTTTAATTATTCGAATTAATAAATTCTTAAATTTTTATATATACTTATAATATAAGAATTAATTATTATCAATAGCTATATAGGTTATAAGTTGCTACCGACTGTAGGCCTGAGGCATGTCTTCGCACCTCCGGGTTATTTGGGGCCCACCATGTGGGCTAAATCGATCAAATAGACAACTAATCAATCCATCAATATTATATCGATATTCATCGATTATATTGATTCTATTGCTTCCGCTATATTGATTCCAACACAGCAGAACCAGAAACCGCTCCTAATCTCAAGACATCAAAACATCGAAGAGCAAAGATGGACCTAACCGAATGTGACAACAAACGAGCTAGCGACAGCACGCCGTCCAAATCACACACAGAGAACCATCGCAAGATCATTGGAGATCTCCTCGTCGCTGTACAGAAGCAAGAAAACATCATGAAGCAACTTACCGAAGATTTGGAATTCTTCCGAAACAAATACAAGGAGTCTTTGGGTTACGACAACGGCACTGGATGCTATCTTGCAGATATAGGAGACGAGACAATAGACCTCAGATCGTATACGGATCTTGGAAATGGAGTGATTGCCGCAGAGACAGCAGCCAACTATTTGGGGTACAGAAGTGCTATGAATAACTTTCAAATGGGGTTCAAGAAGACGAAGAGAGAGATTGAGAAGATCTGGGGGGATGTTGATGTGGTTAGAGATATCAATAATGACGAGTTCGTTCGGAAGGATTCGTTGAAGATTGCGAATTGGGAAGCGGTCGCTCTAGAGAAAGGTCGGAAGGCTGCGGCGCAAGAATGAAATCGAATCGATCTGTTCATGACCATTCCTCCAATACCAAAGTATTTCGAAGCCAAAACGCTTGATTGTCGGGTGCTTGAGTGTTGATTGGCCGGTGTTTCTTTCTTTTCATTCTAGTTTTGATGTTATATATCACTACAGTTAGGAGCTTTAGCTATCTTGGGATCTATAAACAACTCGCTTAAGTTTATGCCAGGAATTAAGTCAATTTACGATTTCGCAAGATTCGGTGCCCTTCTAGGAAGCTGGCTACCTTAAGTAACGTTTATTAAACCCTCGAAAGCGCCGTCATCAACCAAGGACACGTTGTAGGTCAGCACCGAGCCTCAAATCATGTCAGGCCAAAGGCGGCGGCTCATAACCTCAGGCTACAAATAATGACCAAGAAACGACTAACTGGAATTATTCTAGTAATGCCTAAACGTAGCTTATATAAAACTTAAGAGAGTGTACAAAAAGGACACCGGAATCGAAGCCCACTATATACAAAAATTCAATTGTGGCACTATAACTATCAAAGACTTCATTCAAAAAACAATGTCTTTGTGTATTCATTATTCTTGCGATAAAGAAAAGTTCCTAGAACAAATATTTCCACACTCGTAAGAATAATGATAGATAAAGATCTTTTGCCATGGCTCACTGTTTGGAACAAAACCGGTGTCGGAATAACCATCTATTGTATGAAACCATACTATAGATACTCTCATGAAAGCTTTTCTTTCTGTTCAATTATTGGAGCTACAGAATCAACAAAGCGTTCTCGAGTTAGACCTTTCACGACAAAAGTTGGGGTAGTCACTGATAAGAGAGGCTATTGTTTTATAATGTCCTATTTCTTGACAATGTGCATTGTAAAAGTATATATGACTACAGAATTCTGCTCAATGTCTCACTCATTCAAAATCCATCATTCAAACTCGACCTTTTAGACTCCATCGCAAATCAATACAGCTTGATCTAAAAAATGGAGAACTCCAACAACGAAGTCAGACAAAAGGAGTGGGAGGCCTCTGCGGCTGACCAGACCTCTTGGAGAAACCAAGCTGGGTCTTCGAGCGCTAGCCAGGGTACCACAAACACGACTCTGACCTGGGATGAGTGGACGAGAAACTTTTGCGGAAATACAAGCCCGGTAGTACCTTTTCTAAGATCCACTGAATGGAAGGTAGAGAATGGTAAAACTCTCTATCGGCGGGAGAATCCCCACGATCCTAGAGAAATCTATTGGTTACCGCTCGACCAACTACTAACCCGAGCCATCAAAAAAGAAACCTGGGTCGACGACGAGGAAACAATGGAACACTTCCTTAACTATCTTCAATTCATCGAAAAACACGAATCGAAACCAGACCTTTTCTGCGATCAAGAGGGAGGAGGACTTCGTGGTCTAGGTAGGTATGGAACATTATCTCTTTTTCAGGTTCGGAGTGCTTCTTTGGATCACACATGGATTATTGATATCACGGTTCTAGGAGACAAGGCTTTTCACATGAAGAGTTCATCAGGACAAGGCGTGACTTTTGGAGAAGTTCTAGAAGATCCGCAGTATCTTTTGGGTTATTGGGATGCTCGGCAAGATGCCGATGCAGCCTTCGCACTCTTCGGTATCCATCTTTGCGGTGTCGTCGACCTACAGTTAATGCAACTAGTCATTAGAAATCTAGTGGGTAGATCAAGATGTTGGGGACTCGCAAAAGCAGTCAATCAAGCTTCCTCGCTCAAAATCTCATTGTCCGAGAAGATGAAATTCGAGAGAGGTAAGAAGGCTGGACAAGAAGTCTTCGACAAGCAAGGCTATGAGATTCTGGACATCAGACCTCTTCCTAACGCAATCGTGAGTTATGCGGCAGGCGACGTGGAGCTGATGCCAAAACTTTTTGAGGAGTATACGGAGGCAGGATTGGATGAAAACAGCAAACTCTGGGAATGGTTCCTAGAGGAATCACAAAATCGAGTTGAGAGAGCAATTCTTCCTGGTCCAGCAATGACAGGATCGAGTCTAGCACCAGAGGAGTTCCAGGCTCTAGACAAGGCTTTGGTACTTCGCGAGTAGCCGCAGGCGGTTGGAGAATCAACAACTACAGGTGAGTGAAAGTACCCTCTCTCCCTTTCCCTCCCCCCCAAAAGAAAGGAAAAAGGAAAGAAGAAAGAAAGAAAGAGAAAAATGTCCCAAGAAAAATCCTTTGTTGTAATATAAGATAAAGTAAGTACAATAAACATTCCTTAAACATCCCTTTGTTCAGTTTTCTACTAAATTCTAAATTCATGTGCCTGTGTAGAATAACTAACATCAATAAAGTAAACTATGCCTTCATTTCTATCTGAATACTCGTGCGAGCTTTAAAAGACCCAAAAATGATTAAAGTTAGAAAGATTAGGAATTTGAATTTCGGGTTCCAATTAACTAAGTTCATATTATTTTCAATATACCTCTATGTGTGTTAAACACATCCAAGTTAAAAAATGATCTTCATGATAAAGAACACAGCATTCTCACCAGATCGCAGAAATCAGATCATATTCAAAATACACCACGATCTCAAACCGTTTATTCTTAGCTTTCATAGAGAAAAATTGAAAGCATGATCGATATTGTGGATGTGCTGATCTGTTCATGGGAGGAATAAAGACTCTTTAAGCTAGTGTTCAAGTGGTTAAAGCTGGATAATGGATACATAGAGTAGACCATATGTTGAGTAAATTGTCACGTTGCCAGACACGGAAATATCTTTATTGCCGTTTCTAATAAATGATACTCGAAAATAAAGACACACAGGTCTTCCTACTAGCCTAAAAGCTATTAATTTGACACCACACAAACATGAGAGGAAGAACCGGCTAGAACAATAGATGAAGAAGTCTATCAGGCACTGAATGCGGACTGTAATTGATGGACGGATCGAGAAAATGTGTTTTAACACCTGCTTAGAGTTTATAATCACTGGATTCGTTCAAAGTAAAGTAATTTTCAGTTGACAGCAAAAACCTATTGGCAGCTGACGATGAGATACCTACCTAGTTAAGTAGGCTCCTCACCTTAAGTGGGTTGCTCTCCGGTCGCTTGCCTAGTTCCTATAAGAGATTATTTAGGAGGATTGATAAGTTGCTATCGAGAGTCAGGTGGCAAAATAGAAATTGTATACTTTTACAGTATAATCTCCTTAGGACACTTTGTGTATTAATCTAGCTCCCATTTCATAATATAGGCTATACTTGAACAACAAGTTACATTTGGAACAAACAGTTAACTTGTAAGTGAACTTAATATTCAAATATGAAAATCCTGTAGATGCGGAAAATATAATAGTATCCCATCATTTCCCATCCCGAATGCCAAACCATCCCGAACGCCAAACCATGCCACCCCTCCCCAAACCAGGTATCAAAAACGTCGCAATCATCCTCTTTCAATCCATTCCCTCAAATTCTGCTTATCTCCCACCTGGGCCACCACCACCGAAACCACCACCTGGGCCTCCTCCTCCTCCTCCATGTCCACCAAAATCACCGCCTCCTCCACCGCCATGATGTCCACCGAAGCCGCCTCCACCACCAGGTCCACCAAAGCCACCTGGTCCCCCAAATCCTCCTCCACCACCTCCTCCATGGTGGCCATGATGTGGTGGACCGCTCATTCCCATTCCACCACCTCCAAACTGCGGACCACCGCCGAAGTGCTGAGGAGGTCCTCCGTATTGTTGCTGACCGCCGTAACCACCACCGTGGCGGCGATTACCTAGTGCGCCTGAGAGGCAGGAACCCATTCTGAAATGTCTTTTATTATACGTGTGTGGGATCGAGGTGTTGTTGATTTATCGTTTGCTTTATAGGTATTTCGAAGCGCGAAGATTTGTTTGCGCTGCTTGTATGAATATGCTTGTGAACGAAATGGAAATGCACTTATCTTTCGTACCTACCTTGGTGTTATATATAATTGTGTTGATGTTAAAAAAAGAGCCGCGCCACTTTCACGATGTCATATTGACGAATCCTCCTGCTCGCTTAGCCCTTGGCGACGTACGCGTATCTTTTTCCAATCAAGCTTTACCCCTGCAATCGTGCCCTTCGATACGTCATAATGGTATTTTCAGCTACAATTGAAATTGAAGTTCAGCCACTGTGGCTGTTGACTCGTAACAGGACTGAATATCAGTGGACGGAATTTTTGAAAGTCGGTATCCTGAGGACGTTGATTGGTGATTCGGTATTTGAAAAATTATTTGGGGTTGCCGAGTTCTGATGCGAAGGATTGGTTTTACGGACATGCCGAATCAATGCTAGGTAAGTTAAAGTTGAGAACGATACCAGTAGTCTTGTAAATTATTGACCCTATCGGCCATTTTTTATTCAAGGGAAGAAGAATCAAAAATAAATGCTGGTCTTGAAATATGGCGTATTTCACGCGACAGGATACTAGTTGGAGGAAATAAGGGGGGGCGGGCTTAAATATTAGTGTTGAAGGGCGGGCTGCGAGAAGTGGATGGTCGAAGACTTCCTATTTTTTTTTTCGCTCGGAAATCTATTAGAGATGTTTGAAGCTGAATTAGTAACTGTGAAATTGAATATAAGTCCTAAAATGTTCTAGAAACTTTCTCGAGAAGACGTAGGGTTAATTTGTACCGACGAGCTTGTAAATCGCTTAATTTATGAATTCTAGTAAATAAATTCGCTTGTACAATTCTCATTGCCACTTAAGGCTGCTATATTAATGATGCGTTAGGAGTATATTAGATGGTATATGTTGAAATATGTTTGCGAAGAGGAGAGAAGATTCCAAGTAAGGTTGACTCCGTATTGCTAGAAATGCTGGAAAACAGGCACGTACGGAGATAGTTGGAGTTCTATTTTACAGTCAGCCCACGCCCAAATTCTCTGAGATAGGTATCCTCAATATGTACACTGATCATGATAAGGAGGCGCTTTGATAAGTTTGGGGTATTGATAGCTATCTAGAAGCACCCCGCGGCCAAGAACTTCATGCCAGCATGATTTCATGGCATGAACTGGGACTAGTCTACGAAACACTTCAAAGAACTTACTAAGATCTTTCACCATTCGTTCCTACGGATGGATTTTATATAGATGGTGACTATCCCACGTTACCGCTGCTGTTAGCGCCACGCGACTTCAACCTGTCAATTTAAAAAAATCCTGTTTTATTGTTATTCATAAGATGGTTTACCCGCTTCTTTAGTTATACTATAGCTCCTAGTTCGTCACATAAAAGCTTTGTTCAAGCATGACAACAAGTAAAACCGTAACAAAAATACTACTATAATACCAAATCTAGTAGAAATAAATTGGTCTGTAAATTCTTGTACAATTAGTGTAGTCTAAAGCTCTAAGAGGCGGCACATGTAATTGGTATTTATAAGTTGTTGTCGGCGCTAGCTCTTGGATTTGACAGGTTTGACATATGGCTTATACTGGTGTTGCTGCATGTAGATGGTCACTAAGATGCGTCATGCTATAATTAACTCGAGCAACAACATACTAAATAAATTATATACTAGCTGGAACGATATCTTCTGTCTCAAGCTCTAGTTAGATTAACAATCCATAGCTGTCGATGTTGATGAATTGAAAGACTGCTATGATAATTACATTCGTTCTAAATATATTTGTTATAAGCGTGGCACCTACGGTCAGAAACTCAGAGTTAGTTTACTTGTCCTAGATATGTCAAGATTAATTTAAACATGATTCAGTAGCAATACTAGATTCAACTCAGAAGAGGCAGATTTGATTCACCGGTCAAGTGCTAGGAGATAAAGATACGCTATGTAGCCCCTTCTCTTACCAGTTAATATTAAAACGCTCATGGCTGTTTTAAAAAGGTTATAGCAATCATGTAGAGACAGGACATAGAAACGCGAGAGGACGGAGCTGCTAAAGTGTTCAAGCCTTGATTTATCTATTATTAAATACTAGGTTGCTTCGTTGTCAGTGTCTGTTGAGCTGTCAACAAAAGCGAATAAATAGAAAGAACTGTTCGGATCCTTAGTTTAACCTTATTTGCTAAGAGAGACCTTGGTCTATATAGGCGCAAGTGCGGCCCCCTTCGAACTAGTTTGAGCCTGCTTTTAAGTATAGCATTAAATCATCCTCGAGGGTGCTCGCCGTCAATTCCTTAGAATCAAAGTAAAACCTACAGAACCGGGTCCTATCAGATCAGCTTGAGATAAAGCAGGTATCCTTCAGTATCCTAGCTTTATTTCCTTAAGCGGCATTGCGATTCATTTACTAGGTTGTTTCTGATTTCCTTGTACTTGAAAAGTTAGCACTTTACGTCCAGGTTAGAGATTCAAGTAAAAACTTTTCGGAGAGAACCTAGAAAACAATAAACTTTAGAAACAAATAGTTGCTTTTAAAATAAAGGAACAACAGTACTATGGGTTGTTTGGGCTCATTTGTAGGACTGTTGTATGTATTGTAAATATCTAAAAAACCCTGCTCAGAATATTGTGCTGTATGGCTGTTGGCCGATATTTCGGCTTATCAGAGCCGTTTTTCTTGGATCAAAAAGAGAGTATAATAGATAACTTTTCAATGTTACTCGAAGTAGTGTCAATTAAGCTTAAACTTTACCTCATTTTAAACAACACTATCTTCTTTTTATACAAGATTGAAACATAGAAAGGCCAAACAGGACAGACAGAACAGCTGTTTCAATGCGAACTTAAGGTCAAGTTTGTCTATTAATCTTGGAATAGGACTATGCTATGTGATAATTTTATCTACTAGTAATTGTAACTAGGCGGCGCTCTAATTACACTAAACTAAGGAAGTCTTCTACTTTAAACTAATTTAGTCAATCTGCTGTCAGTATTTGTTAAGTTGTTAATGAAAATAAAGCTAAATCCACTGTAAAAGTCTAATACACCAAGATAATATAAGTATTGGCAGAGTCCGGATACTGTGTTCTACACAGAGACAACAAACTTCTTTAGCTAGTATTGGAACTCGCTGTTTGGATGGCAAAGATTTCCCTAAATAGGCATTATAGCATCGTAGCACAAGAAGAAAATTTCGAAGTATGGTAGAAGGACTAAACGAGCTACAATGTCCTAAAAAGGGAAAAAAGGTGAATTCAATAGCATTATAGCAGGGAGAAGTGAAGTTTTGGTGATGGGAACGACTAGAGTTTTGTTTTCCTCCTTACGCTCGAAACCTAGTACCCCAAGATGTTAACTACTGTTGTTTTGATATCAAATGTCTTAGTAATATGTTAATATTGAGGGAAGCTACTGGGAGTACACTTAGTATCGCCCAAACGACTTTTAATTCCAGTTTGATTAAAAAGAGCCTCCCAACCTCCTCCTATCAGAGAATCACCTCCACGTAACTAATAACTACGAGAAGAGTTTCACGTGAGATCAGACATAGTTACACGTCTAAAACAGGTCTATGATAACACCGAGGTTTGTTGCTTTTAACAATTGAAAGGACTTAACTAAGGTAATTGTCGTAACAAATTACCACACGTTTCACTCTGTTTTACCATGTTTTGGATGCTACCACGCAAGCCTAGCCCGAAGGGGACTAGCCCCTTGGTTTTATGTGGTTATAAGACCACATCTTCTTGTAGATAACCTCTTTCAATAGACAACTAAATCAACACCTTTCGACAATGAGCATACTAAGTGATATTACCACTAGTCTGCCCGTCGAACAGTTGATAGTGAACCGACAGTAATAGAAACTAGAAGCTAGGTATGCAACGTAGATGTGAAAATTAAGGAAGTAGTTTCAAAAGCCTTACAACTTGAGAATATTAAGGCTTATCCTCCAAGATCTGAGCAGATGGATATTCACGAGGCTCTACGCCAGACACAACTGTTTTGCTTAGGCTAATCAAGTGGAAAATTCTATTATCAGCTTAGAGCACTAAATGCAAATATGCTGACCCTCTACAGAAGAGCCCTCTTACCCTTATATCAGATTTCTAAAATAAGCAAATATTAGCAATCCAAGGTGGAGTTCAATGAGCAGTCTTGTAAGAGAATTCTTCGAGGTACTATCGATTTTTAGTATTAATTATAACCCCTCGGCACTTCAAGTCAGTTATCAAAAGAAAGTTCCTTATTTAGATTCGCTTAAAAGAATTGATGTCATTCTTGTCAATGCTTTTTAAGCTGCTATTTAAACAAATAAATAGGTAAACGTTAAAATAGAAACTGAGTCTACTTTAACATGTAATTCTATACCTACAAAAATGCTCTATAACTAATCGATATTGCGCCTAATCAATGAACTCTTGATACAAAGAGCTAGGCTCCTACGTCCTCTCATACTCTTCTCTCTATTATATCCCCTTACCTGCCATGCTTCAACGAGATTCGAGATTCAAGATTTAAGATAGACCCTAGCGAGACTAGTGCACAATAGCCTTTTCGACATAAAGTGGCACTACGAATAATGGCTTGATGCTATAGTAGTAAATTTGCTTCAGACGTTTGCAATACAAGCACTTGTACTAGAACCTAGAAAATTTACTTCGTTAGAATTTGTCCTTAAAAATAAGAGTCTACAGAACATGTAGATTTCTTCTTAACATTGATGAAGGTAGTAATAATTTTCTGCAAGAGTAGCGCTATCTTCGTTTTTCAAGATGTAAACACACAAAGGTAACAACCATAAAAGCACGTAAATAATGCGATCTCAGGTGGAGCTATTCCAGTAATCTCGCAATGGGATTCGTTATGTACCACTCTCATCTTGTAGTAATTATGATTAGGTGACACTTCATTTCTGGAGTCAAATAAAACTTTCTACTTTTAATTATGCTTGGCTGGTTCGTTGCCATTGCCCATCTAGCTCTTAGCAAAGAAAGAGTCCGACAATAGTCCTAGAATCTACTGAGTACTCTTCTTCCAACTCCTTACTCCTCTTCCAATCTAGTCTCCCCAAATACTTCCATTAAAGCATCTCCGTAAGCGAGTGTGTAAGGCTGTTCCTTCTCTATGCATGGTTGGCCTGGTGCATTCGACGAATGGGGGCAATTGCCCTTTTTTTGTGATGTGCACCATGTACCTGAAAACAAAACCAAGGCAAGCTTAAACGAATTTTAGATCGTTTAAGTGTAAATCATTAGTCTGTGCGATACGCTGGCCAAATCCTTCTGCAAAGGGTACGCTATCGACAATGAGACCGGGGTCTGGCTCTGACTTGTGACCTTCGCGTTTTGCCGAGCTTCCATTGAAAGTGTCCTTGTAAATATCATATCTCTGTGGCCTCAGTTTGAATTGTAGTTTGGCTTGAAAAGTTTACAACTGCTGGAAACTACTCTACGTAGGTACTATGCGTTAGCTGAAGAACTGTAGTAAGTCTGGAGAATTAAAGCATTCAAAACTTCAATGATCACAATGTAGAGATATTTTAGCAACTTATTTGAAACTCATAAGATACACGTAAGCCGATACCGGTACCTGACGCCAAGACCATTCTCCGTGATCATGATCCCCAGATTTACCTCAAAGCCATGTGCGCGTGTTTCAAGCTCTAAAACACACTCTGTAAAGGCCAAGGAACCCCTTGTTCGCCTTTTCGCTCGCAAGAGGCGATTTCAAGTCTTTTTCTTTTTTTTTTGCTGTATTTAACTCCTTTTTTGAAATTGTAATCAATTTGCCCCCATCAAATCGTTTTCTTTTTACTTTAATATTCTGTTTTACGAATAAATCTCTTTTCTAATACTAATAAACCTCATTAAGCGAGGGCTTCCACCGAGAAGCACCGAGCCAAGCGCCGACAGATCAACGTCAGTTCGTCTTAGAGAAGTTTCAAACAGCATACCCTTTGTCAGATTTTCGCTTGGTTTCCTTACAGAGGAACAAGGCATTACGATCCCAAGTCCACTTGACTCAGTAACTATCATTTTAAGCGTTCATTCCATACCAGTTACGCCACTACCGGAAGTGTTAAGCGTGCTAAGCTTTTCGAACGGTTCAAATAAATTCTCAGACGGCCAACCGGTATGCATGATCACCTACCAGTATCACTCGGCTCGATCAAAGCTGGTTTTAAGCTCGTCTCAAGTTTTTTGATGAAAAGTGGCAGTAGAGACAACACCTGTCACCTCAAAATTTATTCTTTATCATTTGGCTTTTAAGGAATTGAAGGATCTTCAATCGATTCGGAAATCCTACCGTATCTCATAGCATCTAAGAACGCAACATAACTCGATACCAAATAGTCACCTCACGACCAGTACTATTTTCAACCAATCACAAAACAACAACACATCCTCAAAACGAATTACAAGATACGAACAACTTTTGAAGCAAATAAATCACAAATTCTCGAAACAATACAAAATGGCCGGCCTCACAATCTTCGGCGAATCAGGAATCCAAGCAATAGCCCTCCTAGCCGTCTTCGGAATCGTAGGACTCGGAATCCCAATAGCAGCCATTTTAGCATGCAGTTCCCGCTGTACACGTCGTTCTTCATCTGTCTAGCATCAAGTCAGATTATGAAAATTGAGGATGCAATAATACCGATCCCCAATCTCCAATTTGAGCTGGAAGCGCGTGGAATTTTCAAGTCCCAGGATGCTTTTTGAAACGTTGTCGCTTTTCTTTACGAGGAGTTTTTCAAAGATAAAGTATCAGCACATCGCGATGGAATATACTTCCGACAAAAAGTCTTTGGATTACTGGCCTTTCAGAACTTAAATTTTGAGATCACTCAAACCAGAGATGATGATTTTAGAGTGGGAACAAAACGACCATGAAAATCCGAACAGGGATCTATAGGTTCGTTATTCAACTGCAGATACAAGCCTATTTTATCAACAGCACTATTTGGACATTGGTTGAAAACGAAAAGAAGAAATTCACCTTTAGCCATGCTGAGTTGGGCAAGCAGTGATCGAAAAGGAAGTGGAGCTATTTCAGAGGGAATCCGGAGGGAAACCAAGCAAATTTCAAGAATCTATGAAATAGGGCAGGGAGGAACTTCTTCCGAAAGTGTAGTTGGTGGAGAACTCAAGACTCACTACCCAAAGCTCGGTTAAACCCAAATCTGACTCCGTGGTTGTGAAGGGAAGAGAAGGTGGCAAAGGGATGTTGTTAGGGTGCTAGGAACAGTTGACAGTGGAGAAACCTTGCTGTATTTTGCTAGCAACTTTCAACTTGAACAGTCGCTTGGAAGGAGGAAAGGAATACAAGGGGAGAGTGTGCTAAGGTTATCAAGTCAAGACGAGGCAGATTCATATCAGTAGTAATATTTAATGAGCTTTGAATCAAACACCTAAGTTAACTGAGTTGCTCGAAAAGTGCGTTGCTTTACATATGTCCGGAGAGTGATTTCATTTAAGAAAGTTGCTCAAATCAAGTTAATTTGCTAACCTAAATCAAGTCACTGAATTTAACATATTGAGTTACCGGAATAGTTATATGCTGGTTTTGAAGTCTGAGGAACATTTTCCAGTATCCAATAGAAAATAGATAGGTGGCTATTAGATAGCTTCTATGCCTGGTAAATCTCCTGTGACTAATACCAACAAGTAGCCAATGTCTAATACTAACTGCATCAAGAGTAAAGTTCAAATTACACTACACGGTGTCGATTCAATCGAGCCTCATTTCATCATATCCCACCCTCAACCTTGATACTACGGTCACTATCTCATTAACACTTTCATACTACACAAATAAACGTTCTACAATCCAATTCGATTCGACTACGTTAGCTGCTACCCACAAAGAACTCTTCATTTCATAATCGCAGACAATGAACTTAACCCGTTCATTCCTGCAACTTCTTCAATAATACAAACATCCCAACTCCTATCCCAGATCCCCAACACCCAAATAACCTGACCCAAAACCCACATCATTCTCTATCCCATCCTCTCACCCCTTCGCCTCATTATACCCTCTTCCCATCAGGCCAAAGATCCAGCTCAACCCTCCCATCCCAACCCCCAACCCCCAGTCCCCAACTCCCAGTCCCCAACTCCGAACACCTCAACCCCTCCCTACAATCCCTCACGTAGGATTACAAACCAAAGAACTAGGTTAATAATTAAAACTAAAAAAGACCCCCACCCCAAAAATCAACCTCTCTACTTCCCAAAGTCTATAACAGCAATATATGCAGCGGTATAACTTGCTCATCCCCAATATTATTAACAACCCCACTAATAGTAAGACCACCAGCATCACCTGGACATGGTATATCCCTAAATTTCATCATCATTCACAGATCAGCTCATACTCTCAATTAGAAACCCCCAAGACATAAAACTAAAACAGTGGAGGTTTTATACAATTTTCTACCCCAAGTAAAACAAGGCTTTATTAATCCATACGATCAATATCAAAAAACATCAACAATTAGGTGAGATTCAAAACTCTTTCTACACAATACAAGAAGGAGAAGGAGATATACTATTAGAAACAAAGTTATAAGACTCCTGGCAGACAGGCCAGGAGGCGGCACGCTTTATAAGTATTATTAACACTTAGCTAATACATTTACAGGGTCAAGAGAGGCTGAAATTCTTCACTCCAAGATCCAGATCCTCTAAATAATATATAAGGCCCTATTTAGTTTGTCTTTCCAGACATTAGACGTCTTTTTTTAGATTAAATAAAAGTTAAAGGTAACTAACTAAATATATATAATACTTTTTAGTAAGGAGATAATCTATTAAAAGATATCTAAAAAAAATATAAATCTAAGATTATATATATATATATAAATCCTTCTAAACGCTTAACTCGAAAATATAGTCTAGCGTCTAGAAAAAGCGAACTAAACAAGGCCTAAATATACCGAATTCTATAAGGCTAAGACTATTACCGCTAACAGCAGCCAAGCCCAGCCAACCGCAGTTCGTAAGTGCAACTAGATTTTGACCAGCTTGCTAAACCTTAAATGTATATACTATGAACTAGTATGATGGATGGTGCTGACAGGAACATCAAGCGCCGTAGACGAGACTGTGACATCACCCCCTTCACTACTCATCCCCTTCACTACTAAGCGCTTAAGGAATAGATAGGCCTGGTGGACAAATGTGGATTTTGACCGCAGTGCCGGCAGATTAAGATAAAATCACAAGGAGTCAAACTCGTAAAGTTTTAAAGACCGTGGTTGCAGTGGTTGAGACTATGGCTACTGAGCTAAATTCACTTGGCAGTATCGAGTTCTACGGAAAACGTTGTAATTCTAGAGATAGATGTACCCGTCGGTTACTTGAGTGACTAACTTATTTGACTAACCTAGTTGATTTTGATAACCTAATTGGAAATGACAATCTCATCTAGACCGCATTCACAACAACCCACCTTGAATACAGAAAACTAGAAAGAAACATATTAGATTAATTAATTGCCATTCTTTTAGGCTCTATCAGCTATGAGTCCTTTCTCAGCTATTACAAAATTCCAAGCTCCCAAACTCCTGACACTCTATGTTTTCTACACGGTGCGACTAGCTTGTAGCTTGTGACCCTCATGTGACAATTTGAGTGAACTCAGCAACTCTCTCAGTCGTCGTAGCCGTTACTGTGACAGTACTACCAGCCACTTTCTCAAGTTCTGTTTCTGTAACAGTTGCGGTGACCGTGATGAAGACGGTAGTTGTTTGTCCAGAGCCGAGGTTTTGTGTGGTTGTAGGAGGTTGGGAGGCCTGGGACGTTGTTTTCTGGGAATGGGTACGCGCTGTGGTAGTCATTGTAGACCTGACTGTGGTTTCAAGAACAGTTGTCGTTTCTCCTTGGCTGGATGAAGATAATGTGGGTGGTAGAATTGAGATTGTAATAGGACCGGCATGGGATGACGAAGATGATGCAGTCGTAGCTTGTATTGATGATGGTTCTGGAGTTGTCTCGGATGTACTTTGAGATGCTGAAACGGTAACCGTTGTCTCAATGACCAATGTGGACTGTAAATTTGTGGTGGTCGGGCTTTGTGATGCTTGCGAGGTGCTCTGAACCAAAGTGGTGGAGGTACTTATTGTCTCGCTTGGAGACGTGGACGTGGCAGATACGGTTATGAATGGCAGGATGCTTGGGCTGGTAGTGGTAAGCTGAGTACTGGAAGACACAGTCGTTTCGCTGATAGAGTTTGATGTTGAAACAGCTGTTGATGTAGCTACTGGAGAAGAGGTTTGCAAAATCGAAGATGTGACTTGAGCCGAAGAGAGGGTGCTGGAACTCTCGTTGATTGTCGAAGTCGTGGTACCGGTCACACCCGAGCTAGCACCTGAAGAGCCTCCCAACACCCCCGCCGCAATTGCATCATCAACGCAACCTACAAACACACCCACGGTATTATTCATTGGCACAGCGGCACACTCCGTCCCGGTTCCACATGTATCAATGACAAAGCTTCCAGCATCATTGCACTTTCCGATATTCCCAGAAATGCAAGCAATATGACTAGGCGTACATGGAGAGGAGAAGTTGAGTGTGGAAAAGAAGGTGTTGTAAGCTTGAGCTTCAGCAAGATTTGCAGCCACTTGGGAGGGAGTCAATGTTATCGATGATGGCGTCGCAGAAATCGCTGTTGGGGAGTCTGTGATCGTAGCTGGCGCAGTGGTAGAATTTATGCGCGAAGATGCACTCAAGCCCGAGGCGGTAGAAGTCGAAGACGCGACGGACTGGATAGACGACGATGAAGATGACGCAGAGGGCGTTGTGAGAGTTGACACATTAATTGTGAAGATAGTTGTAGAATCCAACTGTGACGTAGGTGGCACAATCGAATCCGTGTTGTTCAGCGTGAATCTGGAGAAAGACGTAACTCTGGAGAGGGACGAGGATGTGGACGTTGTCAAGGGTTGATTTTCAGTTGTTGATGCCTGAAGACTTGAAGTCGGATTGTTGATGCTCGATGAAGCAGACGCGGCTGCGATTCCCTGCAAGGGGCCTGAATCTGAGGAGCTTTGGGACGTACCAGAGCTTGGAGTTGCGACATACTCTGAACTGAGCGCCGTCGGCGATGTGGTATTTCCTGCTACTTGGATATTTGCGGAGGACGTTGTGATCGAGTGTGATTGAGATGCAGTAGTCGAAGGGTTTAACGATGCCGCGGTTGAAGAAATCTGTAGGGAACCTAAAAGCGACGACGCAGATGTGGAAAGTTCGTCCGATGAGGTGGCACTGGACGTTAATGAGGTTGCTGAGAGATCCGATTCGGGCACTGTGTAGGGAGTATTGCTATTCAACGAGGTCTGAGTTGAATTTGAGTAAGGAAGACTTCTTGCTGCACTGTCGTATTGATGAGCTAAGGATTTATAGATCTGCAAAAAATGCGGCGGAAACTTACACTCTATGTCTATGTTCTCGTTGTAACGGTCCAGCCGAGCTTAAGACAGAAAAGAAAAGGAAACTGGAAGTAATCTGGAATACTTTCATGGCTCAGTAATGTGAGAAATTATTGTCTGCGTTTGTATGTATTTGACGTAGTAATTAATGGCCAATTATGGGCAATAGCGCTTGCTCAAAAGGAGAGAAACCTGGAGAAATGAGAGTGAATTAATTCCAAGGCGTATTTGAGTGCAAAGTGCTGAAAGAACGAGAGAGTTTCAAGAAAGGACTGGATGGATGAATGGAAACTGAATGAAAACCGCAAGAGAAAGACGATGGTATCACGAGACTCGAAACCTCAAAGATGGCGACTTGCATATTCTTCTTATACCATAGAACCAGATCAATTTGAAATGACGGGTCGTGAGGACTCGGCCAATTTCGACCTCGTCACAACAGTCACTGTCCAGCAGGAAACGAAGCCGGTAGAAGGCGAAATGAAACCCATCAAGAGACCACAGCGATAGAGAATATGAGGCCAGACCAAGAATGCCGTGAAAGGGAGAGCTGATTCACACCAGTAGAAGGTGGTGGTTTTTGAGGGTCGAAACATGGTGTTGACTTCCACCAGCGCCTACAAAGGTACAACGAAGAAGATGTTTTGGTGTTGGCGCGTTCAAGCTGCAAGCGACGCGATCATTGGCCAGGGAAATGTTCAGCGACCTTGGGGCTGGGAGAGGCCGCAAAGACCAAATCATCTTCTAGACCACGAAGATCTCTGAAACAGAAGCGGTATGCAAAGAGATTAATTAAACGCAGACGCGCGGAAGATCTAGACCTACTTCGTACAGTACGTAGTCAAGGTTAGTTAGTGCTTTCCCGCATTTCTTGGCCACACACTCCGGTCTGTTGACTCCTTTTCAGCCTCAACAACACTACTACTACTTACAGTACTACTCTACAGTATCGTATTGGCGCAAAAGGGGACACACGCCTTCGACGGGGCCTATTTTTAATTTGGAGCGCTCGAGAAAGTGGACACAAATCTCAGATGAGATTATTATCGTGGAGTATTATTGATCTTTCACGTGCGGGAGAGAGGAATTTCCACCACTCCCCACCATTACTAATGTCGTAAATCCTCTTTGGGTCGTCCGGTGGGTTGCTGTCTCTTCTTCCGTACCGTATTTTGGGGGACCACGGACGCCCTCTCCGGGGGGTAACTTTGGAGGCACTTTGGCCAAGCTGGCGGTGAAGGCGGGATGACCTGGTGGGCTGGTGAGCTGGTGAAGTTCAGCATGAGCTGATGGATGCATCTTCCAGCGCACAAATGCAGCATGGAGGGTGTTGCAATATGTGTCTCTTAAAGCCTGCATTGCTGCTGCCATCGATGATCGAAGAAGCCTTTGGGCGCGAGTCGATGTGAACACGGGATGAACTCAGGTTGAAGAAACATCTAGAAGGAGGGGTGCGAGGGGAGGGGTCGGCGTTGGCATCCACCAGACCGTAGCTTACCTACTGTATGTAGCTACTGTCACTGGTACCTACCGGTATGATAGCTTTACCTTACTGTACCTACCCCACCTACCTTACCTCCCTTACCTAACTCGGTCAGGTCAGCTACGGTACAGTCGAGTAAGGTAAGGTAATCAATCAATGCGCCGACGTGAAGCCTAAAAGTCACTGGGATAATCGCATACCCTTCGTGGGATGTACTCCGGACGGTCAAGCTGGAGAAAACATCGTCGCTCGACTCTTCGCTGCTTGAAGATATATTATTTATTGCCAAGTTTGTTGCGACCGTGAGAAGTTTGTTGGAACACAGCTGGCTGATTATTATTGCATGAGCACGGGTGATTACGGTGTACAGGACAGTACTCTACGTAGCTGGGCTGATTTCACAACTACGTCAGGGCTTCCAACGCTGCAGGTACGTACGTTCGAGAGTGTTCGAGCCCGCCAACAACCAACTTCCTGCTTTTGCTGCCCCACGTTGCCTAAATACTGTTCATATTCAACGTCGAAGTGCATCTGCCCTTGGCATCTTCGTTGTATCCCGCTCCTATTCTCTCCTGTCCCTGCGCGCATCTTCACATTCTCTCTGCACTACTCCATGTCTCTCTTTGCCTAAATCCATCGACGTTCATTCAATCACACCCACCATTTGTGCCCAACACCAGCTGATGGCCATGGCTGCACCAGGGAATTATACCGACGAGCTCGCCGAGTCTCCTGCCCCATTAAAGGAAAGCAACCCCCCAATTCTTGACAGCAAGGACTCGATACATCCCGCCCTCCGCTCCAACGTTGTCAACGTCCCCGTCACTCCTGGAATCCATCTGGGCGAGTACGTATCCGAGAGCAGCAGACCCGGCTCCAACTCCTACTTTACTCACGACATCGGCCAGCTACGAAATTCAATGGCATTCGATGGCGTAGCACAGTCTCCGTCCGAGGCAGCGACTGGCGCAGCCTCGGATCGCGAAATCTTGCGCCGGATGAGCCTGGGTGGTACAAAGAGGCGGGAGTCGCTGTCAGATATAGACCCTCGAGCTGCCAATCCAGGTCTGAGTCTGAGTGGCGGTGTGATCTCTGCAACCTTTGCCATTCCACATTCATTAGAATACAGGAAAGGAGCAGACTGGGTAGGCAGATGAACCGCTTACGCTCAACGAGCATACAGCTAACCATATTTCAGGTTTTGAGCACCCGCCACGGAACCTCAGCTCTCTTCGATTCCTTCTCCCATCTATCTTCTGATAAAGCGCCATGGAACCACACACTGGTTGGTTGGACGGGGGAGATTACACAGGCGGACGATCTTACACCTCCAGATACACCGCCTGCGACAACTACGACCTCCAGGATGCCTCCTCTCAACAAGAATTCAGCACCAATTCCCCTTGATGGAAACATTAGACCTGCGACACCTCCCCAAGCCGAAGGCGTGTGGATTAGCAAGGAAGACCGAGCTCGTCTAGAGAGGCAATTACACCATGACAAAGTCAGGACTGTTCCTGTATGGTTGGCAGACGATGCTGACGAGACAGATGGCGGGATCTGCTTGAAGGACCAAGCTAGATGGCGGAGATTCGCAGAACGGGAGCTATACACTCTCTTTCACTACAAGCAACACGAACCTACAGATGGCCGCGCCGAGCGTCAATCATGGGCCGACTACTACCGCATGAATCAGAAGTTTGCAACTCGAATTTTGGAGATCTATAAACCTGGTGATATTGTTGCTATTCACGATTACCACCTCCTTCTACTTCCCAGCATGCTACGCCAGAGAGTGCCTCACATGTACATCTCTTTCTTCTTGCATATTCCATTTCCCAGTAGCGAGTTCCTACGTTGTCTACCACGGAGAAAGGAAATTCTAGAGGGTGTTTTAGGCGCCAACCTGGTCGGGTTCCAGTCATATAGTTACTCACGTCACTTTGTGTCGTGCTGTACGAGAATTCTCGGCTTCCCATCAGACGTCGCTGGCGTTGATGCATACGGTGCAAAGGTGACAGTTGGAGTCTTCCCAATTGGTATTGATGCAGCTCACGTCGAGAAGCTAGCTTTCGACAACCCTGTTATCGACGAGCAGGCTGCTGCCCTAAAGAACTTGTATGAAGGCAAAAAGATTATTGTTGGTAGGGATCGTTTGGATAGTGTTCGAGGTGTGGCGCAGAAGCTCCAGGCCTTTGAAAGATTCCTCGACATGTATCCCGAATGGCGAGAAAGGGTGGTTCTGATTCAAGTCACCAGTCCAACGAGTGTCGAGGAAGAGAAGGAGGACTCAGGGAACAAAATTGCCAACAAGGTCGCAGAACTCGTAACACAAATTAACGGCTATTACGGTTCGCTTGGGTTCTCTCCTGTCCAGCATTACCCTCAATATCTGTCACAGGAAGAATACCTTGCTCTACTGAGAGCTGCGGATATTGGGCTTATCACCAGTGTTCGTGACGGCATGAACACGACCAGCTTGGAATATGTCGTTTGTCAGCGAGAACTCCATGGTCCTCTCATCCTCTCTGAATTCTCTGGTACAGCTGGTAGCTTGAAGGACGCGATACATATCAACCCTTGGGATCTAAGTGGCGTCGCAGAGCAAATCAACTATGCTTTAACAATGTCCGCCGACAAAAGATCCGTCATGCATAGCAGCTTGTATCATCATGTCACGACCAAGACCGTTCAATCGTGGACTTCGAGTTTTATAAAGCGTCTTCTCACCGTCCTCAATTCTCACAATGCTACTATTAGAACTCCTATCCTAGACAAGACCAGAATGCTGCAACAATACAGAGCCGCGAAGAAACGACTATTCATGTTCGACTACGACGGCACCCTCACTCCAATTGTCAGGGATCCAGCTGCTGCAGTTCCAACAGAGAGGCTCATCCGCACCCTTAAAGCTCTGGCATCCGATCACCGGAATGCTGTATGGATAATAAGTGGTAGGGACCAAGATTTCTTGAGTCAACATCTTGGTCACATTCCCGAACTTGGCTTCAGTGCCGAGCATGGTTCCTTCATACGCCACCCAGGGCATTCAGAGTGGGAGAATCTTGCAGAGACTTTTGACATGGGCTGGCAGAAGGAGGTCATGGAATGCTTCCAGAAGTACACCGACCAAACTCCAGGTTTGTTATATTATCCCCACCTCCCTTGCTCTTAACTAATGGTAAAATTAGGCTCCTTCATCGAGCGTAAGCGCTGTGCTTTAACTTGGCATTACCGACCTTCGGACCCCGAACTCGGTGCTCATATGGCAAGAGAATGTCAAAAGGAATTGGAACGCACCGTTGGGAAGGCTTGGGACGTCGAGGTCATGGCTGGTAAAGCAAATCTGGAGGTCCGTCCAACGTTCATCAACAAAGGCGAAATTGCCAAACGCCTCGTTGAAGCCTACTCAACAGAGATTGGTGGTGGACACCCTCCGGAATTCACACTGTGCTTAGGAGATGATTTTACTGATGAAGACATGTTCCGTGCTCTGAACGGAAGAGAGGATCTCAATCCCGACCATGTTTTCACAGTCACAGTTGGCGCAAGCTCCAAGATGACATTGGCCCATTTCCACTTGTTGGAGCCCGTTGATGTTATCAGCAGCGTGGCTTTGTTGAATGGGGGTGATGCTTCATTTGTTGAACTTGGACCATTGGCTGCTGTTGAGGGTAAGGTTCCTCAAGATATGCCCTCAAACATGAGGATACCTGATGAGATGCCTGGTGAGAAACTATGAGCCTGTAAGATGGCCGATGGAGGCTTTTTCAAGGATAGAAGGTGTTTAGGAGTGTTGGGGACTACAAGACTTTTGGTAAGCGGACCACATATTTGATCATGACGAAGAGCAATCCAGAGGCATGCATAGACTGGAGTTAGAGTAGAAGAGGCCGTCAGTTGGTTAGCGTCTTCTAGGATTCGACGAAGCAGCCATAGACATGTAAATATCACACAGGCACAAAAGGAATTCATTGGTTGGCTATGTAATGAGGCACATTTTGTAAACCATTTTATTGCTGTACCTTGGAATAAAGTGCGTATGCCTGTTCACGTACACTAGGAAGAACGTATTACAAACCTGGAACTCTTATGGAACTTAACACGTGACTCCTACTATGAAAAACCACACTAGTCTAAAGAATGATAAAGTCGTGCCTAGTCAGCGCTCCCGGTATCCTATTGCTCGCTTATACTACAGTATTGTAACACTGTCTCGAGCTCATAGGTACAAACATGTCCACCCATCCTCAACCACCTCAACCACCTCCACCCCTCCCCCCAACCCCGCAATCTCTATCAAAAAATAATATACCTCCCTCACCCAATCTCACCAATCTCCCATCCACACCTTCAAACCATCTCTCAAAAATCCCAAAGCCAGAAACCCCAAAACCAACCACCTTACGAACTACCACCCCCTCCCCCTACACCCCACAATACTACTTCTTCTACGGAACCCTTTAATCCACCTCCTTCCTCTCCAGAATCCTCGATAATCGATCTCTGGATCTACGTCAGGCATAGATTGAAGGATAGTATTCATTGCTTTTTTGGGGTGGTTATTTTGTTTTTGGTTGGTGGATTGGAGGGGGGTTGTTTGGTAGGGGATTTGTGTATTTGGTGGGGAGTTGGGATGGTATGAGACTAAGGCGTACCAGGTTTGGCCGTGTGCCATTACATTTGTTGATGGTGTGGAACCGGTGGAGGTTTCTGGATGTACGTTTGTGTATGCTGGAGATGCGAATGCTTGGCGGGAAGGAAGGTTTGATAAAGTGTTGTGGGAGAGGCTGATGGGGCATGCGCTTCCTGCTAAGAAGAGTTCTGCTAGCTGAAATTTATGGAATTTTGTTTTGCGGGATTATTATTCAAGCGGGTTGGTTTGAATGGAAGTATTGTTTGACATTACCTAAAGGCTTTACTTCCACTCCATGAATTGAACGATTCATTATACACGCTACCTATTATATCTTAAACGGTGGAATTGCTTCATGGGTTAGGTGTGACTTAAATTATAATGGGTTTTCAATACGATCTTAAGGGTATGAGGAGAGACATTTTTGCGGGAAGTGGTTGTTTTTTGGGGATGATCTGAGGGACTTATTTCACTTGAGTTGTGTAGCTGATTTGCTTCCGTAGAGTGGATTAGAATACTTTAAAAATGTACATGAGAACTTCTATTCATTACCCTAATTAAAAATCTTCAGTATGGAAATATTTTAAAGGCATTAAATTGTATCTCTATCTTTATAAACTTTTAAAGCCTAGACTATTGCGAAGTATGACACTGTTAGGTGAATTTATTTGAGTAATTGGCTTGACTTTAGCAACACTTTAGTATGTTCTTATGTAACTGCACTTAAAGCCTGTATCTATAAGACGAAGAAGAGAAATTATTCGGAGTTTGTTTCTCGTAGGTTAGTCTGTAGAATAGAAGATGAAAACACAGAAATATTCACAAATTCAAGTAGATTTGTTACGAAATTATACTCTTTGCTTCTTGAATCTTTTTAATTCAACTATACGAGAACAATCCTTAATACTACGCCACCTAACTCATTCCCACCTTTTCATTCTCTTCAATTCACCCCCTTCAATTCTTCGCCAACACCAGCCTCGCTAATTCATCTGCTCATACAAGCCATACAAAACCTTCCCCTCCTCCCTTCCACCTCACAATTTCTCCCCCAGAATCCCCTAAATTAATCTTCCTTCTCATCCTCCTCTTCCTCTTCCCTTATATTAATATCCCATACCCCTATAGCTAAAACCATAAATGCTACTATTGATCCAATGGTTGATGCAATTTGAGTTACTGTTGTCAAATAACCTTGCCATATTATTGTTCCTGCTGCTTCGGATGCCTGATAAGTGGGTTTCGGTTAGTTTATGTTGTGTTTAGGTCGGGGGAAAGAGTGGGAGAGTAAGGAATGGAAGATGGGGAGGGGAAGGGTTCTGTGGTATTTAACAGGACAGTGACCCGTCAAATTAGCTTTTTGAAAGAGGAATTACTGTTATTCAACTCGAAACTCAAACACAGACAATGGAAAATAATAACAATAACAACAACATAAGTGCAATTCTCAGAATGTGGCAAATATCAAATCCCTACACTATAGATCGGCTCAACTTCCGATTCTCTAGAGAAGAGAAGAAAAAAATTGAAAAAATTGAAAATCAAGACATAAATAGGTGAGAAACCGAAAATAGATAAATAAGAATAAAAAACACATACAATATCACCAACACCCCAAACCCCCTTCCCAACCTCTAAAGCCATCCTACTCCAATTACTCAAGACCCCCCATTTCACAATCAATAACCCAGTATCCCCCAGATCAAGTAAGTTTCTCTGGAAGAGCAAAAGACCAATAACAGTGAGAAGTGTCCCGAATGTGCAGATTTGGATGTTTACTGGTATTGTTGGGCTTTGATTTAAATGTTGGTTGAAGGTGGAGGTAGACGGAATGAAGATGGGGACAAGGAGACCAATTATGATGGTTAGGAGACCGGATTGTAGGAGTTTTAGGGCTGTTTGTCTTTGGGGGTGGTTTTTTGGCGGCATTTTTGGTGGTTGGAGAGTTCAGGTTCGTTGGGTCTGGTGGGTGATTGGCGGGTGGTGGAATAGATGAATTGGATGAAGGATTATGTGCTTCTGGGAGTTTACTCCGTATGTGTGAGAGTTAAGTGAATATTATTGAGAATTTAGATGAGAAGTGTCCTATTTATTGAGCTAATCCTGTTTGATTGTTTTGAGGTGTCCGTGATAGTTTCAGCTTTGGTGCTTGGATTGCCAAGACTTTTGAGATCATATGACCTTTAGTTTGGTTTGTCTACGACTGATTAGTTGACTGTAGCTGATAATCTATTTCTTGGTTAATTTTTCACTAGAGGGCTTTGAGAAAATTTATTATGTCTGTTAGCTCAAGGGCAACCGTTAGCTATTATTATCACGTGACCAATTTAACATCATAACACTATCTTGGCTTTGGAAGTAGAATTGATTTTGCCAGGTTCTAATTGTATGCTTCAGCGCAATTCTATGTTTTTGGAGAAACATATTTTTAAGGGGTGGTGTTCGAACTTTGTCCGTGACTCGTAAAGGGGCTCGCGGCTCGCTTAAGATGAATCAACTCCTTGTCTTTGCTTTACTAAAGATATCGAATAGCGTTATATTTTATAAAAACTAGAAAAGCTCCGGAAAGAGAAGCCGATGCTACGTAACTGTATTTAGGAGTGTTTTAGTCCCATAGCAGTATAGCAAGTTACTTCAGTAGTTAACTTAGGCTCTGTTGAACCGCAGGCTCACTAAGCAGGAGGAGAGAATGAGCATGCAGCGTTAGAAATGCATCGTAGTCTAGGTGGCTAGTACGGAGACCGATGATTACAATCTAAGACACCGATCCATCTTATATCTACTCGTGCTCCGCTTGTAGGATATTTCCACGTACTTTATCAGCTCCGGTTATTACCAGCCTTCGAATAATTCGCTATCCTACAATAATCATTTGCAGAATTGCTAGAGTTCTAATATGCCTCAACAAGACACGTTTATCTTAGCATTAGAAAGTACTAAGATGGTTAGTACACAAGTTAAGGCAATGGGAATAATATTACAGTTAACAACATTAAAAATATCGGTCCTATCATCCTTAGAAGACCTGATCAAGAAGATACGCCATTGCCATTCTAGATAAGTTACGAGCACTAATTAGGATGTCGGTGACGTTGAAAACTTCGTTCTACATGCCACTACCACGGAAGGTAGTGAGTTGACACTTGGAGTATGGACTGGAAGGATACTGGGGTGATAATAACATAAGCATCATCAATAATATGGTAGAAAACTATAGTATTATAACTGCCGACCCTGACGGCTCCGATTCTACATATAAGTTAAGCGACAGCGATGAAGACTAACACGTTTTCTAAGAACTTCAGGAAGAGCGTGAAATTTTTTCCTCAATTGGTGAGGACTGTGAAGACTATTCCAGATAGATCGAAGTCTTTGTTGGTCGCCGTTCTAAAAATATCTTGTATGGTAATTCACTTCATTTAGGTAATCTAGGTATCTCGATAATTCATGTATTTAGGCAAGAAACTTGATTTTAATATTTGATTTAGTGGTTGTGAGATCTAAATAACTTGATGAATGTATTTTGAGTATGGCGTAACAATAATTCTATTTAAAATAATGAATACTTTTAATTCTACACTCATTAACTGCCGCCATTAAGACAGGTACTGAATAAAGCAGCACCGAAATGAAACAGCTTACGTCCCCTATATCTTTCCCTCAAATAGCATTTCTAGTTGCACATGGAAGACACACACCTCTGACATGTCCTGTCTTGGCTGTGCAAAGGGGAAATTGTTGGACTACAAACCAACCAAGTTCCTGACATAAGCGACGACCGCAGGGATCGCAGTTAATATAACAAAAAGGAGACCAAAAATACTCATAGATAGTGCACTTAGTGCTGCTGCTCTTCGATCCTTCTTTAGTAACATAGCAGTAGCTATAGCTGAAGAGTTTGCTCCGAGTACAACACCTGTAGTCACATAATCCTCTAGACACAACCCATTAGCCTCGTCGAGAAAGTGAGATTACAAAATGAACTTCACTGTTTACATACCTTCAGGGATACGCAAGAAGTACAATATAGTTGGTCCAAAAATTGGTCCAGAGATACCACTCACCACGGCAATAGGTGAGATTGCAGAGCTAGCTCCACCAAGATTGGAAGTGGATAGTTGAGCTAAAGCAAGAGTTACACTCCTTGGCGCCATAGCTAGACTTATTGTAGAAGAAACTCCAAGCGCGAAACAGAGTGGTGGGTAGCCGAAAAGAGATGGCAAGGCTAACACGAGAGCTGGTATAAAGATTGCAACGAAGAATTTCTGTAGGTCTTTCCGGTATTGATACATTGGCATGGCAAGTGCAACAATACTAGCGTCGAGGAGACTTGCAAGAATGTCTCCAGCACCTGGAAGTGGAAGATTCTTTGTGCCGCGGAAATACTCGAGGTATTTGGTTCCGGTTTCGTATAGGTTAAGTCCACCATCCAAGGTCTTACTTTCTGTGAGAGCTAATATCCAGATCCCAAGAACTGTGAAGAGGGCTGTCACGAGTACAGGATGGGCTATTCGCTTAATATTTGGAGGGATCATGTTGGCGGCGAAGAAGATAAGGACGTTGAGAGTGAGAAAGATCGGCATTGTATAACCTGTTGCGTAGTAGACTGGTATGCCGATGAAGATGAAGAGACAGGCGTAGATGCCTATATCGAGATGTTTTATGATACTGGCTGCCCATTTCTCTGGGCGGGTGGTTGCTGGGGATGCATTTTCGCAGATGAAGGAATTGCTTCCAAGGAGAGTTGGTGATGGAGTTGTAGCGCTTGAGTGAATCGTGTTCCAGCTATTGGAGGAGCTTTTATGACGAACTCCGTCCGAAGTTGTTGGTGGAGGAAGTTCACTAATCTTTTCTGGGTCATTTGTCTGTGATCTCCCTGTTTCAGTGCCTCTTTCGCCGGATTCGGTAATTTCGTGGTTTTCGACATCCTCTGGAATTTGATTTTTGCTTTTGCGAATCTTTCCAAGCGACAGCTGAATAGCACGACAGGTATATGCCGTTAAGGCATACTGTACAACATATCCAACAACGAAAACCCCTATCAAAACGCCGACTTCCTTCCCACTGATACTATTGCTCAGAGGTAACAGAATAAAACTAGGTGTGAAGTAGAGATTCATAGTCCTTAGAGCAAATCCAATAGGTACATCCAAGACTCTCAAAAGTATATCCATTTTCTTCTGTGGTAAGACAAAACTTGCGCCTAGCAGGAAGAAGAAAAGGATGAGCAGGCATGCTACACTGGCAGGAAAGTCGACGCTTCCAAGTCCGATCAGGGTGTTGAGGGCCAAGACAAAGTAGAGCATTACAACGATTCCAAAAGGCACGAGGATCCATGTTCGGAAGAGGTCTTTCCAAGTCGATTTGAACGCCTAGATGAGGTCTACTTAGTTGAAGTTGAAGCTGTTCAGGAAGGAATAGATACCAAATTTGCAGCTGTAACAGCGTCGTTGAGCAATGCTTTTGAAGATGAAAGTAAAGCCATGCTTGAAAAATGCCCAGTTCCAATTTAAAACAGTTGAGCTGGGTTGGAATACGAAAATGACAAGTCGACTGCTGAGTTCAACTGCGAGATAATTTGCAAAGTGGGTGGCTCTTACACCCCAATGTGTTCTGGTAGCCTTACTGCTCTACACTGACGCCGAGGTCGTTCTGGCTATCACTATGGCTCTCAGATCACCGCTACGTCACAGAGAGCGCAAGTCTGCGAGTACGCGTAGCAGCGTAACAGAAGTACGAAACATATATTAAAAACCCTGAAAGTTCTGCATAGCCATTACATGTGGGAACTGATAAGCGATGGAGAGTTCTCCACGTTGCATATTCTTTCCGTACCATCCGCCTTTCCTGGGACGAACTTTAAGATTAATGCTAAACTTCATGTGGAAATTGATCGATCAGCTAGTGCAGGAAAATCAAACGTTTCACTTATCTCGTTTCTGACTTATAGCCAGCTGTTGCTGATATCCGTATGAAAATAAAGTTCTTGGGGTCGATGGTACCGTGCATGGGCTCACAGCTTCGAACTCTTTTGTCTGACCACTCCAAGCCAAAAGTGAACGTTGAAGCTGATTCTGGAACGTTTGCTTAAATTGAATATATTAGCTTCCCCCAATCAAGAGATCTCGTGGAAAATTACGTCGTAGCTCGCTTCTCCATGACTAGTCCGTGTTACGCGGAAAGCATTGTGAGCCCCCACATGCTTCCATGCATCCGAATTTCTTCACACCAAAGGAGCCGTACGAGGAAGTAAGTGTCCTATTATCCTAGTAGTGAATCCACGACTGATAAGATAAGCAGGAACCCGCATGTAATTGAGTTTTGACGCCTGGTAAGAGCCGTGGCTGTCGCGAAAATGTCAGTGGGTGCTCCATACCTTCGGGGGACCACTTCAATTCTTAAAAACAACACAGACAGTATGTTGCACAATCATCTACATGTCCCCCAGAACTAATGGTCCGAGGATAGAACCCAGACAATCAACGAACCAGAAACCTTGCAGCGCTAAAAAGCTACGTCTGTGACAAATATTCCTGTAGACTCGTAACCACAGCGATGACAAGCCAAGATGTCTAGTGACATTTATCGCATGGTATCTAGTCATCCGCGGTTGGATATCTGAAAGAGCTATCTTGGTATCTTTCAGCTTGAGCCACTATTGAAAGATGTTTCGAGTGCATACAACCTGGAGAGCTGACGATTACTCGTGGGTTTTGTTAAAACCTATATTCTCAAGTGGATATGGCATGGGTCCGAAGTCCACTGTATGCACATCAACAAGTACAAACATCACTGAATGGAGATCGGCGATGAAATTAAAAATTTAGAATGGTCTCAAACAGAAGTGGTGTCATAGCGAAGACGCTCTGTAGAAAGAGTGTGATGTCCGAAGCACTTTAATGAAGCTTGAATGTCATTGAGCAAAGATTTGTGCCAAAGTTACTAAGAGGGATTGATTTCACAATCAAAATCGGCAGGATAATGATGAATCGAACAACAACAACAACTAATCTCCTTGGTAAGTTTTTTTTTATACAAATACAGCTATCAACAAAATCAAGTTACAAGGAAAATAAAAAGTATACTGATTTTGTGTTAGCTGGAGGGGGTGCAGGCATTATGGAAGCATGTGTTTGCCATCCATTGGATACTGTTAAAGTCAGGATGCAACTTTTGCGGAATGAAGGGCACTCGAAGGTACGTTACTAGAAGAATGTAAAAATTAAGATGAAAAAGACATGCTGATATAGATTCCAGAGAAATCCTCCAGGTCTGCTGCGGACATTCGCCCTTATAGTTCGCAGCGGAGGGTTTCCAGCACTCTACAAAGGTTTCGATGCAGTTTTGACCGGAATGGGTCCCAAAATGGCAGTTCGATTTACATCATTCGAAATGTATAAGTCTCTACTGGCCAATGTTTCTGGCGAACTCACTGGATCCGCAGTCTTTGCTTCTGGTCTTGCTGCTGGTGTTACAGAAGCTGTTTGTGTGGTCACTCCAATGGAAGTTATCAAGATTCGACTTCAAGGACAAAAGCTTATTCCAGCACTCGATGGTGTTAATATGGAGCCTCAATTCCGTAACGCTTTTCACGCTGTGAGGTCTGTTGTTTGGAACGAAGGGTTCGGCGCTCTATATCAAGGAGTTTCACTCACAACTTTGCGACAAGGCACAAACCAAGCTGCCAATTTTACTGTCTACACGATGTTGAAAGACTTTCTTCTGAAGAGATCAAAGGAAAATCAGCTTCCTAGCTATCAGACTGGTGCCATTGGTTTGATTTCTGGGGCTGTCGGACCCCTTTTCAATGCCCCAATCGATACCATCAAAACTCGTTTGCAAAACACACAGGTTTCTGGCCAGGGAGGGTGGGACAGGGGGATGAGTATTGCGAAGAAGATGTTTGTTGAAGAGGGTATCAGATCTTTTTACAAAGGGCTTACGCCCAGAATTGTTAGAGTTGCCCCTGGACAAGCGGTGACTTTCACTGCGTATGAGTTTTTGAAAAAGCAGATTCATGGTTAATCTGCTGAAAGAGCCTTTCATTTTACCATCAAAATCTATTGTTCCTTTTGTTAGATAAGATAAGATAAAAATGTGCTCAGACCACTTGTTCGTTGTCCAGGAGTGAAAACTAGGATTTAAGCGAGCTATAACTGCTCCCTTATTATTTTAGCGACGCATACGCAATTTGTGGCGAGTCATTAGAGCTTCGCCGAGCGAACCTAAATTTTTGAATATGTTTCTTCAGGAACGTACGCGATGGGATACCAGAAAACATGATTCCTTCGCATTTGTGTCAGGTCCTGCTATTGAGTTGTCGTCATCACTGGAACGAGAACTCTGGGCAGTGGGCCAAATATTTCGGGTCACTGAGTCGGTTTTCGCGAGTATGATAGATCGAACACTGCCAATGCGATGATCATACTATTGCTGATGCCCACATGGCTCTGGAACTATATGCCGGCAGTTAAGGCTCGCTTAATCAGATCGAGGATCGAAAATAATGATTCGCAAATACAGTGGGTGGACGCAAGTCTATCCGGTAGCCGAATTTACACTAAATTGTTATTAGTACAACTATTTATCTTACAAAAACTAGGGTATAAGTATATCTTAAACTTTTACTACTGATTAATTATAGTATTTTAAAGTAGACTTCTATATACTATATTAAAATAACACTTTAAAACTAGCTAGGGAAATTAAGAAGAGTATAAAGTAGTAAAATATAAGCCCCTTAAAGCTATAGATACAAATAACAACATCTCTAAAATATAACATAGTATTATATACTTATATATAACTATCGAAATAATATTTTTAGTATAAAGGTATATTTTTAACTATTTCCTTTTATTATAAACCTTTGAACTGTTATATATAACTTTTGGTGTAAATTCGGCTACCGGACAGACTTATGTCTATCCACTATAATATGCCTGCTCCGGAAGTACCGTACATGAACTCGTACTGTGTCAGTTGCAACAAATTCTCCGATCGCACAGTCGTGCTGATATCGTAACCGGGGTATAAGATTGACCATAAACACGACGAAGCACTCTCCCATGTAGGGCTGACAAGGTACTGTACTGTAAAAAGATAGGCAAGCGAGGCGGGCCGAGCACAGTCGAAAACAGGTGCTTAATTCAACTACCGCTTCACCACAGGATAGGCCCCACCAATTATTGCTTGTGATTCGAAATACTTGGCTGCAGAGACGCGTGTATGTTTCTCGCTATCACTAGTATCACAAAAGGTGATGCTTTTGATGGTTCATACTTTTCTTGGCTACTGATGATCTGTACGATATGACTATCGTGAACCGGATACATGCTTCATGATGTCAAAGTATCATGATTCATGGCTCATGATACGTGTACTGTCCTTAAAATGATATTTGATACTAGCCAAGGGAATTCTGCCTGACTCTTAGATTGACGTCTAGGTAACTCGCCTAATTTAAGTAGCTCACTTGATTTTGAGTAACTGACTTGTTTTAAATTGGGTAATTCATGTAATTTAGGTCACCAACTTGTTTTTAGTTTAGTTGAATAATTCAATTCAAGTAATTCAATTAGTCTTAACTAATTCGTTGACCTTTAAGCGGTGAACTCGAAGAGGCTTGCATCAAATATCAATAGTAGCACCGTACACGTATCGGGACCCAAATTCATAGGCAGTAAATCCTATTTGAGGACACGCGTCATTATACTCCGTACGTAACTAAGTACAGTGCATCGAGACAATTTAGTATCATTCAATCCGTACTCCTTACATAAAGTCAAGTTTTTGGACACTTCTTAGTTCCCAGAACTCCCAGAACTCCTCAAACCTCCCAAAACAACAATTCAAAGCACTTCGTCTCTCTTCCCTCCAAAGAAAATGACTGAAATAAACATCATTCCAACCTCACCATACCATTCCCTACTTCCTCAAACTCCAACTTCCGAGAAGTTTCAGGACAACGTCGAAATGGATCCCGAAGATGCTAGACTTGCTATCGAGGTAGCAGAAGTTGAAGACTGGTGGAGACGATCACGTTGGTCGCAGACTAAACGGATTTATACTGCAAAGGAAATTTGTTTGAAGAGGGGTTCGTTGAAGATTGAGTATGCGAGTAATTCTATGAGTAAGAAACTTTGGAACATTTTGGAGGAGCAATGGAAAGTATGTGCTGCTATTTAAAAAACGTCAAAGTATTTCACTAACTCTATTTTTTTACTCTATAGAATAAAGGAGTCAGCTTCACTTTTGGTTGTATGGATCCTGTTCAAGTCACACAGATGGCTAAATACCTGGACACTGTTTATGTCTCTGGATGGCAATGCTCTTCCACAGCTTCATCAACCAATGAACCCTCACCTGATTTGGCTGATTATCCCATGGTAATAATAAACCTATCATTTTAAAATTTATAAGTATTAAATTCTATCTTCTAGGATACAGTACCAAAGAAAGTCGACCACCTCTTCAAAGCCCAACTCTTCCACGACAGAAAACAACGCGAAGAACGACTCACCGCCCCTACCTCAGAGCGCGCCAAAATCCCAAACACCGATTTCCTCCGTCCCATCGTAGCCGACGCAGATACAGGACACGGCGGTCTAACAGCAACCATGAAACTCACTAAACTCTTCATAGAGAATGGAGCAGCTGGTATTCATATCGAGGATCAAGCTGCCGGAACCAAGAAATGTGGACACATGGCAGGAAAAGTGATGGTTCCGATACAAGAACATATCAATCGTCTTGTTGCTTGTCGTGCCCAAGCTGATATCATGGGGACCGATCTTGTGGTTGTTGCTCGTACCGACTCAGAAGCTGCTACACTCATTACATCATCTATTGATTCCAGAGATCATCCTTTCATTCTTGGGTCTACGAATCCGGACTTGATTCCTCTTGTGGATATATTGAATGCAGCGTCCAGGACTGGGCAGAGTGGTGCTCAGCTTGTTGCTATTGAGGCTGAGTGGACTAAAGAAGCGATGTTGTCGACTTTTGATGATGCGGTTGTTGCTTTTATTGGAAAGATGGCACCCGCGGAGAAGGTTTCTTTGATTGATCAGTATTTGGCTGGTTCTAAAGGGAAGACTAATTTGGAATGTCGTTCTTTGGCTAAGCAATTGTTGGGTCAGGAAGTCTTCTTTGATTGGGATGCATCGAGGACTCGAGAAGGGTATTACCGATACAAAGGTAGTTGTCAATGCGCCATCAATCGTGCTGTCGAGTTCGCGCCATATGCTGGTAAGTTGTACCCTAATCCCTACACTCAGCTTTTGCTTAACACTTTTCTCAGATATGGTTTGGATGGAGTCCAAGACACCAGATTTCGCCCAAGCGAAGCAATTTGCCGATGGTGTACATGCCATCTGGCCCAGCCAGAAACTTGCTTACAACCTATCACCATCCTTCAACTGGGAGCGAGCCATGTCTTCCGAGGAACAAGAAACTTATATCGCGAGACTGGCCCAACTTGGATACTGCTGGCAGTTCATCACGCTAGCTGGTCTTCACTCCACGGCTCTCATTACTGACAGGTTTGCAAAAGACTTTGCATCCCGTGGTATGCGTGCCTATGGAGAGATGATTCAGAAACCTGAGATGGAACAGAACTGTGAGGTCGTTTTGCATCAGAAGTGGAGTGGTGCAAATTATGTTGATAGTCTACTCAAGATGGTTTCTGGGGGAACAAGCAGTACTACTGCCATGGGTGACGGTGTTACTGAGATACAATTTACCAAAAACGGTGTGTAGATATGTTGTAGAAATGCAAGATGGATAAATTTGGGTCACGGATAGTGGATGGAATGTTGAACGTTGCTGTAGTTGAGTCCTCTAAATTGTATATTATCAATAAAGCCGAGTTGTATTATGGAAGAAACATGACTGTAAAAGTACACAGTAAATACCCGGAGGACCAAACACTTCACAATGTGACCTCTGCCCATTTCCGCCCCTTGGCCACAGCTGTCTTGACTTCGACTGGTTCAGACTTTATCATCCAAGTATCAGTCCGGTAAATCGCACACTCCCATCCGTTGTTTATCGCCATATCCACAAATGAGTTTGGCATCCAGGCCTTTGCCGTAATTTTGCTGTAGTCCCACTCAATTGTACTCCAAACCGCAATACCCTTCTCCCTAAAAGTAGCACATTCTGGTCCCTTGAGAAAATAGAGGTCATTTTCAGGCATCTCATCAGCCCAACTGGAGTCAAGAATCTCTCTGAGACTGTTGCTGAAGGTAACAATTGCCAACCCATCGTGGGTTTTTCTGAGTGCTGCTAATAGCTTTGGGTCCCACAGTACAAGAGTTAACCAAGCAGTTGGACCAGCGTCGTAAGAGTCAATATGATCGAGGAGGAAACTGTATTCATAGATATGAGTTTCTTGTGGTATGTCTGGAGATGTTAATTTGAAGGGCAGAGTGTGTTGAAATATCCGGGCAAGGGTTGCCATTTCCCGGGAGTAGGGAGATGTGCTTATTTTCTTGCTTGGATGGATCGTTTTGACCTTCTGAGCGGATTGTGGCGAGTCTCTTGGCGGGCGGCAAGTTGTGAAGACCTTGTTCTCTATGATATTATCCAGAATCTCTGAGAGCCAATGTGAGAGATATCCGAGTATACGAAGATGCTCTATGAGACGGAAGAAGATCGTAAGGTTTAACGTGGGCAGAACGATTGACCCGTAATTGCCCAAGTTGATCTCATAGGGCTGAGCCCATCTGAAAAATAGGGAGTAGAACCAGTGGGAAAAGGCAGTCTTGGGAAGCAGTTCATCAAAACTATGAAATAGAGATCGGCCGGACAGCCGAAACTTCAGGTAAGTAGCCATGGGCCACATATCCTCGTCTTTGAATGTCATTTCCATTTGTGTGAGTTGCTTAAGTATCACCTTGTCAGTGATGCGCTGGTAATCTGCCAAAAAGGAAATAAAACTGTCCCAAATACTGGAGTTACGTAGGCAGGTAGATGTTATATAACTCGACACTGTACTCTTCAGGATCGGTGTGGCGTGAAGGAATGTGGTAAAGTAACCTCCAAGGTAGTTGCTAAGCCAATTAGTGAAATTCCCTCACAAATAGTTAACCTTAACAAGAATTGCAGGAACTTACGGTATCAATATTGCTAAGGTGAATTCTATCGAAGGTCGTTGGGAACCGTTTCAATCTGTGCCGCACTAGTCTCACTCCTTCTGCGGTATCTTCAGGGTCGCGGTAAATTCCAAATTGCAACTTCTCAGCAAAATCGACATAATCTCCACGGACGGCCTCCACTTGAAGCCAGTCTCCCAGCTGTTTAATAGCATCAGCTGTATCTGTGAAAAATGCAGAGAAGTAATCGAATAGCCCCGTTGTAACTGATGGTTGTGTGGGCAACCCCCTTCCTGTGAACTTTTCAATTGTTTGAAACGGATCTTGGCCCAGATCTAAAATTCGACATTCAACATTGTTGTATTGAATTTCCAGTGTTCCTGCATATGATCCTTGAATTTGTTTGCATTTTCTTCTGGTCTCGTAGAGTATTTTTTCAGCATTGCTGACAGTTCTGGATCATCCTGCTGCAGAATTCTCTCGGGCGGAATTAGCATAGCAGTTTTATAGTAAATGGGTCTCTCAATCTTGCATTTTCCTTTTATTTCGGCATTTTGTTGTGCTACAACGAAAGCAGGCATAGACTCATCAACTTCTCTTAGCTGCCTAACAACCCGTTGTATGACTTGTGTGGGAGTAAAGACGTTTAAAGCTTCCCCGGCCATGCTGTCAAAGCTTGGATATAGATTGAGAAATCAGTTTCGTGAATATGCCACCACGGCAAAGGCTGCGCCCCATATTTCAGGGTGGTGAGAGCATGCCCTATCACTCGATATAGATCAAAGGCCCAGGAAGACATCATCGGAGCCACATATGTGTAGAACAGGGTATTGAGGACCTCCAAAGCTTCATCCGAGTTCTTATCTAATGCTGACAAGTCATTTAAAAGAATAGCAACAACGAGGTCCCGAGCCAGAGCATATTTGTTGACATCGTTGATAGTAAAACGATATCTCTTCTTCGGCGAACTTTGCTTGCCTTCATGTTGAGATACTCCGATCATGGTTCGGTACAGATGGCAAGCGTCACCAATACCACCAAGGAAAAAGGAAACAACGTCATCTTTTGCTCCGAACTTCACAATATCCTCATCAAATAAGTTAATAAGCTCGTCATGTGGCGGTGAAGACCATGCCCCTTGCACTAGAATTCAATATGATCAAGGGAACTGATAATAAACATCCTCTCAACAGAAATCTTAAGAATTTCCAACTGAGAGGTAGCATAAGATACTTGTGATTCTAACAAAGTGCAAAAATCAAAAGATAAGACTCTTTAAGACTTAATCGCAAGCCTGACAGCCGACGATTCGTACTTTCAACTAATGTCAATGCTCAGTTATAAGTTACTTAACAAATCTACCGAGCTTAGAGGATGTCATTGAGAGATTGAACATTGTGCCTTTGAATATTTCTCGAGGTGCGAAGAGAAAGAGAGAAGGAAAATAAGAAAAGGAGAACGTTCGGTTCTATCTATCTACAGAACTCGGCTAAAAAGGGGTTTAACTACTACCTACCTATGACGTCGTTGATACTCTCGAATAATACCTTTGTTTTCAAGACCTGAATCACAACAACAAAACAACCGGCTCAAAACCTCCACAGCACATCACAATGTCACCATCAAGAGGCGACTCAACCGCCCTGGCGACAACAGAACTTGACACCGACACCAAAGCCAACATCCGATCCTCCTCAGCTCTACACTCCGCAAAACGCAACCTGCATTTCCTCTTCTCGCCCAACTCTCCGAATGCGCCACGACCCGTGCATCTACGAACACGAGCCCTCCTCCGCTCCCTACGCTACATAGGTATATTTATATTCTGGCGCATTGTCCGCTATGCGAAGTACGCACTCGTAGGGTCCATCGTAGCAGCAATTGGGGCCTCTGCATTCGGTGGTGTAGTTTCTGGAACTGCATTTGTGCTGGCGCCACCAACGATTTTGACAAGTGTTGGTATTGGAGCAGCTTGGGCGGTTGGGAAATGGGGATTTAGGAAGATGCGAGTTGGTGATATGGCGGTTTTGGAAGTGCAGGATAGTAAAAGGAATGTTAATGAAGATGGGACTTGGAGGGATGTACAGGGTGCAAGAGCTACGCCATGGTGAAGGGTATACTGGGGTATTGCGCCGAATCTTACGATTCAATTAATGCATCTTGATGCCTTTCTCAGTTTTCACAAAATTATGTTTTGAACTCTGTCCAATTCTCGTGTTAACTACATCACTAGGAGTATGAATACTGCTATATCGTGATGGTAATAATGGCAATGATAGGAAATTGCGAAGACGTACATATCAAAGTAGAGAACAGAACCTTGGGTAATACTTGAATCTAATAAAGAAATGCAGATTTCGAAATGGTGTTTTCGTGGGAGTTGGAAGCAAAACCTGCTACATTTCGTCTATAGTGGGTTATCAGTGTAAGCCGGCGGTGCCTCCTCATCTACTGGCTCTGCATCAGCAACCAACCCCAGAGCCAAGCGTCTCTGCTCCTCCAACTTGACAACCCAAAGTGCCGAACCGCAAGCCGTTGTCAGAAGGAAGAACATGGATAGCACCGGCACAAGTTGCAGTACTAATGCCACCGTTCCAAACCACGTATATTTTACCCTCCTCTGCTTAATCTCCTTATTGCGCTCCTTCTTCGTCAGGCCTCTTAATTGGAACCACCTCCAATGATGGAATGGCCCCGCTCTCGCTCCCGTCAAGATTAAGAAGGCTGGTGTTCCGACAAGAGGTATGAAGTTGAGGGGGAGGAGGAATATGAATTCGATTATTTGGCGGAAGGAGAAGGGTGAGTATTCGGCTCTTGTTGTTGGTTTGCCCAACATCTTTACTGCGTTGGGAGCATCTTGGTGAAGTAGTCGAACAGGTTGGATGAGGTCGATAAGACCTTCGTTAATAAGCGTAGCCTGCACAGCGATCAGTCCATATACGCCATAATAGTCACTCAAATGGCTTACATCAAAAACATTAACCAACGTCTCATCAACAAGAAATGCCTCGAACAACAAAGCAATCACAACCTGTCCTTCTCCAAGCACCAAGATCAGCGCATTAACCCAAGCACCCGGTCCATGGAAGATAGCTAGAAACGCGACTTGAGGTAGGTATGTGAAGGTGAAGAGTAGACTGAGAACCACTATTGAGGTGACGGTGAGTGGTATTAGGCGGCGGCCGAAAAGAGGGTAGTATTCTGAGTGCGCGCAGAAGTACCAGATTCCTTTGAAGGGGTAAGTCCAGGATGCGCTGATGACGGTTGTGATGGGGTGTAGAGCTATGGCGGGGTCTAGGCCGGGGATGGGCATTTTGGTGAAGTTGAAGAGGAACAATAGAGATTGTTTGTGGTTGGCGATTAAGGTAGGTTGTTGAGGGTCACCACCTCAGGTGACGATGAGCCCGGCTGATGACGCAAGTTTGGCAATGCCAAGCTATTGCGGCCGCCTGAGATTTTCCTTTTCGATATCAGCATATCTTCACATCATAGAAAGTTTGCGTTGTTAAGACACACCCATTCTTCTACAGCGACTTTTCAAGAGCGACGTAAAAGACCCTCAACATGCAAGATACTTCACTATAGGAGCACGTGATATACCAAATGACACGGTCATGTGACATTGTAAGATTGAGTCCCGTTGAGCTTCTGGCATTTAAATAGGCAACTTAAAGATATATACGATCGTATTCATATAGTTTCGTTATCACTATATACAATTAAAGCGACCCTAAAATGGTCTCCAAGTAGAAATATTGAGCTTTTACTGCAGGATGAATTAAGCGACCGAAATACTACTGTCCATGTAGAATGAAATTCTGCGTTCATCACTGCTCATCACGAGTCGTATTGGTTTTTATACATAATCGTATTTCGTATGTTCTACTTCAGTTAGATTGCCATTCAAAACATAATATCTCTCTTTAGTTACTGGAATTGCAGTGAATTGTATCCGTGCAAATTGTTTACAAGTTATCATTTTGATTTGGGATATATATTAAGTGAGTTACTCAAATCAAGTGAGCTGTTGAGATAGACACCTGTTGAAAATGATACCTTATCTTATAAAGTAATTTGTACGGTGAATTCCAGTGTACCTGAATTCAGCAGAGGGTATACCAGTGAAAGAACTACTTCTGGTGCTTGGCACAAGTCATGTACTATTAGTATATCGGTGCTTTTCTAGGCATATATCTTACCGTATAGTAGCCTGGAATTTGCCAGGTCTGGAAAGCAATAATTAGAAAGAAAGATAATGACAAAATAGTAATGGGAAGGGCGACTTTAACAGATCAACTTATATACAGACTTCAAAGACACAGAACAGAGATCAGGTTATATCAATGTGTTCAACTATGCAATTGAAGACGTGAGAGGAACTGCAATAGTGGAGTCCTAGTATCGTCGTTTGTGTAAAATTTGGAGAAATGCCGACTGTCAAGAAGCATTTCTGGAAGGAGGTCATTGGTGGATGCGGATGAATATCATCACCAGTTTAAGCCTAATATGTCGGTGAAGGACAGCCAGATTTTCCAACCTGGGTAGATAACCTTTTTATATTTTACTACAACTCGGCAGCCATTTTTGACTAGTAGAAAATTGAAGGGGTATATTTACAATTGGTCTTCAAAGAAGTGCTGGCGCAGAAGTTCGGGAGTGGGTTCCTGGCTAGGTATGGTTCAATGGAAAGTCGCTGTTCTTGCATGTGGCTCAGAAGTCTTATGAAAAACAAAATGGAATCGCATTCTCGAAAATGCGAAGGCCATGCTAAAATCACAAAACCAAAAAAATGTAGAGCAATGCGCGCAAACATTTACTGGAAGATAAGTCTCGTAAAAATATATGATGAGTATGCGAAACTCTGTATTTTTCTCGCAGTTAGAAAAGATCAATCAAGAATAGACAAAGAGGTAATGAATCTATCTTGAATGATCATCCGCTTTATGTTGAGCCATCAGGCCATTGTTTGTTTTGGCAGTCATCACTTATTTCAGTCAATAAACACGCTTCACAGCCGAAATCAGTTGCTGGAAAGAGCTTGTTGTGGTTCTTGAGGCAAGAGCTCGTGGAGTTCTTTCTTCCTGGGGCGGGATGGATCTGTCGATCATGCAGGTACAGGGATGATAGACGAGACACTAATGCAGGCTAGTGGGAACTGTTGAAGATCCTGGGGCGTTGTGTAACTTGAAGGCAAAGCAGATGTGCAACAAAGAGATTTTAAAATACTGCGAGCACGTGCTCTACTAACTCCTTCAAATAACGATATCGTCTATGAGTCAAAACAAGGTAATTGAAATCTCTAATCTTCGCCTTTAGGAAGTGTACCTAAATGTAACACTCTATCTATATTTTCCATTAGCCTAACTCTGCGAAACCCCGAATCTCACGTGCTCGCAGCATTTTAAAATCTCTTTGTTGCACATCTGCTTTGCCTTCAAGTTACACAACGCCCCAGGATCTTCAAAAGTTCCCACTAGCCTGCATTAGTCGTCTATTGTCCCTGTACAGTACTGTCTGTACCTCTGAGATTTGGGATTTGGTAGATTCAGGCCAACAGAAAAAATATAGTTCCCCTTTAACTTGGTAAAATTGGAAATTGGAGACAGAACTCAATTGCCTTGTCTTTGCTACTAAACAACATCGCTGTTTGGAGGTGCTTACTAAAGTACAGAGTAAGAAAATGGGAAGGACTGTACCGGTAACCGCAAGCTGGTGCAGGGAAGTTGTGCTGACTAATTAGCGTCTTCTGTCCATAATGACACCTTTCAGTGACCCCTTAACGAACCTCCTTCTCTCAACATTACCAACATCACCACCAACATAAACGACAATCGTGTGTTCTGTACTCTAAAATCAACAACGGCTATTTTCAGCTCCTGAGAGTCGTTGCACTATGTATTGGCGATACAAGCATCACCTCATACACCTGCCAACAAGTTTTCGATCCCAGCTAACATGTTGTTTGGCAACATGCCATCGAATACCGACGATTTGGGTGAACGAAAAATTGCGGTCCTCCTTACTACTGTGGCAAATTATGGGAGATTTTTTTGGGGCTTCATCATGTCCAGTTTGGTCTCAAAGTGACGCCATAAGATAAAATTTTACTACATGATCTGGACCGCTAGAAGACGAAAAGGCATCTACGGAGTAAGCTCACTCACTGTAAAAGTAATTTACATGAAGCAGCAGTCTCCAAGTACCTGAACAGTCTGAGCTGTCAATAAGATCTACTGCCGGTACCAGGTACCGGATAGACTTGAGCGCGAGTTGCTGTAGTACAATATGCATCTTGCCGTGTCGATCTGCCCCGATGGGTGCGAGAGTGAGCCATTCATGATTAACGTGTTTGCTTGCTATACTCGTACTACTTTGTACTCAGTTTTTTTTTAAGTACAGGAACTTGAAACGTAGTTTAGGTAACTATGGTCGCAAAGTACCTGTACTTGGTTGGCTGGTTGGAGGAAGAAGGACCTGTCCTTTAATCTTACCCAATGCAGCTTGCCAAGACTTGTCCTCCAACAGTTTTGGGACATTTTGATAGGACTGCAAGGAGATTGGAAGCTTGTAGACAGCCAAGGTAGAATTACAAAACTGCTCTTTTGGTAATACAATTCAATATGCTGCTGGAGGTACTGGGAAAAGTTCCAATAGCAAGTTGCGAGCACGCAATGCCTTGACCAGAGTTAAGTGACTCAAATGATAGTTCTCAAACAGTACCTACCTTCTTTTGTATAGGTCCCTTACTGCCTTTAGTATCCTTGTCAATACAACCCAAGACACCGATATCTGATAGCCTTGCAAAAAGGTCGACGTCGCAAGGCAAGTAATTTGTTGCGGCACGTGGTCAATTCCCCGTCTTGAGGTGCCTTTTCGCGTCAACAAACGACTTTCTTCCCCACCTCCATCCTTCAACTACCACACTCATTTCTTCCTTTCCTTTCCCAACCACGCTCTTTTTAGTATCACTATTTTGATCTTTTCGAAGTTGATCTTCATTACACTCGTTCAATCCACTTTCATCATCCAGCCTTGAGCTCGTTGAATACCAAAGCTTGGTCGACTCGTCTTCAAGATGCGCTTCAAGATTTACCAGGCTGCCGCAGGCGCAATTAGCTTGGCTGCCTTTGCAACTGGAGCCCCTGCCATCTCATAGTATGTATATTTTAATTCCCAGAGAATAGGCCTATCTGAATCGGCGCTGATTGTTTGTCCCTTCCCAGCGTCCCACCGGTCAACTTCAATACCTCGAGCGATTCGATCTGCGGTATCAGCACTGTCTTCGCGCCAGGTTCGGTATCTGTCTCCACGGTCTATATCACAAACCTGCCTGATTCTCCCGTCACTCTCCACGAGAGCATTTCCGGCACTATTACTGTGACTGTTCCAGCTACCAGCTCTCCAATTCTATCTACAATCTACGAGACTGTTACAAGCGCGACGGTCACTCTCTATGTCACTGTCCCCACGGCCCCTGTTGTGAGTCTTCCCACTGTCGAGGCAATGCACGCTTCTGGCATCTACTTCATCTGAATATTATAAACTGACGCTTCGTTTCGCAGTCTGGCAGCTCCACAGTCAGCGCGAATGACGCGATTGGTACGACCAGCCTTGTAATTACTGTAAATATTTCCTCCTCCATCCTGCACTACCAGTGTACTTCCAGCTGACATTTTACAGCCTGATAGTGAGACCAACACCCGAACCTCAACGCTTCCGCAGACCTTGACCGTTCAAAGCTCCTCGACTTATACCGAGACTTTGATCACGTCGTCGGCTCCCACACGTACATCAACCATCTATGGGGCTGATACTACGGAAGTTGTGTCGCTGTCAGCTGTATCTTCCAGTGCTGGTGGTGGCTACATTTCGTACTATGTCGAAGGAACCACCACAGTGTGGCTCGGCGAAACACCAAGTGCTGGTCAATCATATGCCTACATCACTAACGCTGTTACTGTTGTCCCAGTCAACCTTCCACCAACTACGACCATTCTGGAAACTGAGCATACGACAAGCACCATTCACTCCACTTTAATCGTGACAACAACAATTCCAGCCCAGTCAATCGCTACATCAAGCAATTCGCCAGAGTCAACCGGCATTTCATTGGCACCATATCCTCTTCTGAATGCTACCTCATCTGCTGGCCCCACTGCTATCACACCCACTTTGTTCCCAATCGAGTACTCAACCCTTATTTACCAGACAAGCCACACTTCAATCACTGTTTCCACATTGAATGCTCAATCCGGGTTTCTCCAAGGTTCGGCAACTAGTCCGCTCGGCGTTCTTGGTACATCAATGACCTCTCCTACCAGCCAGCCAGTATACTATGCCCCGTATTCAGTATTGAACACGACGTTGTTAGTTGGTGTTACTGGCACCTCGTCTTCATCGACAGCTTCCACAATTGTAAGTACTCCATGTTTTATGAACTCAAACCACTTCATCTTAATTTATGTGTACTAATTGGCAAGTTACAGTCCAGTAGCATTTCAGTTTACTACGTACCATACCCAGCCTTGAACACGACCTATTCTGTGGGCCCCACTAGTAGCTCATTCACCGCTAGCACGACTTCAGACAACTCCCCAGTCGAAACTTCATCGTGTTCAGAGTCTGCCTACTGTGCGTCTTACCCAACCCTGAGCATATTACCTTCCGTTGGTCCTCTGAGTACTGGTAGCCTCCTTTCAAGTTCTTCACCACTGGGTCGTACTATTTCAGATAATTCCCCTCTCGGAACGATTTCAAGCTCGTCCGCTAGTGTAAGTGTCCCCAGGTTTGGTGGTCTCGACTCACGACATAGCTTAACTAATACTTGCTATCAATTTACAGTCTAGTAGCACTCCGGTTTACTATGTTCCTTACCCAGCCTTGAATACCACGTCATCTGTTGGTCCTCTCGCTACTGGCAGCTTTAGTTCGAGCTCGTCGTTGATTGGCAGTACTACTTCCGACAACTCGCCCATTGGAACAACCTCAAGCTCATCAGCATCCTCTACTGTAAGTTCCCTAGCCCAGGTAATACTACGTACTAGCCTAGTATTTGTAAATCAAAAGTAACAATTTGCAGCCTATCAGCCCTCCAGTGTACACGCCATACCCAGGCCTTAACACCACGTCCTCCGGTGGCCCTTTGGCAACTGGCAGCATTATTTTGAGCTCGTCGTTGGTTGATAGTACGACTTCCGATAACTCCCCTCCCGGGACAAGTTCAAGCTCATCGGCTGCTGCTGTTGTAAGTGCTCCATTGCCAAGCTAGAATCTTTTGATAAAAACTAATGACTTGAAGTCTACTACCACTCCAGTTTACTACGTGCCTTACCCTGGCTTGAATACCACGTCATCTGCTGCTATTCTGAGTACTGGTGGCATTTTTACCTTGCCATCATCAATCAGTAGTACTGCGTCTGATAACTCGCCTGTTGGAACAACTTCGAGCTCCTCTATTGTAAGTCTTCTCGCGATGGAGTTCCTCAGCCTGAATGGTCTAATTAGTTCAAGTAATCCACACTAATACCCCACAGGCCCCTCCAAGTTCGTTCTCGACTGTATACTCGCCCTCTTCTGCTTCAAGCTCCACGAGTGCTACATCAGTAGCTGTATATGGTGGCTACTCATACGCACCATTATCTAGTTCGACCGCTACGAGTGTTGGTGCCATCAATACTTCATCAAGTTCTTCGTCTTTCAGCAGCCCGTCACCAAGTGGCTACTATGCTCCTTCTTTGACATCAGGTGGTATGGTGCCAACCAGCTTTTCGACATTGGCTTTGTCGTCAACCTCTAGTACTAGTTCTACCACATCGGATAATTCTCCTGTTAGAACCAATAGCGTCTATGGTTACTCCGAATCAGTAGCCTCACAAAGCAGTAGCACCACAGCCACAACCTCGACATCTCAAGCCTCGGCTAGCGCAACTGCTTGTGGCGAACAAGGCAACTATACTCTGAACGTAAGTTTAATCCCCTGGAATTGCTCAAATCAATTCATTAACCCAACGCTTCAACACAACTAACACGGTTCCCAGTTTGATGATGTCCCACCACTGTCAATCAGCAACACAACCGACCCCGACAGTGTTTCTCCACTTCCAGTCTTCAACCCATACCATCAGTTCGACTTCTCCACTGGCTTCACCGTTGTCCCACCACCAACCGACCCTTATCTTCCGTCGTCGGGAAAACTTCTCTTGGAGTTTATTCCAAACTTCAATGGTAGCAATAACCAAGCTAGTTCCAATTCGCTTGGATACTCTGGTGCCATCTCGGATGGTGATCATGGTCTCGCCGGTTGCTTCACCTTCAACTTCTACGGTGCTTCTCTTGGTTGTGATTCCAAGGGTCCAGACTGCGACTTCACCTTCTCTGGATATCGCTTGGACGGGCAAGTTCTCAAGGAGGTCACTTCGCAGCAATATGCCATCCCGGCTTGCCCAGCTCTTGCAAAGTGCAGCCTGACCCCCTTTGCCGTTGACGATACCTTCCAGGACCTCAATCAAATTCGCATCAACGTCACTGTTGGAGGCATGCCCAAGATCTGGTGGATGGATGATCTCAATCTGGGTTGGTTCAACAACTCCTGCACCTCCGGATTGTGCCGCCAGAACTCTCACGTCTCATAAAACATCGCATCTTGTCGGAAGTCATCTCTGCGGTGTATTTCTGACCTTACAGATTCACAAAAGCTTTCCCTTCACGTGTAGATATTTCTCTTTCTTTTCTTGCGTTTGTATGCCATTTTTCAATATGTCCATTGCGGACCTGAAGATGTCGCTTACACTTGCTGGTTTAGCCTTGCGCTTGCTCTCCTCGGAATGTAAGATAGCTGGCTACTCGATTATCATGAAGCGGCGGGAGGTTTGGCCTTATGTCAACAATGATTGCTCAACTTGCTCAATTTTGAGATGAACTTCTCTGTAGAAAGTAGAGCAATAAAAGTATTTCCACTGACTTCTCCACCGCGGTGATACTGTTTTTGGACAGGCCTTCGGCCATTTCTACCGACTTCTTGGGACGTTTCTTGTGATGGCCAGGGAAAATTTGCTTGTTTTGCGCCCTATGCGGCTTGTGGAAATGCCACCATCTCTTGAACAAATCTTCGCTGTCTTGTCGTGTCTTTTCTTTACTTGAAATAATGGCCGAGTCAAAGCTTCGAAGGCTTGAACAAACGCCACAACCTCGTGCTTCATGGGAAAGCCGTCGTTGGCTCTTCTTGCTCGGTATTGGCGTTCCTTGGCGATGCCAGTTTGGAGTATTGGCAACTTGGCAAGTCTTGGGGCTTTTAAAAGGTGTGCGTGCCAAATGGGTCAGCCGGCGAACGGGAAACAAGAAAGCGACTGGACAGCAGGTTGATGTTCGGAAATGGAAGGGCGTCGTGGGGTTTCTTCTAACTTTGTGATACAATATGATACCGTCGATGGACCGAAATTTCACCCCTTGGGATTTGGACGACAGTTGGCAGGTTTGAGAGGGAGGTTTGACAATTTCTGAGGATGGTGTTGGTGGGAGCGGTGACCGGAAGTGAGTAGTAAACTAGCAGGGAGCGGGTATCGAGTGTAACGGCTTTTAGTTTGTTCTGCAATGCTATTCATACCTTACTGTGCCTAAATCCTAAATCCCAGCAACTCGTGACCTGTCCCTGCGGTTCCTACTTACAATATCCAAAGCCTCCCCTCTGTCGCATTATCATCTCTAAATTGGGGTATCTTTCCTTACAAGGGCCCATGCTGTGAAGTTGTGGCTTGAGAGCCTAAGCGACCAATTACCGAGGGGATCCCACGCTAAAAAGCAGTACAAGTCCACTAAAAAGCACCGACCTCCCGAAAAGCACGGGGAAGTCCCCAGCGTGTGGATTGACCACGTTGAGCTTTTGGGCGTTATGATTGGTGGATTTGGACGACATATGCCAAGATGCGAGGAACACGTTCAATTGCTGGAGTTTTTGGGTTTTGAGGATTTTGGGTTTGTATCTTTTTGGGGTACTGTAGTTCTTATCGATCACTGAGGGGGTTGTACAGTAGAAGGTATTTCCTGTGGTTTGGAGACTTGAAGTTCGGGGCGAAGGGGACGGTGACTACCGTACTGTGCTTCGTGCTGTACGGAAGTAGCCCCAGCACGTGAAGAGACATCTATCGTGTTATCGGTGACTGCGAGGAGCAAGTGTGAAATAATTGGACTCTTGGGTGGAATTGGTGGGCGCTGATTGGTACCAAGGTTATAGACTTTTACCCTTCTAGAACCTTTCTAGTTCAGCTTATCTGCAGACATCTCCGCATATCATTCGACGTTACGACGGAGTATAGTTCTGTATGCAACAAAAGTAACATGCAAACACACCACACGCGGTGTTACTATCGTTCGACTGGCTGAGAAAGAGGGAGCATTCGGCGGCAGCCCCACGTTGCACGAGATGTTCATCTATTCTGTCATTATGTTATGCATATGGTGCGGCAAGTTGAAGAAATTCCCGGTGCATACTTGCCAACAGAGAATCAGAGATTTTCTCTCTAACACTTTGGGGGGGAAACGGACGCCACGCAGACATAATTCGAAATCAAAATTTCATCTGAAGAGATTTCTAACTGAGAGGCGTGCCGGCGTGCTTGTCTTTTGTGCTGTTATTGGTTCTGAGGGGGTACGGAGGTACGACGCCTCAAAACTTTTAGAGGGACTTGGCCGCATGCCAAGAAGGCTTCGCTAGGCTTCGATGGGTACGAAGAGATGGATTTCGGGAAAGCCACTAGAGTTTTAGGAATACGTAGACGGAGTGAGTCCCCGAAGATGTCGCTTGAATTGAGTAATTAAATCAAATCAGATACGGAGTACTATACGTTTTCAGGAATCTGAATGGGGACAATATGTACAATATGTAATTTCTAATGATTTACGTACTGTAGGTCAGAAGAGAAGAGAGGCACTTGTTCAGTTGCCTCTTTTGCTATAGTGAGGATAAGGCAGAGTTCTTTTTGGAATCCAATCAGCATTCTCAATTGAATATCATCACGACCCCAGTCACTTCAGCTGATCTTCATCCTGTCGTCTCTCTCCAAGACTCCAACAAGCTAACTGCTAACCTTATTCTTGGCGCCATGTAGTCCCCTGTAAAAGAGCCCCCCCCCGATCTTCGAACCCCTACAAGTGCTGCAGACCCTAGCCCATAAACCGTTTTCTTTGGGAAACCCCTCCGGCTGGGCGCGTGCGACTGCGTTGCGAACCTTGTGAGAATCTGGATGGTGGGTTATCTGGTGGATATTGGGCTATCGCCTATGTGGTGACATGCAGGTATCAGATACCAGGCAGACCTCGGAGGAGTAACAGGGTACTGTCGATATAAGGAACAAGATGTCCCCTCGAGATAACCTCTTTTTTTCTTCAGTCGCGCACTCATCCACCATTAACCACGCCCTCCTCAACATTTCGACACGAATATATTCGTTGTCCGTCCATTGTCAATCACGACATCCTTTTGAACGACATTCCGTTCGTTCTTAAGTCCCAATGGCCGCTCCAACAGCTGCAGCTATTGCTGCTCAGAACAAGACTGTTGGTGGAAACAACGCCTTTCACAATTTCAACAATGACTTTGCTCATATCAATGATCCGAATGAGCGTCGTCGTCTGGCGTTGGCCGAGATTGATAAGGCTCCTTTTGGATGGTACCACGTTCGCGCCTGTGTTGTAGCCGGTATTGGTTTCTTCACTGATTCGTACGATGTAAGTAGTAGCACAAACTTAGCCTTCAACACCCATTAATATATGCTGTATTACAATGGCTGACAATGGGCAATTCTAGATCTTCGCCATTAACTTGGTTACGGCCATGTTGGGAGTTGTCTTCTTTCAGGATTCCAAGTCTAAGGGTACGATCCCAACTAACTCAGATACTGCGATCAAGGTTGCTACTTCTGGAGGAACTGTTCTTGGTCAACTTGGTTTTGGATACCTCGCCGATGTGGTTGGTCGTAAGAAGATGTATGGTCTTGAGTTGATTATCATTATCTTCGCGACTCTTGCGCAGGCTCTTTCTTCGTCTTCGAGGTCGATCTCTATCGTTGGTCTTATTATCTTCTGGCGTGTTCTTATGGTAAGCGACCAAACGATGAACTCAGTTTCCGCTTCATGCTAATTTGAAAATTAGGGTATCGGAATCGGAGGTGATTACCCGTTATCCTCAGTTATCACATCCGAATTTGCTACCACGAAATGGCGTGGAGCAATGATGAACGCCGTCTTCGCTATGCAGGGTATTGGTCAATTTACCGCCGCTATCATCGCCTTGATCGTCGCATCTGGATTCAAAGAATCCCTCGTCACAGCCTCAAAAGCATCAACTTGTACGGGTGTCTGCCAGTTGGCAGTTGACAAGATGTGGCGTATCATCATTGGATTCGGTGCCGTTCCCGGCTGTATCGCTCTGTACTACCGTCTCACGATCCCCGAGACACCTCGTTACACCTTCGATATTGCTCGTGATGTTGAGAAAGCAGGTGAAGATGTAAATGCTTACATGCATGGAAGGAAGGAGGGAGATGTTGATGAGATCCGTCGTGCTACTACTATGCAAGAAGCAGCTCCAGCTCTTGAGACACCCAAGGCTTCATGGGGTGACTTCATCGCTCACTACAAGCAATGGCGATTCGGAAAGGTTCTTCTCGGTACGGCTGGATCCTGGTTCTTCCTTGAGTAAGTTCTCCCTCCAGTACCCAATCCTCAAGTGTCATATCATACTAACATATATTCAAGTGTCGCATACTACGGCCTCGGACTCAACAACTCAGTGATCCTCTCCGCAATCGGCTACTCAGGTGGTTCAAACATGTATGAAGTATTCTACCGCACAGCAGTAGGAAACCTAATTCTTGTCTGCGCCGGCGCTATACCAGGTTACTGGGTCAGCGTAGCAACAATCGACACACTAGGCCGTAAACCAATTCAATTCCTAGGCTTCACAATGCTCACGATCCTCTTCATCGTAATCGGATTCGCATACCATAAGCTATCAGGCCACGCCCTCCTAGCCCTCTACGTCGTAGCTCAATTCTTCTTTAACTTCGGTCCTAACTCTACAACATTCATCGTCCCCGGAGAATGTTTCCCAACTCGCTACCGCTCTACTTCCCATGGAATCTCAGCTGCTTCCGGAAAGATTGGTGCTATCGTTGCTCAAGTTGTCTTTGGTCCTCTTAGGACTAGAGGAGCTGCGAAGGGGGCTACTGGTGCTGCTGCTAGTCCTTGGTTAAACCATGTCATGCAGATTTTTGCTCTTTTCATGTTGGCTGGTTTATTTACTACCTTCTTGATTCCTGAGACTAAGAGAAAGACTCTAGAAGAACTTGCTGGAGAGGTTCCGGGTACAGATAATTATGATCCGGTTATGGCTGGGCATAGTCAGGTTGGAAAGGGTGCTTATGCTGGGAGTGAGAGTCCTGTGCCTGAGCTTCAGGGATTGGGGGAGAAGAATGTCTGAATGGTTTTATGAGGGTTTGTATCTGTGAATGAGTTACTGACTTGCATTGGGATGGAGTGTGTTGTGTACTAAGTGTTTGGAATTAGAGTGGTAGGGTTTGATATGATAGTAATGTTGTATGTATAGAAATGCGGTTTTGGTGGTTGATACCTTCTCTTTAAAAAAAATAGCTAGATAGATCTCTCTTAGTAATAATATAAGATGAGATAATGAACGGATAAGATATTAGAGCATTATTGTGTCTTGTAGTAACTTAAAAATGTTCTATATATAATAATATAATATAGTAGAGAATAATAGTTAGTATTATAGGAGTATAGTAACTTTAGATAAGATGTATATGCTGTTTAACTAAATCACTTATTTTTAACTTAATTCGTCCTACTAAACTTGTATATTAGTACGAGAATGTGAAAAATCTAGCCTTTGGGCTTAAGCGAGGAGTTTAGAGATAATGTTACGATTGTTGTAACAATGTTAGAGAGGAACTTAAGAAAGGTGAAGAGTAGGTTAGTATTAGGAAAATTGGGAGCACACCTAAGTCAGCCTACGCACGGGGAAAAAAAAAACGTCGCGGCGTAGACTCAGCCCAAGGTCTCAGCGGTAGAGTGTCCCGAAGGCTGGAGTCCAGCATTTGATCCTCGCAGTGCATGCAGGTGAAGGAGGTGAATGGTTGTGGTTCTTTGCTCGCAGCAGCGGATTGCCTAGGATTTTGGTGACAGCTCAGTGGGGAAAGGGCCTTTAGCGAAGAACTACGCGTATCTCACATAAGCGCCCATCAGCTAGTTTTGTCTGCGATATTGATGTTCTCGCGAACTTGATTCAATACCTTGTAGTGCGACTTTCGTTGCTATAAATCAGCGAAATATGTCGGAAGAAAATTCCTCGCCTTACGAGCCTCTGCCAAGCAAGACCTCAATCCGGGTGCTGCTTCTTGCGCCAGGAGCTCCAGATGACGAGATTTTCTGCTGGCTTCTGCCCGTGGACTTGGACGCTGATCACAAACGGTTTCCTTCATCTTCACCACGGCCAGTAGGCAGCATTTCCGTTGTGGTGGGAACTACTTCGGATGGCAAAGAACTCAAATTCGTAGTTCCCTTGGACATTTGCTGGGACGAGAGCAAGCCATCTCCACCAATGCACCACTTCCAGCGGTACACAGCACTTTCTTACGTCTGGGGAAATACTATCAATCCTTCATACATCATCCTCAATGACAAGAAGAGATTTCCCGTAACTCAGAACCTCTACAGGGTGTTGAAAGCTCTCCGTTCAGCGACCGAAGGGCTGTGTATTTGGGTTGACGCACTATGTATTAACCAGACTGATTTTGAGGAGAAAAAGATTCAGATTGGACTTATGAGACGGGTCTACCAGCAGGCGGAGAAAGTGATTGCATATGTGCCGCAGACAGAAGAGGATCAGGAGAACATCCAAGAGCTCGTGTATAAAATCTGGACTGCCAGAAAGAAGTATGAGGAGAAAAAGGCGAGAAAGGAGGAATTCAATACCCAAAGAGAGGATAAGAATAGACAAATAGGTTTGATACCTGTGCCGGATCTGGACCCGGTCATGGCCGACATGGGCTCCGAACAACAGGATAATATATGGCCTCAAGTACGTAGCGCAACTGCAGGAGATTCATAGACAGGACCCAGAAAAGGCCCAATTTCTCGAAGACTTCGGCCTGCCTCCTTTAGATAGTCCACTCTGGGGTTCTTGGCGGCGCTTTTTCGCATCACCTTACTTTCGACGAATTTGGATCTTGCAAGAATTTGCACTGGCGAACGACCTCAACTTCTGTTTTGGCACTAAGATAGCCAGTATGGAGCCCATCATGGTTGCCTACCACTTTGTCAAGGAGTACAGCGGTGTTATTAACGCGCATTACCTTGGGCACTCGCACAACGGCGACCCAGAACATCTGACACGACTTGCGATGGCTGGTGCCCAAGGAGCTGAAATGATGTTTCGAGAGAGACTCCTGGCCGGGAGAGGCTCGCAAGGAGAATTGCTGATTGAAATGCTTCGGCGTGGACGAAGCTTCGACGCTACGGACCCCAGAGACAAGATATACGCTTTACTGGGCCTGGCGAAGGATGGAGAGTTCTTCGCTAATCATATCAGTTATGCCCCTGACGAAACGCCTACGAAGGTTTTCACAAGGTTTGCTGGACTTTTCGTCAAGAATGGTTATGTATTTGAAGTCCTACTCCAAGCTGGCATAGGGTCTTGTGACGCGGGCTTGCCTTCATGGGTTCCGGTAAGCCTCGTACTTTCCCATATCAAGGATCTTATACCTCATCAGTCCTCACTTCTGTGCATTACCAAAGACTGATTAGATCAAATATAGAATTGGGCCAGCTCCCCCAGGATCACAGGGACTCTATCTTCCAGTAAGAATCAATTTTCGGAGCGGACCAGTAGCGTACAAATTCTTCCTGATGACAAGCTTTTCATACGTGGCACACTCACGGATGAGGTCCAGCATCTCAGCAATGCGTTTAATCAGATGTTAATAGAGGGTTCAGAGCAGCCTCCTTTCGGAGGTAATCTGACTGACTTCGTGCGGGGACTTGTCAACGGATTTCTCCTTGTGCTCAACGTTCTTGTTGAAAACCAACAGTCGTTCGAGGAGGCTATGGAGGTTCTATTTCAAGTCCTCGTCCAAAAGGACACCAGCTCAAATCAAACGCCTACTAATGCTGACGAAATTACATCCCTAAGAATAGGCTTCGGATCTTGTCTTGGCTTGTTGAAAGCCTGGGCAACAACTCTAGCAGACCTCAAAGAAGGGAAAATGCTCATAGTGAACGGTGATTCTCCTAATGAATCTAAGATTTTTAACCAGTTTCTCCAGAGGGTGTTTCAGACAACTGCACATGCAAGGATCTGTGTTACAAGTCAGGGTTATGTTGGACTAGTTCCTCATCGAACTGAGGTCAGTGATCTTATAGTAGTATTTCACGGAAGTCCTAATCAATTCGTCCTTCGAAATGCTGGTCAGGAAGAAAGGAGAGAGAACGATGAAACCGCTAGCTACAGACTCGTTGGGAGCGGATATTTGCAGCGTTTAACTAGGGGAAAAAGTTTATCTCATGAATCTGAGAAACACCAAAATATTACGTTAATTTGAAATGAAAGAGTCATTCTAATGACAACCAAATTCTTTCATCTCCTAGGACCAATCGCACGCCTCGCATAAGCACGACATTCGCTTCGAACCTCGCCGAAGGCGAGTTCTGATAGTCCCGTAGTAGCTGCTAACAATAGAAGGTATAGCTAGAATTAACGCTAGCATGTCTATTGCGCTACTGAGAATTTCTTTTCTGTATACTATAATAGAATTCCTAAATTAGTTTATACTACTACTTTCTTATAGCTTTCCGCTATTGCTCGATATGGAACCAGTCTGTTGCAAAGATTATGCAACGATTTGAGTTTGATCACTATCTTGTATACGACATACGAAGTACTCTTGCCTTGCTATATATGCTCCCTAAAACGGTGCCATGCTGCTACCTCCACTATGAAGAAGGTCTGCAGCCATGGCAAGATCTTGGTGAGGCCAACGTTCTTCAATCAATAGAAGATAGCTTCCATCTTGGAGACCTCACTTTACGGCGATATTTTGGACAAGAGCAGAAAATGGACTTCCTATTCATGATTAGCTCTTACTTAAAACATCACCAATATGGCCAAGGCTTCGTTAGTATTGGCCCGAAGAGCACCTATGACATGAATTCCTTAACTCACAGGACCATTTCTCGGGCTGGACTATCCAGCATTTCGCGCCTTGCCTTCCCTGATGTTCGCAAGACGATATCCATATTGGCTAGTGAAGAGGGAAACAAAAAGGAAATGCAAGAATCCGAACCGAGCAAACCAGATTCTCAACTACAGGCACAAGAATGGGCCGGCCTCGAACTCAACCCGAAGGCTGAACTTTTTGTCTTCGTTGAGTCCTGGAGCTTTCAGAATGGCCTTGATTTGATTGCCAACGTACTGCCATCAATTTTACTAAGATATAGTAATACGCAGTTCATCTGCATCGGCCCAGTCGTTGATCAATGCGTGAGCGAGACAGTGGTAAAGCTTACTGCTTTGCAGAGAAACTTTCCCAACCGAGCCTATATAAAGCCCAAATCCGAACCACGGCCTAAATGTGTTTTTACAGGCGCAGAATTCACACTGCCACCGTCACGGTATGATTCTGTTGGACTGAGAGCTATTGAATTTGGGCGAATGGAAGTAATAGGTATCGGATTAATAGTTGGTGGTCAAGGGCAGACGGTAAGTTTTTGTGCATATTGGACATGGTAATTACTAAGACTGAGGCCCAGCCCGGTTTCTGGTATCACCCAAAGGGGGAAACAAATCAAAAGTGTCTGGAGCGACTTTTTAAGGAAGCTATTAAAGATGTTTTGATGTCCAATTTCGGTGTACGAAGCACTATGAGGGCAGCGATCGCTCGGGCACAATTTCCAGTCAAGAAATGGGTTGAGGAGGTGGATAAATTGCAGACTACTACGATACAGCTTCATTCCAAAGGGAAGAATATACAACAAGGAAGCTTTATGGAATGAATATCCTGGATATGGATAGGACTATCTGAAGAGCTTGTAGTTAAGAATGATCCAAATTATCTCCTACGAAGCTCATTTATTGCCATGTACTTAGTTTTTTGTTTTATGGAATTAGCTGATTGGTGAATGGCTACACTTGTAAACACAAAGCATAGGTTAATGAACCACTAAACTAGACCTGAACACAGTGAAAGCAGCGCAAAGCTTGGATTTTCTTAAGATATATGAGTATACTAGGATAGGACTAAGCAGCATACGATGGTTTTCTTTGTCTTTAACAAATGATTACATTTTAGGGCTTAAGTTGTTGGATAACTGAGTTAGGTTATCTACTCGATTTCTTTCGCAGTGTTTTAGCTACTGAAACTAAGCGATATAATTGTGATTTAAATCAGACTACTTCGTAATTATTCTATATTACAACAAGAATAACACGATTTAAAAAGCTTGTACTATACTATCACCAATGACCAAGTTATAGTATAAAACGGTTAATGTTTCAAAAAGATCGAGGCTGAATTTAAGCACTTTAGCCGAGGGGTTCTATATAAATTAACTCGCTACTTGAATTTAGGCGGTTCCCACCCTCTTTACCCCTTTCTCTTTTTAGTCACGCCACGTGCAGACTGCAGACTTGAAATCTTGTCGGAGTATAGTAATGTCGTTTTTTTTTTCTGAATAGATTAAGCTTACTGTATTTATCCTTTCCTGGATTGAGGCCTTCTGGGATAAATCTAGTTGGAAATATCTTGTCATATGATTTTGACCGTACGCAGTCTACTCCTCTGAATCACTTGTTTGTTTGTTTTCTTTCCCTTTTCTCCGAGACTAGGTACTCGGATTTCTGTGCTTTACTGCTGTTCCAACGTCTTTGTTTTAACTAAGAAATGTATAGTGAATATACATAGGTCTATTAAAAGTTTTATCTCTGGCGAGAACGCTTAGAGTTTGCCTATTAAAGGGTTCAGCCCTAAAACCAGAAAGAGTATCAGATGACCAAATAGCTTTCTGTACCAATCCCTCGCTGGTGTTTTTCTTTTGTCTCTAGATTCCCCTTATTTTGGAGGAACACGGTCGGGAGGATTGCATCTTCGCTCGCTTCCATCGACTAAACTTCGGGAGGATGGAAGAGGGGAAGCTACAAGAAGGATATATACTTGAGAACATCAACCGGTAGCTTGCCAAAGAAATCAGCTATCGGGTACAACGCCGATTCGATCTAAGTGACCACACCGGCAGATAAACTTAGTATCTGGGGGATTTACAGTACAGTACAACTATTCATTTAGCCTACAGTTGTTTGCCCCTAAAATGCGGGGAACTTAAGCGACGACTGGTACTCGAGTAAGGTCAGGGGGCTAAGCTTAGGTTGCTTAACATGATACCAAGCTATGGTATTTTGTACCGACATGGAAAGAATTGCGGTAAGGGCTAAATTGTTTCATAATTTCGGACTCATGGAATCCTTCATGCCATTCAACCAAGCTTTTGGATGAAATCATGGCACCAACACGAGATCCCCCTCTTGGCGCCTCGGTGGTTTTTTGTATAAAGATCATCTGAGATGTCGCCATTTCGAAGTTTTTGGGATCCACAGTTTCAACACTCATTCTTTACTGTCTTCTCCAAGCCATCCTAATTATTTATATTCTGCTAATCTTCAATATTGACATCATTCGCACCTAACTATTCGATTCAAAAAAATTCCTGCCGAAAATGTTTCTCAAAGTAACCACTCTCCTCCTCCTCGGCAAAGCCCTTGCTTCACCAGCCGCAGGCCTCGAAAAACGAGCCTGTCCAGATGTTCATGTATTTGGAGCACGAGAAACCACTGTATCAGCAGGTTACGGAACCGCTGGTGTAGTTGTGAATTTGATTCTGAACGCCTATTCCGGTTCCACAGCCGAAGCGATTAATTATCCAGCATGCGGTGGACAATCTTCTTGTGGTGGAGTCAGTTATGCGAATTCGGTCGTTCAGGGCGTCGCTGCTGTTGCTAGTGCTGTGAATACTTTTAATACTCAGTGTCCTAGTACAAAACTTGTTTTAGTTGGTTATTCTCAGGTGAGTAATTCCTTCTTCTTGATCTGTGAGAGGATGACATGAAACTAATTTATTTTCACTGTTTAGGGTGGTCAAATTATGGATGATGCTTTTTGTGGTGGTGGAGATACTAATGAGGGATTGACTAGCACTGCGATTCCCATTCAAGCATCAGCTGTTACTATGATCAAAGCGGCTATTTTCATGGGCGACCCACGTTACATTGCTGGTCTCTCGTACGAAGTCGGTACTTGCACAGCTCAAGGGGTAAGTTGCAATGATTTTATTTTTGTTCCTATTCCACAAATTGTTGCACATTTCCCTCCCCCCCTAGCTTGCTTGCTTTCAATTCAATTGGGTTGGATGGGAATCTTTCTAACAAGAAATACGTAGTTTGCACCGCGTCCAGCAGGCTTCTCATGCCCATCAGCTGCTAAGATTCAATCTTACTGCGATGCTGCTGATCCTTACTGCTGCAACGGCAGTGATGCCAATACGCACCAAGGCTATGGAACCGAGTACGGACAAGCTGCACTCACCTTTGTCAAGAGCAAGTTGAGCGGTTAGTTTTTCAAACATTTTGTACATATCAAAAAGGGAAAAGAAAAGCGTGTCATTCTTGATGGATATTTTGAAGGGTTTGTCATATATTTATGTTTTTTGTGTCTACATTAGGTACTACGTCTGTCACTGCACCGAGTTCTACGGCCACGGCGGGTTCTGGTGGAACAACTGTTGCTCAGTGGGGTCAGTGTGGTGGTACTGGGTATACTGGTAGTACTACTTGTGCTAGTGGGTATACTTGCACTTACTCTAGTCCATATTACTCTCAGTGCTTGTAGGTGGTTGAAGTTGTAGCTGGGATTATTCCGGAAGCTTCATGGAGGGTGGGGGGGTTGTTAGTGGCTTTAGGGGCAAAAGTCAGTATTTGTACATAGTTCTTGTATATATTTTTCGAATCAAATATCTAGTGTAGGGTATACACCGAAGAGCTCTTGTTAATGAAGTAAGGAACGCTGATATCCTAGGTACGGGAAGACGATTTGATAATTGCCTAGTGGTTTGTAATTGGGGGCTCGTCGTTCCCTTCCCTATCTGTACCTTTTAACCAAAGCTTGCAAGAATCATTGTAAAGAATGGATTGAGTATTTGAAACGATTTAGAACTTTAGGATTCGCCATAATCAGATGAAGAACCTTCCATTTTTGTCTATGTCCTCTTCCCACCCAATACAATCCCGAGCTGTGATATCATCTTACCACAAAGTCATCCAGATTATCAATTCCATAACTATACATAGTTGATGGCCATGCCGGCGCGAATGCTTTATCTCGTCCCAGTGGCTCATACGTCTCACTTGTCGACTCCTTCAGTCTTTTGTCCGTCTCTGAACGAACCTCACTATTCCAATTCCGAAGTCCGGACAAGCCAATATCAAGCCTTGCGCTATAAACCTCATATAAACCAGGTAAACACTGAATATCTTGCACACAATAGTCCAGAATCTCTTTCTGGAGAGGCCGCTTGTTGAAGACATCGTAGCTGCCCCCGTGCTCTGGAGCAAACAGACGCACACCTTCGTCCTTCGTGATTTCCCAATTCTTCTTCTGATCAACTGAAAGACTCGAGTCCTCTCTGATACACCTTGCTAGTCCATGCACATACCTCCTGCCGTTGTCACTGCCCGCACGAGCTGCATTCTCCATGAGTTGTAAGTCCATGACGCCTTGCATTCTGATACCAAAATGGCTGAATAGAGCATCCGAATCATTGCGGACGTCGAAAATCACCTTAGATTTCATGGGAGATTCGAGAATGTCTTTCAACGTCTTGCATCGGTTATCCGTTGATGGCAGACCGAGGCTGATGCTCCTTGTGGAGGTAGTAAACGCCGAAGAGCCAAGTGTATGAATGTCGATCAGATATATACGATCAGGATGAAAGCCATGGTTATGGACAAGTAGTGTGAGAATAGAAATGGTTCCATGACGGGAAAGATTTATCCCTTCGAGATCAAGGTACAATGTCGTTGGATTTGAATGTTCCCCTTCCAGCTGATCGATCAGCTCGTCAATAAATGAATCTAGCGACGCGGAATCCACGATCGTTGGAGGAAACTGTTGTCGCATTTGAGCCATCGTCTCTGGAAATAGTGATTGTTTTCCAAGTTCTCAGATTGATATGTTGAAGCTCATATAAAGTATGGAGGATTATTAAGCTGACTTGGGCCGGAACTTTTCCCGTACTAAAAATAGAATTACCTTCTCACCGCTTGTAAGGTGGTAAGCAGATAGGGATAGGTTTTGAGGCTTATATAATCTTATGATAATCTACTTTTTTGAAATTATATAATAATTGACTTACCTATTATATAACTTCATAAAATAGGCACAAAAAAGCTGCATAAGTGTACACAAATAATAGGTGAAATGTGCCTAGAAAGAGCCCTATTCTATGTACTAAAATGCGATTATCTTATATTCTTATTATTCTTAATAATACTTTTAAGTCTAAGCAAACGCCTAATACTATCATCTTCTATACTTAATTATCATGGTTAGGTAGCCGTTGTTATTAGACAAAGTCACGTTTTTGGTCACGTTTTATATAATTATGGGATAATGCGCTTTTGGACCTTGTTATACAATTATGATAATATACTGCTAGATTATATAATTATGCCATCCCTATAAGAAGTAGAGCGCTAAGAATATAGTATAGCCTGTATTTTTTAAGGAGACCTGCCAATTCCTCATCTCAGTTTAATTTCTTTCTGACATTCAGAACGAACGATGGCAGAGGCATTCAAGTACAGATACGGCGTCCTTCGCTTAAAAAGTTAAAAAGGGATGCCACCAAACTAGTTGATACTAACAGCTTCTTAATGGCCCAGCTATACTTACATTAAACGTGAGTTGGACCATAGAAAGTCTGCTCATCTTAAATTCGTGCATCCTGCATCTAGCTATCTTTCGGCGTTTCACACTACAGGTGAGATGAGCTACAAACAAGGTCTAGTAGTGGGGGCACACCACCTGATCCTGACCTTAAAAAGGAAGGTGGCTTATTATTATCCTTGTAGAAACATATATACTCTGAGTCACTTCCTAACAGCACATAGGTATCTAAACACTGCCTGCCAAACAAATAATTTTAGCCATCTCTCATTATGCGCAAAAACTCCACTAACAAAGAGAGCTAAGTTACAAAATCTTCCAGACAGAAAACAGTAGAGTAATTTCACTATAAAGATAAAGACAAAGCAAATTTCAATTCCAAAATGGCTTCTTCTAAAGACATAATTCCACAAACATTTTATAAAATCGACCGACATTTTAATACACAAAGCCAAACACCCCTAACGCTAACCTCAACCATCCACCCCCTAACATTCCGAACTCCCCTCCCATCCGACTTCCCAGCCCTAACATCCCTCCTCACCAACCCAGCAACTACAGCCGACGACCTCTCCGTCTCCAATCAAACTCCCTCTGAACAAAAAGCAATGTTAGAATCCTGGAGTAAACCGACCCAACCCCCCAAATCCCTCAATTTCATAATCCTCGCCTCAGGAATACCCATTGGAATCACAGGACTCGGTTGGATAGGACCTCACAAGAAAGGAGATGAGAAGGAGGAATTTGGGAAAGCGGGTGCTGTTGGTGTTATGTTAAATCCGGGGGCTAGGGGGAAGGGATTTGCGTTTGAGGCACTGAGGATTAGTATTGATTATGGGTTGAGAGAATTAGGGTTGGTGGAGATTAGGATTGGGACTACTAGTAGGAATTTGGCTATGAGGGGGTTGATGGAGAGGAAGTTTGGGATGCAGGCTGAGGTTTGTGAACTGGATCGGTTTGGGAATGATTTGGTTTGGAGGATTGGGAGGGAGGAGTGGTTAACGAGGAAACATGAATAAGGGTTTTCTTCATCTTCTGTATCTTTTGGGGGCTTTGGGTTTGGTTAGTTAAGGTGAGAGGATGCTCTTGTTGCTCATTCTCGTCTTAGCTTGTTAGGAATTCAAGAATAAAGTGATCAATTGAAGCTATTAAAGGAGGTGGTTGCCAACCCATATAAGACTAATGCCAAGCATTCGAGTCACTAAGTAGTTTTCCTCAATTTGTAAGCACAATTCCAAACCTGGTGAACTATGCTCGCTTATGTACAGTTCACGTACAATTGCCACCACCCCCTCCTTAATCATTATTTTGCAGGATGCGCTCCCTGTGATTAGGTAGCTCGACACTCTACCTTCCTTGTGTTTCACCACGAGTGTTCTATAGCGAGTGAAGGCTCTGTTGCGTTCTATCACTTCCATGCTGAGGACATCGTTACTGTGACAACGAAAGCAACAAACAGGAATTTAGGCAGACGTTGCTGCTACCTAGTTTTGCGTCACAGACAAACCTAGGTGGCTTATGATATAAACTTCGTGAGAAGGTCAATAACCCAACAACAACAATAACAACAACAATACACAATACACAATACACATATCACCATGGCTTGCTCTGCCCCCAAAATCCCCGAAGAAGAGCGCTATGAAACACCCGAGTCGGTCGATCAAAAGGCTCAAACCCTTGCAAACCAGATAAGGAAAAGCAAACATTTCACGGCCTTTACTGGGGCGGGCATCTCTACTTCTGCTGGTGAGCTTGAATACTGGGAGTGACACACCCATATCTTGATATAATCATCTGAACGAACGTGTTACAGGCATTCCTGACTTCCGCGGCCCTGAAGGCGCCTGGACGCTCAGGGCCCAAGGAAGACAGCGTACTTCGAAGGCTGTCAGCACGTTACAGGCTGTTCCAACGCCTACGCATATGGCGCTTGTGGAGTTGCAGAACCGAGGGATCCTGAAGTACCTGGTCAGTCAGAATTGTGACGGGTTGCACAGGAAGAGTGGGATGTTGCCTGTGAGTCTGCCATGAAAATATCGATGTAGAAGTATCGAATTTTGATTGTTTCCTTACCAATCTCAGGACAAAATATCCGAGCTGCATGGTAACAGCAACCGCGAGTATTGCAAGGACTGTGGAAAAGAGTATATTCGTGGTACGTGTTTTAACTCCTGCAATCTTATTATATCATTACGCTTACTCTCAACAGATTTTCGAGCCGTAGCTACCTACGAGAAGACCGTCCGTGATCATCGCACAGGGCGGAAATGCGCCCGATGCGGTGGAGTACTTCTCGATAGCATCGTCAATTTTGGGGAATCGTTACCTGCCCAAGCTCTCCAGCGCGCCTTTGATCATGCCAAAAAGGCCGACCTTTGTCTTGTCCTCGGATCTTCTCTCACGGTGACGCCGGCCAACGAGATTCCTGAAGTGGTCGGTCAAAGGCGAGGTGCCAAACTCGCTATTTGCAACCTTCAGAAGACGCCGTTAGACGAGCTCTCAGACCTGCGCATTTACTCCAAGACGGACGACCTGATGATCTGCGTGATGGAGAAGCTCGACATCCCGATTCCACCATTCATCCTCCATCGCCGTCTAGTCATTGAAATGGAGACGAAGGAAGATACGCGACACAAGTTGACGGTAAGGGGTGTCGACGTAGATGGTACCCCTGTTACATTCCTCCGCTCTGTCAAGCTTGAGGACAACAGACGTGTCGCCCGCTCTGAACCGTTTGTCATCAACTTTCGTGGCGACTTGGATTCTGGGACGCAATTAAAACTCGAACTTGAGTTCATGGGACACTACCGCGAGCCTAATCTGGAGATTATTCATGAATACAATAATGAGCACGATACACAGACTTTGCATCTTCTCAAATACAACCCTCACACTGGGGAGTGGAAGGCGAGCGAGCAGACCGGTCTGGCTGCTAGTGATATGAGGCACGATAATATGGAGAGGACGCAAAATGCAACGCCAATCCCCGTCGAGGATGCCAGTGTGCCCGACAATGTGAAGCCGACTCCTGCAGCTACTGCTTTACCCGATATCATAGATCTAACATTGGAGAGTGACACTTCATCAGGGACTCTATAACATCGTTTCTAATAGCATTCTACACGCATCATAGTTGCACCGTTCAACTCATCACCTTCACGGAGTCACACCTTGCTCTGAGCTGTACTCATTATTCAACTCAGGGTGCAAATAATAACCAAACACCCACTGCTGAATGGGAAGCATTGTTTATGTCCCAACCGCGGGTCCACTTGGGTTGCCTGTCCACGCTAAGTATACCAACCTTGTCAAAGCAGTAGTTCGACATTCTCCGTGAGGATCTTAGCGATGTCAGACGAGCATGGTGAGAGCAGTGACGTCGAAATTCAAGTTGGCACATTAGCTGGGCTGCGGTATCTACAAACTGAGAATACGTCTAATATATGAGAACGTCACCATGACTTGAGAAGTTATAGAAAACTTCCGTAAGGTTAAGAAGGTTCGCTCTTAAAATACCCAAATCGGGCAAAAGAGCTAGCGGCAGAACAGTGGAGTCAACAGACCAGTTGTTGTCTCGGATTATAGGTTTCCTGTCATGTTACCCACTTCAGCCCGGTCTTGGTACTAGGGTATGATAAGAGAGCGATGGATTGTTGTTTTCCAAATCTTGTTTGTCTCTACTCTCTACTTTTAACCAGTTCGGTGCTTTCTACACATTGGTCATGAAATAAACCTACGAATGACCGACAGATTTAGTCATTGCATTGATTTCTGTGTATAGACTCATTCCTTAACAGTACTTGCGTACCTAGCCATCCTTTTTAATTCGGCCCAGCTAAGCACATGAAAATTGTAGTTCCATCCTGGGCATTTTTTTCTGCGATTAGAGACTTAGTTTCTCGCTGAAAAGAAGGGATGCAATTATGTATCTATAATCACGTGACACCACGACCCTTTACGGGCAAGATATTTTTCCCTCAGTTTGTCTTGTGAAGACCACGGATTTAAATACTTCTGACTAGGTTGTTATCTAATATATATGAACTCATAACACCGATTGGGCATTGTAGCAGATCTTTAACAATGTTATCTTCAAGTATACACGTGATAATTTAAGCGACGATCAGGGGTCCCCGCATTACAAGTAAAAACGTCATCATCAAATGGCATGGTGTTGAAGAAGTCAAGAGATAGGAACATATCATCAATCTCAGCCCCTTTCACATTCCTTGAAAATAAGAGCAACAGCATCAATTGAATATGGGCGTCTTAACACGATATCTAGTTGTCGCATTAGCAAGTGCAGTCTTACCAGCTTGGTGTTACGATGCTCAACAACCTATCACTCCACATGAGCTCTCGCAGCCATTGATTGGGTTTGGAACATGGAATCTCAAGGTCTCCGAAGAAAATACCACTGAAGCAGTCTCCCTCGCGATTCAAGCTGGGTACCGCCAGATTGACTGTGCAGCCATTTATGGAAATGAGAAAGAGGTTGGAAGGGGGATTGCTGATGGTCTGAAAAAAGCAAATATCTCTAGAGAGGAACTTTGGGTTACTTCGAAGTTATGGAATGATCGGTATGTTACTTGGCTGATAGTGCCACACTTGCCAAAATATGACCTCGCTAAGTACTTTCTAATAGCCATGGAGATCCTGTCTTGGTTGAATCAGGACTTATGCAAACGCTTGATAATCTTGGTCTTGACTACGTTGATTTGTATCTGATGCATTGGCCAGTAGGTCACGAGGAAGGAACAAACAGAAATCATTTAGACTATGTTGAGGTACTCAGAACCGACGTCTTTGATCACACAAACTAACAAAATCTCAGACATGGCGTTCAATGGTCGCTCTTCCCACAACCAAAGCTTCTCACATTGGCGTCGCCAATTTCTCACCTTCTCAACTCCGCGAAATCATTAGCAAAACAATCGTCAAACCATTTGCTCATCAAATGGAACTTCATCCATATCTACCACAATCAGGTTGGGTAGCAGCACATAAAGTATTAGGTATCTCAGTAACAGCATACTCACCCCTCGGAAACACCAACCCAACCTACAAGAATATCCAAGAACCACCTCCTCTATTACAAAACGATGTACTTGTCGGGATTGCCAAAGCGATAAACTGTACTCCTGCTCAGGTAGCTCTCGCTTGGGGTATGGGACGTGAAACTAGTGTCATTCCTAAATCTTCACATCCTGAGCATATTCGTGAGAATTTGGAATCTAGCAAGTGTATTTTGGGGTATGAGGATTTGGCTCGATTGAGATTGATGGGGAGGAAGTATTTGACTAGGTTTAATAACCCGAGTCGGTCTTGGGGAGTCACGCTTTTTGAGGGCTTGGAGGATGCGTAGGACTGCGTTTATGAAATTGATGACTTGATGACTTGATGAGATTATCTCCTAGAGTATGGACGGATCCAAGGATTTAAGAATCATTGCAATCAATGAGATTGCTTTGCCAAGTTTTTTTTAAAAGACTGGCGTAAAGGTACAATATTCTCGTAGCATGTGGTTTGGCACTAGTAGCTTACTAGGAATAGCTTCAGTTCGACTAATAAATTGCCTTATTCTACAAGACTTAGAATTAACATGGCTGTATTGGTGTTAGAGAAAGGCCAAGTTTCTTTTATTTCGCTGTTATCAGTGTTTTCAATAGACTCTATGCGCCGTCATTGATGTTACTTTTCGTGGCCTAGCTTGCCTGAGGCGTCATCATTCTTACCCTGATACATATTTTGATGGCCGCGATGACAAGCTAACCATTGAGATACTTACGCCCTACATCAGCATTACCCTTGTAGAATTTACCCGACAGCTCTTCATCGCCAGCGTGCCTTGTGCTGAAAGCATGGCAGAGCAGGAATCGCAACCCAGCGCGGCTGCCGATGCGGATGTTCAGACTGAGTTCAAGAAGCTATCTCTCAGCATCTTGAATGAAAAGCACCGGAGTCCGATTTTGAGGGCCGTTTCCAATATTCTCTCCACAGATATTGCCGAGGCCACTTATGCGCAGATTGTCGACGGCTTGCCTCTTGCCAGTGTTCTTGAAGAAGCCTATGCAGATCCTATCTTGGATGCCAAGCATCCCATTTATCAACACGAAAAGCTCTGCCCCGGCGTACTAGAGAAAACGAAGTCGATCCGAGCTGGATTTGATCCTAATGTATTGCAATTCGACTCAAGAGTAAGTATCCCATGGTCACCATATAGAACAATAGCCTGACATGCTGTTATCAGCTTTTATTCGCCTATCAAGCTGCGTCGCCAGGATCCAGATCTTTTAACACACGTCTTATAGAGATCGTTACCGTAACCGTACATCAAATCGCAGTCCTGCTCTTCCAGTTGGATACAAGCTTGCACAGAGATAACAAAATCACATCGTGGACGCCGCCTAAGGAAAGCGAAGTGTGGTGGCGCTTCAACCCCAACGGACCACCGCCAACGCTCTTCAGCCACAACTGGTATGTCGACCATAGTCAATACCCTGAAGACATCGGCGACATGGTTGGATACTGGGCTGAGGGTCGTATCCTTGGCGGTGTCATCTTGTTCAACCGACACATCCCCGATTCTGACGCTGTGTTCTTCCATGCAGACCGTGAGGAAGCGACCTATCGAATCTACCAGTTAATTCCCAGCCAGAAACAACAACTTTTAGATTTTTTACTCTCCGAGTCACAACAACAGCAGTGTCCGCTGCCTATTCTGCCCAGCGATAACAACAGCTACCGCATCGACCCCGAGGAGCCTATCGCACTAACTGGTGTGTACCGTGATATTTGGGAGCGTAACCCGCCACCAGAGTACGCGGGTGATGGACGAGGTACGACCGTGTACGATCCCCTCAATTACCCCACCAAGATGGATCAGTATGAAGCTCGGGCACGCTTCCGGACGAGGCATGAGAGGTATTGATTGTTGCTACGATCAGATAGACAAATTGGAGCGCAAGATTAGCAACGAATCAGTGGTTTACATGGAACAGGCTCGGCTCAAGACCAAGTGACGCGTCAAAGCCTTGTATCGGTCAACTATGGTGTAAGATAGGGGTCATGTCAAGATTCCGATATGGAATTAGATGTTATACTACAGTATTCAAGGCATTAAACAGCTAGCTTTACGGCAGGAGGTTGGTTGCTCGTTTATTGTCAAAGCTTTTCCTTCCGAACTTAGATTCGGAGACCCCTTCTCCATTTCAACCACCGCCACAGGCTCTGGTTCTTCTCGATTAATTGTGATCTCTCCTTTTTCATCTAAGTACTTCTTCAATTCAGGCTGTTTATGGAGGTATGCCTCGACATTCTGGCATTAGATGTACCGACATCCATTGTTATACTAATAGTTGATTAGGGGCAAGCTGTTTCTCTTATGTTAGGCTCCATTTTCCCACAGTATCACAGACTTAAAAACACACTACCAGAAAGGTGCTACTTTTAAGTCACATTTTATTCCTATGGTTCCTAGAAACTTGTCATAGACTTTTGTCTGTGAGGTTGGAGTAAATGGCCGGTTACTAACTCTATTTCAGTTCCGCAACCACGACCCAAAATATCATCGGATTCTTTCTCTACATCATTGCTTATCTCCCAATAATTCTATTCATCAAGCCGCATAAGCTTACACCCTTCATGTGGCCTGCATTTATCGGCACCGTCGGCACACTATTTGGTCTGATAGCCTGATCAATTAACAAAAACGGAGGTTCTCTAGGGAACCTCGTTATCCCAACCGTCATCCTCTCAAGCAGTGCCTGTGGTTTCCGCTTCATCCAATATATCAGCAGTGTAGTAGGAACCTACGTTGGACCAGCAGACCGATTCTCCAACTGGACACGATTTTCAAAGAATAAGAACTCGCATATTCTCGGTGCTGCAATACCAATGCCAATAACAATTACGCTATGCGCACTACTTGGAGCTTTAACAGCTAGTGTGACTCGTGCTATTTATGGAACGACATATTGCAAATTATTGATACTCCTTCAATTCATTCAAACTGAGGAATATACAGCTAGTTGTCGAGCTGCTATTTTCTTTGCTGGCTTGCTATTTTCTCGCATCAGATATTTGTTAATGTTACGCAGAATAATTATGGTGTTGGTACGGATCTTGTTGATATCTTTCCGAGGTATGTTCCTATGAGGAGGGTGGCTGTGTTGCTTTGCGTTATTGGGGTTGTTATTCAACCTTGGAGGTTTTTTGGCGCAGGCTACAGTTTTTATCTCTGTTATTTCTAGTTTTGCAGCATTCTAATAAGGGTAATATGGTCTCCGTGGAGAAGGACGTTGGAGAGTTGGCAGTTTGATAAGTCACAGAGATAAAATTTTGAGACAAATAGAAAGTGGTGTTTACTCTGAAATAGTAAATTTCCCTTGACCCATTTCTAATCTAATCTATTTTAGTTTTTTATCTTCTATAATTTATTCCAAATCCCAATTCAACCATATCTAAGCCAAACACCTCGCTCAATCTTTTACCAATACCATATCTCTAGAGACCTAGTTCCATCACAAAAGGGAGATCTATATTCCAAAGCCCAGTGAAACCTCAGGTCAACGCAGGCATACCAACAACGAAATGCTTCCGTTTCTTAATTCCAAAAAGAGAAGTTACAAACCCAATACTGGCGAATCCAACACAGCACCATAGTCCAGTGCTATATTGTTGCATAATTCCATGACCCTTGTTGATTTGTACAGCCTGCACAATGGCCGATGCGAGAGCAAGACCAACTCCGGATCCAATTTGAAATGCAGTATTGATCATACCTCCACATAGCGATTTAGCATTCACAGGGACCGATCCTAGTAAAATGATTGTGCAGGAACAGTATACTACAGTGACACCTGCTACTATCATGAGGCTTGTTGGGAGGACGTGTTTCCAACTACATTATACATAAGTCAAATGTGGTACTTCAGGATAGAGGGAAATTTACTTACAAATTGATGTCGCCTTCCTTAATTAGGGAACTTGGGATGGGAGCAATGATACATAGTGCCATGCCGAAGAGGAGGATTGCCTTTGGGTGATCGAATTTCTTCAATACTGTCCCCATGCCCAGCGAGCAGGCAAATCCCATAGCCCCCATAGGAAGAAATCTAATTGCGGTTTGTGCAGCAGAAAGATGGTTTATTTCCTGGGCAATCAGGACCGTGTAATATATCACTATCTGATAGCTTCCGTATGTAACTAGATGAAATTAACAGCTGTTCGAGAAATAAACAGAATTTATACTACGTACCAAATCCAGAGACCCAAAGTGCAGCGAAATTCGGTATTTTCCAAAGCGACAGTGGCATGATTGGGTTCTTGACTTTCTTCTCTACCCATGTGAAGATGCCAAGGAGTCCGACGGATAATATGAGAAGGACAATGATGAAAGCCTTGTTCCACCCGTAAACACCTCCACTTGAAAGCACAAACGACAAGAGGATCAAACCAGCGGTAGACAGCCCAGCTCCGAGAATATCCAATCTGGGTTTGTCGTGTCCTTCTAAGCGGTCTTTGGGTAGTACCCACCAACCAAGTATACCCAAAGTGCCAGTAATAATAACGGAAATCCGGAATAGATATCGCCAGCCCAAAGAAGACGTCAAGAAACCGCCAAATATGAGGCCCGAGCAAAATCCAACTGCTCCCGAAGCCGCAAAGAAGGACAAGGCCCTATTCCGATCCTTGGACACAAAATATGAACTGATAATGCCGACAGACGAGGGTACCGTCATGGCAGCACCAATTCCTTGCAGCGCTCTGAAGACAGCAACCTGGATGAAGGTGTTTCCAAATCCATTTGCTAGAGTCCAGATTGAAATCCAGAACATGCCAGCGCAGAAGATAAACTTTCTACCATGTCTATCGGCCAATACTCCAGCAAGAAGTAGGAATCCACCAAAAGTAAGTGTGTAGGCTGATATTAACCATTGCAAGTCGCCGGCTTCAACGTCGAATTCCTTCTGGATGGCGGGTAGGGAAATGTTGACTCCTGTCATGAAGACGTTATCAAGTAACTGAGATCCACAGGTAACCATGAGGATCATTGCACCACGCCAGGAAGAAAGAGTTCCGATGTCCGGATATTGAGCCGCAACGCTCTCCGCTTCATCAGGTAAATGAGTATTCTGTAAACCGAAGACAGGAGAAGGTGGTCTCGTAGAAACAGGCGTATTAAAAGCCGAAGTATTGAACTGAGAAGGAACTTCACGAATAACAGAAGCCGGACCCTGCAAAGCAGCTTTCGGTCTCGAAATCGAATGCGATTTTTCTTGAGCTTGCATATAAGCTTCTCGATGCCCACTAATCGCAGATACTGATTGTCTTAAGGGCTCCATATCCTCAAGAGCGACATTATCCCTGAAGGGATGGTGTCCGGATACATTTGAGCGTCGTCGTGCTCCGATCGTGTTTTGCTGTGATCTGTCTATGTCGACACCGTCCACGAATACTCCCAGATATGAAGCTGTCATGAAATTTATCAGCCCATTTCACACCGCATGCCATTCAAAGATCCTACAAGTTTGGATCGAGTTCCTATCTGATGCCATGGCTTTGGTTGCAAGGATGGATTAAGCGACCGCACACCTGAGGGCAGGTTCCGCTACTCGTGATATCTTGAGTAAAAAGAAATGTGTAGTTGAACTGTTGAGATCCCACAACTTCGGTCTAGTTTTTAAACCTTTTCAGATGATGAGACGATGATTTCTCCATTTCTCCATGTTGACCCACTCGCTAGAGATAGCTTTTGTCGCTAAGCCAATCCTTAGAGTTCTGTGTTGGTGGTGCATTAAGAGTGGGCTTGTCTTGAATCTATCGCCACTAGTTCGAGTCATATTTTTTTTTTTATAAAAAAAATGGTACCTGAACAAATGCGCCCTATTGCCAGCAGTTCATTTGTTCTTAAACTTCCTAGGCATTTGTTCAAGTTTACTTAGATTCATGTGACGCGAACCCTCTTGATCACGTGGCATTTGTGTCTGAGTTATCACAGTGCCTAGTTCGAGCGTTGCGTTATCTACGATATTTAGCGAGCGGTCTGTATTGATATATACTATTTTGACATTACTATACTATCGGGTTACTTGTTCCGCGCATACTACCAATAAACGCCGTCTTTGATTCCGCATCTGTAAAATAACACCTCCACCAGCCTGAGTCCCCTTCACCGCAGTTTCTATCATGTCCTTGCGTACCGACTCCCCACAATGGGCCCCGTTAGTCTCGACTCACATCTGGACACCTTGGTCACTCTGAGAAAGATGTGGTAAGCACCTATAACAGAACTCTATATGTCACACGTGTTTGCCAGGGCAACTAGACAGTGAGCACGCTATAAATCTTTATCAAATTGCTTAGCGCGTGAATTGCACTAGCGTCAAAATCAGAATATCTTCATTTTCTTCGACCCCGCTTCTTCTTCTTCTTTTTAACAACATCTCTTCTTCCACTATCTTCCACAACACCATAAATGCTATACCGCGAATGATCAGCTTCTGGAATCTCGACACATATAGGCGACTCAGGCGGCCCGGGATTCATAATGCATATTTGATCCGGCAGAAAACTCTTGTAGGGATTGACGTGTAAGACGTTCAGTTGCTTCATCCTACCAGGTAGTGAAGTGTTCAACAAGACAACCGCACCACCCTAGACGTGCACATCAATCGTCAAACATGGTCTATGGGAGTATTATAACAAGTTATTGAGATCCTCTATTGATTTTCATAAGTCGATGTCATTTTAAAGATAACCCTGTAAGTACTCCGTAACACCACCTCATCTGATGCAATTACATAGGAAATATTTCTGTCATTCAATATATACAGATGTTTACATCTTCAACGCTTACAAAAGCAGCGACTGCGCCAAATGAGTCTCACGCCTTAAGCTTGTTCCAAAGCCACCAGGCGAATTGGACGCTCTTGTCATCTAGTGCCCAAGATAAGAAGCGTGCGACAATAATAGTAACAATATATACTGGGATGGCAGCAACAGTAGTAGCCGTTAAATGCTGCCATGCCGTGTTGTCACCGATCCAGTTCGCTGTATAGACAGTCCATAGGTGCCATCCAAGTGTATGAAGGAATGGCCCATGGACGAGGTAAAGTGAAAATGATATCTTTCCCAAGAATTTGGCTAGTCTTGTTGTGAAAATTGACTGTAGACATTTTGCGTTGTCGATGGTGAAAACGAGGTGAATTGCTGAGGCGGCAGTCCGGTAATCAATACTAGTCTCTCCCTTACTGATGTTGTATAGAGCTACAATGAAATTTGCCGTCCAAAACAGATCAAGAATACTATGACCAATTATTGTAACGGTAAAGAAACGGGCGATGTTTGCCACATGTCGTTTGCACCTTTTCAGCGGTGATCTATGGCAAGCAGGCGAAGACGATTCGAGCTCAGGCATTATACCACCAATTAGCTTGTCCTTCCACTCCTCTCGAGCGTAGTGCATATCGGCCAAAAGGGTGCCACCCAGGAAGAGAACAATGTTCAGCTCGTTATCATGAAACATTAACCACACAATTCCGGCGAGCAAAGCTAGACGGACATTTCGGCGGAGTGAGGCCAGCGCCAATATGACAACAAACACAACCATAGATCCTTGATATTCGATCGGGATAGTCCACACGTTTGGATCATACGAGGTTACATAGTCGAGCGCCGGATATGTTGGCCTGATCATCTGGAATGGATTCGACACTTGTCTCCAAAATCCCCACCAATCCCAAAACTGCACGGAGAACTCGTCCCACTTAGGTGGCTGACGATGACGATCATTATGTCCAGTACCGTTATACAAGCCGGCATAGCTTGCTAGCATATCCCCAAAAGTCACCACCAATGTTGGGATATGCAGTCGCATCCATCGTCGAAACGTGGATGAGCTGAGGGACTGAAGAACCTTTCCATGACTTTGCCTGCGAGAGTGGCCGAACGAGCTGAAGCTGATAGAGAAGCCGGAGACGACGAAGAATATTGCAACCATACTCGGTCCAGCGTACCAGATTTTCCAAAATGGTAGTGTCACAAACCATTTTATGTTGAGGAATAAAATATTTCTTGTCGGATTGACAGGATTGAAGGGTTCGAACATAATATTTGAATGATGAAAGACGACCATTAAACAGGCTACTCCTCGTAGTCCATCAAGCCATCCAGTTGAAGAGTGGGGGGGCTTTGTTACTATCGTTGATGTGCACGATGTATCGTTCATATCATATTTATGGATATTCGATGGCAGCCTTGATAAACATGGTACGTGCCGCCTATATCCAGACCATGCGGCACGATGCACCCCAGAACTCTTCTTAATGCAGTCTTTTTCGTCGTCAAACATCAGCGGTTGCATGGCACCACTACTGTCCATGTCGTCGTCATCGTAGCAAGTACTACTAGAGCTGTCGTCGTTTGAGTTAAAGCTAGTTCGAGCCTCCGCGGAATTTTGTTGGGTTTTGTATGCTGATGCTATTGGCATAGCGGCAGCATATCGATCCTGAGACATGATTGTGAGATTTCGATGCCACAGTCTTTCTTTGCCGTTGAGGAAAGTCAGTGAATAAATTCGAATATGAGAGGACAGTTGGTTTACCTGAACTTGTGCCGACAGTATTCCTTGTCACCAAGAAGCAGAAGACATCAAACAACCCACTGAGATAATCGGGAGCGGCTGGCTTAGGTATTTATCTAGGTTCATCATTCATACCACACAACTGTCAATATTGGAAAACGGCAGGGCGTAATCCAGAACTTGATTGGTCTAATATGGTGGTACTTGGCATATTCCTACAGTACATTTTCCATCAATGTGATAACCAAGAAGCTAGACGAACATATGCTCTCACAAAGGAATTGGCTGCTTTTAGGTTCATTAAGGTTAAATTAGATCGCCATAAGCTCGTACATCAACCTTAATTGTTCAAACTAGAGTGGTGGCGCCGCCTCCAAGGAGGGATGACAATAGTAGTGGACCTCGCTTAAGGAGTCCAAAGCGCATTCTGCAACCAGAAGTCAGATCCCCAAAAAGAGAAAAAAACAAAAACAAAGCTTAGGTTTCTGTGAGTCCCGAAAGGTCAGAAACTTGCGAATATTTATTTCATTGGTCCCAATGTTAAATTAGCAGTTAATAACGTCACTCTCAATACATCGGTTGATATAAATTCAGGGGAGCCAAGCTTGAGGCTTTTTTTTTTCTTTTTTTCAGCGACGTTCTGGTGAACTGCCAAGCACAGCCACAATACATTCAGTATTCAGCTGTGCCTTAGATATAGACTGTGTGAAGAAGAAAAGGGGGTAAGGAAGGAACTTGGTTTTGGGGTATATTGTCTTTACCCAAATAACCAAACCTCGGACTTAGTCAGGTGCTCTTAAGTCCAAAGACCAAAATCAATTTGCGTTTCATTCTATCTCTGCTGATCGGAAGCAGAATCTATGTTTCTTGATTTGCAATCATAATGCAGTGTGGTTTAGGGTCTCGTCCTCTCTATTCGCCATCCTCAATCGGATCATAACGTGAGCCATTTCCACGTGATTCCATCATGTGAAATTTATTCCCGTGACAACAGTCTTTTCGCAACCTACAGGGGCCGTACTCGCAAGCACAAAATATAGAGAGCAATAAATTATCTCTCCATACTGAGGTCAACGGCTTTCCCCGAAATAACCGGGGTGGTTGAAATCCCACTTGCTCATAGATACGCCGTTTGTGTCACACTAATTTAGCGAACCCTGAACACGTCGAACTGCAGATTTCCCCCTCAAGGTTCAACAGTTCCAATGTACCTACCTACCTAGCTTATTTCTCACTTAAAATCTTGCCACAAGTACTAAGTCTTGGTTGAGTACCTGTTTACAATAACTCTAGTTGCACTATTTTCGTAAATCATAAACATGGAGTATCTAGTAACACTAAAAATGGATGGATCGGTATGTTCACCTACAGGATACCTCAGGGGTTCGAAATTTAGAAGACTTTGAAACTTATTGTTAATAGGTCTTGCAAACATGGGTCTTGCTATGGCTACGAACTTGCAGAAGCGGCTTGTGGGATTGGTGCACCAGCACTGAGTTACACGAATCGTACTATGACACGAGGAGTTGTACCTGAAGCGTTGAGAGGGAAACGTTGTGATACTATTGCTCTTGTTGTGCAGAAGTCGGATATTGTTTTTATATTGGTAGGTTGTCTAGAAGTTATTGTTCTTGTTTTAGCATTGTTTGGTTTCTGCCTTTCACCGTATCTTCACAATTCAACAAGAGGGGTGCCAGTGCATAAGCCTAAGACTCTCAGCCTACCTACTTGATGATGCACTGCAAGGATTCTAGAGATGGAACTTGCTATGTTCACATTTCTTATTTGATTATCAAGATGCTTTAAATTGCTCAAGCTGAGTATACAATAAGTAATCATGCTTCTGTACATAAGAAATTCAAATAGCAAAAAGGAATACCCACTAATAACATTAATCCCCAGATAAGTAATGATACCGTCCTCGAATCAATCACAAAAGAGATTCTAGATTCCGGATCAATTACAGGCAAAATTATAGTTGATACCTCAACAGTGCACCCAGATACAACAGTCGCAGTATCTAAAAGACTTTCAGCACAAGGTGCAATGTTTGTTGCCAGTAAGTTTTTGAAACTTCTATAAAAAATCGCACCATGATGCTAACAAATTTTGATAGATCCAGCTTTCGGAGCTACACCAGTCGCAGAAAGAGGACAACTTCTTTTCGCAATCGCAGGTCCAAATGCTGTTCTTGATGCCATCGCTCCTTTCATCAAAGGTAATCTTACTCTTGGACGGGCTGTGACCAGACTCGGAGAAAATGTCAGCAGAGCTGGTACATTGAAAACAATAGGGTAAAATTGAAAATTCCTCTGCTAGTACTCTCAAAATAAACTTTTTGCTAATTTTATCCAAAAGAAACTTCATCACAGCAGGCATGGCTGAAATTATTTCCGAAGCACATGTACTCGCTGAGAAGACAGAACTCGGTACTGATGGTTTAGAAGCTCTGATTGAAGAGAATTATGGTGTTTATGCATATTCTATTTCTACTAGGATTACGAGTGGTGCTTATGCACCTCCTAGAGGTATGATACCTGCTTTAATTCACACTTTGATTCTCTGATCTAGCAGAATGCTAAATGTCAATAGATCAAGAACCAGTGTCTGATCTTATTTTGGCACTCAAGGATGTTGGCCATGGTATCACGACTGCTGAGAATGTGGGAGTGAAATTGGAAGTTGCTGAAGTGGCGTTGTCGCATCTTAAAGAGGCGAAGAAGTTTTCTGATGAGCATGGTGGTAGGCCCTTGGATTCTTCTTCGATGTATGGTATTATTCGACAAAATTCGGGATTTTATTTTGAGTTGGATGTTGTTAAATCGAGAGATGTTTGAAGGGAGTTCTTGGTTTGAGGTAGAATCGATGAATATACAAATTATTTTGATTTCACCGATAGGAGAATGTCAGTAAATTCGACATCGGAACCTCAATATGGCCATGTTACAATTTTGTCTTTAGACCTATCAAGATAGTACGAAAGTAATAACATGAAACAGGGACCCGTTCTAGTTCCCTTATTAATTTTTACAACATCCCATGTCCACAGGTCAAAAGAACCTCACGAGCAACAGCAACTTCCTGAACGGCCAAATCCTGGTAAACCAAGGATGATCAAGGAGGTCATTAAGTGCGAGCCATGCGGAAGAAGCTCTCTCTCGCAAATATTTGTGCAATGTCTCTTCGGGAGAAATTGCTGCAGAAACATGGTATATCTCGAGTAATAGCCATGCAGTTTGTCTATCATAGCAGCCATCGCCCAGACAGACAATGACTCGAATAGCGCAACTATATATCTCTCGCATAAGAGGTATTTGGCGATTCCTTTCATCTATATCATCCTGATTAATGTAGGGTGAGTCAATACCAAAGAAGGAACGAGCAAGTCACACACCCCAGCAGATGCTGAGGCTCGCTAAACTTATTCATTCTTTTTCTGCAGCTTGATTTATGAATTCTTTCTTCTACCACCTCTAATGGATTCTATATAATTCCTCTTACTATGGCTATGTTAAAGCTTTTTAATAAGTTATTTATGTTAATAGTACTAATAAGTCAAATTATACCTTAGATGCTTATAATTTAAATTTTTCTACTTTAACTTCCTAGAATTTAAGTACAATTTTTAGTAGGAAAAACCAGTAGTTTCCATATTCTAGAATATACGTATCTCGTACTTTCTAGTTTTGTTTCTACTTCCTATATACCGAGCTTAGATTCCGTTGCCAACCTGAGCCTGGTCTAACTCTCCGTACGCACTCAATCTACACCATCAACAAGAAAATCTGAACACAAATGGATTTACAACAGTCCCAATACACGGAACTCGATACTGCCAGCCGACAGATCAGGCTGGCTCATATCAAGCCTGGAGCGTGGGATGATCCGATATCATGCGAATTACATACATGCTCGCTAAATTCATCGCCAACTTACAAGACTTTGTCATATGTTTGGGGTGATCCAAAGGTTACCAAGCCGATTACTCTCGGTGGGTGTAAGTTTGAGGTTACGGTCAACTTATATCAAGCCCTTCGACGGCTGCGACGCGCGGCTGAGACCCGGATCATTTGGATCGATGCTTTATGTATCAATCAAAAGGATTTGAATGAGCGAGCTCACCAGGTAGATTTGATGGGCACCATCTACAAATCCTGTAATGAAGTCTTGATTTGGCTTGGAGACACCGATGACGACAAACACGAAATCGACCTGGAAGCTTGGGAGGACATAGAGGACTTCGAGGACGGGGAGGAAGAAGAAGAAGAAGAAGGAAAATTTGATGGTGGCGACGAAGCACCTTTCACAACCAATGGCGCAAAGCACGCTTTTGACTTTCTGTACATTCTCTCGCTCAATAAGCATGTCCACGAGTCACCGTGCTTCATTCAAAAGACAAATTTAAAGTGGGATATCGCTGAGGAGTACAAAGCGGCTTTTACTGGGCTCCAGAGAATTATGGAAATGCCCTATTGGAGGCGAATGTGGATCGTCCAAGAGATCGTCTTATCTCCAGTTGCAACTGTAGTTTGGGGTTCCGTAACCGCCCCTTGGGAAATCTTTGCCTCCGCAGCCACAAACGTCGAGGATCACAGTAATAGCTGTTGCCTGAACGAGTTGTCTATATTATCCTTCAACACGTTCGGAAAATTCAACATCGCCGTCATGAGTGTAGAGGGTACGCGCTATTTTCGACAGGTTGGGCGCAATCTCGATATCTTTAGACTTCTCACCATATACTTTGACCGAGAGGCTACAGACCCTAAGGATAAGGTTTATGCCCTTTTGGGCCTGAGTACGTGGCATGACAAGAGCCGGATAGTACCAGACTATAAACAGACTACAGCCAAGCTGTATGAAGACGTTACAATCCACATCATCAATTCCACAAAAAGTCTGCAGATCCTTACTGGCGATTGGAGGCATCATATAGATATCCCTTCTTGGGTCTCAGATTGGGTTCAACCTGAACCTAGTGGAGGGTTATGGAATGTGCGAATATGGGACACCATACGTTTTCACAGGTATGCTCAATATACGGCCACAAATACCAGTGTAACCGTAGAACTGGTTGCGAAGTCGATGTTGAAGGTAGAAGGAGCTCGAGTTGGTACAATAATTGGAGTCAGCACGTTGATGAGCTTCAAACCCGGGGAGAAAACTTTCCCGCTATGCAAGAAGGTATTGCTCTGGCTAAGGGAAAGCGAGAGGGATTATGTCAAAGTATTTGGGAGCGTAGGCACCTGGGAAGATACTTATTGGAGGATCTTATGTGGGGATATGTGGCAACCCCTTGAGGCTGGTAAAACGCGCGTACGGAGAAGAGCACGAACGGAGGATAGACGCGCATTTGAGTTGTGGAAGGCAGCTATCCTGGATGACAGGCAGCTTGATCTGATCCTACAAAGTGCTGACAACGCGCGTTTTCGATCCTTCCATGCATCAGTCCTCGGAGCGATCGCGAACAGGAGATTTTTCGTGACTCGAGGAGGCTTCTTAGGGCTAGGCCCAAATACAATGCAAGTTGGGGACGAAGTCTATGTTATCAACGGCTCAAGGGTTCCCTTTGTTCTGAGAAAGGCTGAGCGCTCTAATCTTGATGCGCAACTCGAAGATGAAAGCCAAACCATACCATTCCCGATTTTTCGTTTAGCCGGAGATTGCTATGTCCACGGCATTATGGACGGAGAAGTTTGCAAGGATGAGGATATCAGAGCTTATTCTTTGGTTCTGTGCTGATGGATTGTAGAAGGTGGTTGAAGGACATATCATAACTTAGGTACAGTGATGAAAAGGCATGATAGAAATTAATTTACTTGAGTTGTGCCGGTAATTTGGTTAATTGACAAGAGGGGAGCGAGAAGGGATACCTCTGCCGACTACTTTGATAGGTTGAAAGTTGTAGCTGTGAGTGGTCTTCTGGTATCGTAAACCTCGGGGCTTTGTGCACAGAGAAATGGTATATGGAGACGAGGCAAAGATAAATCTTCGGAGGAAGGCAAGTGGTCTACCGGAGATAAATGGTTCACTAGAGAATATGATAACGCGATGAGTTGAAACATCAGAAAGGTGTATAGCCAAGTTTTGCACAATGTTATTCCCAGATCGAATAGGGTAAGCATCACTGATTCTAAAGGGCGTCAGAAGAGACCTTAAGATTCGTGCCCTTCAAAGCAGGAATACGTAGATCGGGACAATGAGCAGGCAAGGCGACGCGAAGGCAGAATTGTGCATAGAACGAAACCTCTTACAGCAGAATATAGAGGTCCAAGCCTCAAGTTTCCACGGTATCTCGTTTGATGTCGATCCACAAGAAGAACTCCCTCCTAGGGACTGAAAATAATCTTAGTTTATGACATCGGCTCCTTAATATGCTGGCCACTGTCCAGGTACTGCTGAAATTATTGTCACTAATAGTTATATCTTCTACTGCGAGCTGATCATCCCATGTATAACTAATGGCTTCGAAACATGGAGCGCCATGTAAAGGAACTTCGATAAGCTCATACCGAATTCTGAAATACTAGTGTCTACGAAGGCAAAGAAGTCTTATGTGTTGTTTCTGTAAATTTTTGTATGCGTAACAGGCCTTCATCTTTGGCACTAAGATTTTGTAGCCACCAAGTGTGTTTCAAGGTTCTGCAACGCACTTAACGCAGCAAAAAAAATATAAGATTAATTTGTGGCTGCACAATGGAAGCAATAAGCCAGAATATTGCACGTATGCTCTCTAATAAGATATCCAGACCTTGCCAAACGGATTTTCTGACCATTACAGCCTGCAAACGGATCATCATCAACTGGGCTATTAACAATAGGAAGGCTTCTGTCTCCCATGACATAAGTTCACCTTTGAGTTCGTCTCGACTTATGCTAGCGGAACCCCAGGACGGTTGGTAACATGTTGGCCTTCCAACATTGTACAAGAGTGACATAGTCCACCAGAGTGATGTAACTATCATTCTCATGAGGATCTCTTTCAGGAGTGTGAATGGAAGCTCACTCCCCCTCGTTGCATCGTTCATAATGCTGCAAAAGAAGAATAATTCGCTCGTTCGTTTGCTGCATAATTTGGTCATCGTTAAATGTCGACCCTAACTTTGTGTTTCTTGAGATGAAGATTTATATGAGATTATTTTGAAGAGAGGAATCGAATCATGGTGGTGAACGTGGGTGACGATAAGGCTGCATAGTTGGAAAAATCAACCACTCGGTTAAATGCACAATCATGTCATCTAATATCATGTAAACTACCTAGCTGAGTTTACTATGAACTTCAAAACACTCCGTACCAAATCACAAGATCTTTTTATCAGCTACAAAGTCCTTATCATAGCCAATCATCATCCTCGACTCCTTTGTCTTTGAAAACTTCTCTCCATCGGGTACGACAAGACGCTGGTACTCGGGATCCTGCCACATCTTACTAAAATCAGGAGATATAATAAAGAGACGATTACGAATGTACTTACCGCCATTAGATCCTCCATCGATTCAAACCAAAGATTGACTTCACCATCATATTCTGACATAGGAAGACCTTGTTCAGCGAATGTATCGGTGAGGGTTTTATTAACGTGGAACTATATCGTGTTTCATTTAGTTGATTGGATAGGCTGAAGTACAGTTCATCCTGATACGGACCTGGGAGAACTTGATTAACTTCTCCTTCACAATTGGAACACCTAGGAATATTTCTGCGTGACGTCCCTCCCAGCTGAATTCAGATTATCAGTGACAGCTCTCATGTAAAAATATATGGGACTATAGATGGAAGTTTGTTGTAGGTTCAGCTTACTAGCTAAAGAATTCTTCGTATGTAAGCGTATCTAGCTTCTTTATTAGAAGGGTTACTCTGACGGCCATATCTGATATTATTGGAAGAGAATATGGATATTTTTGCTGTATTTGATTGGAATACTCTAGGGTTTGTGAATGAGACACGATTAGTGTTGCTTAGAAGAGGGCACTCGTATATTTAAAGTTGGGGTCGGGACAATTACTCGTAGCGAACCGAATTGATTTCAAAGCAGAAGTGCACGTATGATACGAGTTTCTATACCATCTTTCATTGGCCACCGAATTGTATTTCCTAGTGGTGATTTTCAATGGCGGACTCTTACCAATTTGTCAGCATATAAACTAGGGAGTATCGCTATCATGCTGGCCTGAGTGGGGATTTCATAATGATTTTTATTTGATATCCTGATGAGGTTTCGTAGGAATAGTGTTTTAGCAATATTTTTACTCGGGTAACGTTTTGGTACTCTTTCGATATGGCAGCAAGCTCTTATAGTCAAACAGCCACAGACCGAACTCCTCAACCTCCCGAGCTCTATTTATATGTGATAGCAGGAGTTCCACTAAGCGCGCATTAGGAAGTCCATGAGCTGCCGCCAGTATACCACTTTCAAGGCCTTCCATACCTGCTCCATGATCAAGCAATATCAATGCAATTTTTGCATGTCTGTAAAAGACAGCTACTTGTAAAGCAGTCCCGTATTTCCCCCCTCGAGCATTAACATCTGCACCAACTCTAATGAGCGCCTTTACAAGACCTGTTAAACCATGCATTGCAGCAAAGTGCAGAGCATTACCGTTTTCTGGACTCTGGACATTGACATCCGCCCCACGGGCTAGGAGAAAATATGCTAGATCGGGGCGTCGACCTTTGAAAGCCAAAATCAGAGGACTATCCCAAGGTTCGGTACGTTCATTAATGCCAAATCCCCTATCCAAAAGTTCCGCCACGACCTCCTGCTTTCCCAAAAAGCATGCTGTTTGTAAGATATTTCCAGCAATACCTCTTGCTCTAGACATATCTGCTCCATGATCTAGCAGAATACGAACAGCTTGTGCATCTCCAACAGCTGCAGCTATCATAAGTGGGCTGTTTCCTCCAAAGTCACCAGAAGCCTCAATATCAGCACCATTTTCGATCAAAAACTCAAGGAGCTCTGGTTGCCGACTTCCAGCAGCACGACGTAGATCGCTACCCCAAAAAGTTCCGACTGAATTTATATCTGCACCGTTTTCCAATAAGTATCTTACAACCTCGGTTGACCCTCTAATTATTGGCATGCACGCACAATGAAAAACTTTGTCCATATTCACTCTTTCGCTTTTGAGCATTTCTCGTGGCATATGTTCAACGACCCACTTGGCTAGGTCGAGCTTCTTATATGCAGCGGCAACTTCGAGGGACTTCCAAAGATGAGGTAGTCCCGTCAGCAATAGCTGCTCCGACAAACTATTATGTCCCATTATCACAGACTGTAGAAACGAAAAGTCCGCTAGTTCCCTTTGCAAACTATCGTTGGAACGCTTAGATAGTATAAGTTTCACCATGATGTGATCCCCATTCTTTGATGCTATATCGAGAGCCTGAGTAATATCATAGTGATGACCAAATTCAACAGAATCAAGTAAGATACCAACAATTGCAAGACGGCCCAAGGAGCTCGCATACCCTAGATAACCGTCGCTTACTCCATGCCTAAGTAGCTCCTGGATGATCGGAATATTATTTTCCTTCACGGCATCCCTGAAGATCCTCGCAAGTTGAGCACGTGCTGGATTGAGATACGTATAATCCATATCATCATCGTCAAAATCCCGATCAGGGCGTGCACACACAATGCTGGCAACCGGGCTTTCAGGCTCTGGCAAGATTTCTCCTGTCAATCTATCTTGGAGCTGGAGTAACGATGTGACCTCCTCGTCCGTTAGTCTTATCTCATGATCTATACAAGGTCAGTTAACTGATGGGGAAAAGACTACAGTGTTGCTATTACTCCACATAATCTATACACTACTAGTAGACTGATGAAGCAAGAGTAGAGCTAGTAGAACGTGTCTTCGGTCTTATCTCAATAAAGTGGGCCTTGCGCCGAGATAGACCTTCGTTTCTTATTGATTCGGTGGCGATGTTGAGCCTATTTTTGTTGCTATTTCGATTGCTGTTGCTAAGGTGAGATGCCTCTAGAGAAAGTCTCAGATGACATCTAGCTAGGAGAAACGGGGGAATAGCAGGTAGTCCCAAATATATGTTTCTTCCATTCCTTCACGTCAAAGATCCCCACTCCTCTGTCACCTATGTAAGCCCTAAGAATACATACCGGCATATCCCCGGTTCCTACAGTAACCAATACCAACCCCCTATTGTGTGCGCTGTTCATTTTTCATTTAAATCACCCAGCATTTTTAGAGCTTGGAAGATTTAAAATAACACTACACGGAAGTAAGTGTTAGCACTCTATTTAATTCATCTAAAAACCAACGCTTGTCCGTGTTAACCTGCACACTTTTTAAAACCACCTCGTCCAAACCCATAATCTCCTTTTCTAAATGGAAGCCTTTATATCGGGAAATTCGAATGTGAATAATGTAGCCTAATGAAGACTCAGGTGGCTCTGCAGGGATTATTCTTATTCCCATTGCAATATAACATGGAGCAATGCTAGGTAGTAAGAGCCCGTTCGGCTGCCATATAAAAGCACATATAACTCCATATGACGGTTTTCATAAGAACTGAAAACTTTCATATATAAAAAAACTGCATATGATTATTTTGCGATTTGTATGCAATTTCAGAAAAGATGTCGAATATTTCAAATAGTGCCTCGAGCACTATTTGCTACCCCTACAACGTCTATACGAAAAAATAAGGCCCCAACTTAGCTATATTTAGGCACTCCTAACCTATAGACAACTATTTATTATACTTTTCATAAATATTTATGTAATCCATAATTATTATACTATCTTTCACACTTTATATATAGGCAGCCGAACGCATTGGTGGCCAAAAGAAGAAGCCGCAAATGATCATATATGGGTTCGTATATGAGATTTTTCATATTCGCTTTCATATGGCAGCCGAACGGTCTCTAACTAGATTCAATATCAACCATACGTCTTAAATTAGCACTTTCGCTTAAGCAAAAGAAATTAAAGGGGGAAGGGCAGCAAAGGTAGTCAGCGTAAAAAAAGAGACAAACATCTAAATATGTTTTGAACCATCCAACTCAACAGGAAGGAGAAAAGGAGCCTTCTAAACACTTTCCAACAGTTATGTGTTCGTAGATTATTACACTAATCTATACTAAAGCCTCTAAAAATGCCTAAGAAAGCACCAAGTAAAAACCAAACCGCTACTCCAAAGCACTCCCCAACGGCCTCCTACTAAAAACATGAGTCGTCCATCCATCATCCATAACCCTATTCTCTCGAATCAACTCATACCCACCAAGCCACGGTAAAATCAAAGCCCACACCAACCAATAAATCGCCCCGACAAAGAAGATTCCAATGCCGACGATACAATGTAAATAATATGGCAGGTTGTTATACACGTTTTGGCCGGCTGATGGTGGGACAAATGGTGCTACTACTAGGTATATATTTGAGAGGAGGAAGAAGATTGCTATGGGGAGGGTTGCTTTGAAGGGTGGTGTCCATTGTGAGGGGTTTCGGTGGATGGAGAAGGGGTGGAGATATAGGTGGATTAGAGCGCCGGCTACGAAGACGTTGATTACTGCTAAGGGGTAGGATATTACGCTTTATGGTTGTTAGTTTGGGTTTTGATAGAGGGGATGGATATGGGCATCTGGATGTGGACGTACTTGACGATGAAGTTATATGCATCTCCTGGTGGTGGAGCCAGCATGATTATAACGGAAACACACCAGTGTTCGAATAATCCCATGAATGGTGCATTGAATGGTTTATTACTTGCAAACAGGCTTGACCAGGGTAAGATTCCTTCACGGCCGATCTCTTGTACCACTATAGGATGAACGTTAGTTGAGTGATTACTTTGCGAATTCATTACGCGTGATTTGAGTGACAGGAAAACTTACATCGGCCTTGAGAAAAGATGACACTTAGGACGTTACCAAATGCTGAGAGAGCGACGAAGACGGATAGAACTCGCTCGGCTTTTGGACCGAAGATGTTGCGGAAGAAATTGGCGGCTAGAATACGTCCGGAGCTTATGATGTCTGCTTTGGGTACTGCTGCGAAGTATGCAATCTTGTACTCTTGTTAATGTGATGTCTAGGCCAGAGGAAATTTTTGATATACTTACATTTACCAACATGTAGAGAATTGACACAAGACCCAATGCAGCTGGTGCTGCTCGCTTGAGGGTCTTGACTGGATCTTTGGTTTCGGAGAGTGCGTAATTGGCATTGCTGTAACCGATGTAGCTCCAAATAACATTGTATAGTGCTGTTACAACACCGTATGCGCTACCAGTGGTACCTTCAAAAGCATTGCTAAAGTTATCCGGTTTATCAATCCTGAGATGTCCACCAAGAGCAACCTAAACAAACATTAGCGTCGGCTAAAACCCCTATTTCGCACAGTAGACTTACAAATCCACAAACGATAATCAGGAGTAGAATGAACAACTTGATCATTCCTAACAAATTTTGTAACCTCAATCCCCAGTTTAGAGCGCAGCCGTGAATCAAGAATGCACTCGTAATACAAGCCAAGCCAACTCCACGTTGGTTCCAGCGGCCAACCTCGACATTAGCGGCATTGAGAATGTACTCTCCAAAGACAACTGAATTAGACCCTGCCCAGCCAAGTAATACAACATAACAGGCGTACATAGCCGTGACCAAGAATTTCGGTTTTCGATAGACATACTCGAGGTAGTTCTTTTCGCCTCCATTTCGAGGAATTGCTGTGCCGAATTCCATATAGACAAGCATGCCAGCAAAGGCGATGAGCATTCCCGCTACCCAGATAAAGAGTGCAAGGCCGACAGAACCAGATAATGAGAGAATGGATGAAGGAGTAGCGAAAATGCCGGTTCCCACCATTCGGTTGAAGATTAGGAAGACAGCTGAGATGAATCCGACTTGACGACGTTCATCAGTCGTTGCGTAGACCTCCTGATCATCTAAGTCTTTCAATCAATAACTTCACTCGTAATGTGTATATCAACAACTAACCTTCATTCAATGACCTGGTAACAGCACCATCTTTGATGGGTGTCACTGAGCCGGCACGTGACCGATTAACCTCGTCGTCGCCATGGCCATTATCTCTTACATTCCCCGACATTACAACAGTTTAGTTGTCTGTCCCACTAATTCCAAAAATAATAGTACAATTGTTCGTGGGTCCTATTTTTATAGTGGACTACTGAATTGTTGCTCTTCCTAATGCGCATCCCACTTTACTTATGGTTGACGTTCCTCGTTTCTTGCATTGCGAATTCTCTCGTAAAAAGACGCAATCGCAGTGAGCACTTGGTATAAGAAAATTCTGTTTAGTATTTGCTAAAAAAATGCTTCATAAACGTAATTGGCCCACACCGGTCCGAACCATCTCGATGTCGTGATCCTTAGCGAGCCGAATCGTCAGCACCGGAATAAAAATCGAAGGGTTATGTACGACTCAAGAACACATATATCACCATCCCGCGAACTTCTTTCTCATTTCGAACACTTCTAGAATAATGTTATTTTCTAACGGCTTTGGACCATGTCCTTGTCGTTCGACTAGGCGGAGTCGCCGTCGTGGTATGACACTGACTTGGCAAGTCCGTAATTAACCGTTTCCTCACTACTATCCCCAAGACAATTTATTAATTCAACCTTAGACTTCAGCTGTCTTCTTAATCTCTCAACCCAAGACTTCTTCTTTGGTCGCTCCTTCCCTGCAACATGAACACCATTCACAAACACCTTCCGAATTGAGCGATCATCACCCATGAACACCCACTTCTTAACCAACGCAAGATCATCCTTCTCCCATCCATGAATATTAATACAATCGTTCAACCCTACATCAACAAGCAGCGCGTCAAATAATTTTCCAGGCTTGAAATTCCCGATCTTGTCTTGAAGTGAAAGAACACCAGCGCTCCCAAGCGTTCCAAGGAAAACGATTTCGTTAAAGCCTAGGGTATTTCTATCGTCACCAGTACGCATAGAAAGATGTCGCGAGACATTGCTTGCTTGCCTCATGGCATCCAGCATAAAAGTTGAGTATCCAGCCGAGCAATCTGTTCCCAATCCTACCTTAACCCCTTTATCTAAAAGTTCGCGAACTCGACACACACCATCCCGAAGACAAGTGTTACTATTTGGGTTATGCGCAACACCGGCTCCAGTCTGAGCGAGGATTTCGATATCGGAATCTGTTAGGTGGATGCAATGGGCCAGAATACTTTTTTCGTGTAGTAATCCATGGCTTTTGTACATCTCGCCATAAGTATCAATTCCATGCACCTTTCGCATCTTCTCGATATCGTCAACGGTTTCACACATATGTGCCTGTACATGTATTTTGTCCCCTCCATGATTCTGGGTTAGTTTCCCAAGACCTTCCATCAATGCTGGAGGTGCCCAAGGACCTCCACGCGGTTGTATGCATGGCAAAACCAATTTCCCTTCTGGGTCGATCTTTTGAATATATTCCACACTCTTCACCTCGTCCTCTAAACTCTGCTCGACAGAACGCTCATAGTTATGATGTGTTGCCCCACCTAGTATACATAATTTCCCAATTATTCCTCTCTGCCCGTATTTCAAGCACATATCAGCCAGTATGTTGGTTGCCTCGTAGTGGATTGTCGAATTATACGCTACAGTTGTTGAACCCAATTCAAGTTCCTTTTGTACGAGTTCCGAGCATACACGTTTCGCTTTTTCGTTGTCGGAATAGGAGGCTTCGATTGGATCTGTGTAGTCGTGTACCCATTCTGCTAGGTTCCCTTCCATTCCCATTGCAAGGTTGGGCCATTGAGGCGCATGAAGATGAGTGTCGATGAGGCCAGGGAAAAGAAACTGGGTTGATGATAGAACGGTGCTTGCTGCTGAGGAGAACGGTGGGTATTTCTTTCGTGCTTCGGAAACAGATTTGATGGAGTTATCCAGGAATACAATCGTTCCATCCTCAACACCTAAGGCGGCAAAGGGTAGAATCTCAAGTTTTTCAAGGGAGAGGCTGTGGACTACTCGTCCAATGAAGATGTGTTTCGTTGAAGGAGACATTGTAAAGTTTACAAGCCCAAGACGAGTGATACTTGGCATTGAAGCTCACCTCAATTACTGGGGATATACTCTTTCATGATGATGATGATGACGGTCGTAGGTGGGGGTAGTTGGCGGGGAAAGTGTTACAAATCCGGCATCTATCTTATCTCCTATCAACTCAGTGCCTTCGCTCAGATGAGCGTCATGAGCGTCGATTGTTTTAAGGGCATCATTGTTCAGCCACGCCATTGACACCGAATGATGGATAAAGTTACCTGCTTTATGGGTAGAGGACTTCATTGGAGGCCCCAAGCACCGCGGGCCGGGCGCGGGCGATCAGCAAACGATGGATTATGATAAGGGGACTTCGCACATTTGGAATCTCTCCAGTCCTAGATGTGGTAATGAAACGGCATGTCGCTGACACACATTGATAAGGTATTTTTTCTGAAACCCTTGTGTCAGCATAATGAAGTTATATAGCACCCTAGACTTGGCACTTAGGGGTTCCTTGACCTCTTGCGCTCTCATAGGAAATATTTGCCATGGCCGACCAAATCCACGACGCAGAGAGGGCCACCAGACTCGGAGCTCAAGCGATGAGAAGATCGATTATACACTCCATGATACCAGCGTTTATGACACAACCTTGGGAAATATCGAGAATCCATGGAAAGCAGCTTCATTTGGGGTGGAGGTTCGCCATTGGATTCGTACTTCTGGAGCTGAGGGTGGAATTGAAGGAGTCCCCGACGGCGTTACGCACAAACCAGAGTCCACGGGATCTCTTCTCACTTTTCATGTCTGCCAATGTTGGAACAGTTAGTGCATCTTATAAAAATGCTACAGAGTGTATTTGCAGACATAGAGTAGCCAACACTTGCATTCGGTGCTCTAGGTCCGGGTCTATTCGATCTTGGATGGTGGGATTCCTTTCTATGTCTCCTTTCTTCAACATACTCGGTTCGATCCGATCAGCACTAACGGCAACCATGGGTCCAAAACTCGGTCTCCGAACAATGGTCATCCCACGCTACTCGTTCGGTTGGTATCCTGCCAAAGTAGTAGCATTTATAAATCTCTTGAATCATATCGGCCGGGCAATGGTAAACGGCATAGCTGGAGCCGAGATCGCTAAGATTTACTCATTGGGTCTAAATATCCAAGGTATCAGCACCAAACTCCTCATCGTTCCCCGACTTGTCTGGTCGCTTATCGGCGGCGTCACCACTCTCGTCGCAGCAGTTGCAGGACGCGATCACCTAGCTAAAGTCATGTCTGATTTCCTAAACGTCATCTCTTACTGGTTAACACCTTTCCTGGCTATTATATTCCTCGAGAATATCATCTGGAGACGCGGTTGCGCATATGATACTTCAGCATAGCAAGATCAAACCAAGTTATCTCATAGCTTTGCTGCTTTTTCAGTTTTCTTAATCGGGACTGTATTGGCTATGTTGTGCATGACCCAGACTTGGTGGGTTAGTCCTATTACTTTGAAGGTGAGAAATGCGCCATATGGGACAGATATTTCTTGGGAGTTGGCGCTTGGGGCTACGATTTTGTCATATGTGCCGTTGAGGTGGCTTGAGAGGAGATGGTTTGGTAGGTGATTTGGGTGGTTTCGGTGGGTTTTTGTTTCGTTGTACATTTTACTTTGAGTGTATGTAGAGTTATTGTTTCTATGGTGTAGAGATTTCAATACTACATAAGACCACGCACGCACCCGACGCTTGAGACCATTCTCCAAGTTTCTATAGACGGACTATTCCATTCATCGGGATGTGACTTATAAATCAATCTGTTGCTTGCTTGTAGCAATTGAAATTTACGAAGTTAAATTCGGCACTCTTAAATTATGAATTGGCAGTACACGGCGGCATTACTTCGAGTGTGTATTATCATCTCCATAGAGGGAGAAATGAAAACTTCTAAGCGAACCCCTATTCCCCTTGTTACAAGCGATATTGTGTTCAACCACCCACCAAAGCCTGTCTTCTATTAATAGAGGATCCAGTACCCTTGTATTATGAAATGAATAGATTTGTATCTATGCAGCATCATCAGAATGATCCCTTTGTCCTGGGTGATCGGCTCCAGCACGATAAGCGTCAGTGACCAAAGTGACCAATCCGGATTCAGTAACTCGTGACTCCTTCGTCGCCCTGGCATTCATTTAGTAACTCAAAGATAATCCTAGTTCGGGCAAGGGGTACTAACAGTTCTCTCTTGACCAAGAAGTCTAATAATAAGATCCCAATCAATGCCAACGCACCGAATATGATCAATGCATGATACCCAAATTTGTAATGAGGAGCATCATAGGTTGGAAAAAGTATGACTGGAATATTTAGCTTGTGAGAAACTGGATAAAAGATTTGGGATTTACCTGGTAAGAATGCGTTGAAACTGTAGGTGAAAATATTTCCTGATGCTACTAGAAGCTGGCGTAGTTCTGCATCATGCTGAGCTAGTTCTTGGCCCCACGACTAAATTTATGGCAAATATTAGTACGCCATTATGCATTGGAATGAATACTTTACTACTTTTATGGAGAGTACTTACAATAACAAGTGGTTGTGCAGCACTTCCAACAAATGATAAGAAGTTCGCAAAGAATATCACCCCTTTTGGCAACTTCCAAATCGCAAGAAGTATATTCGCGAGTCCAACCAGCAGAATGAGTACCGTTACGGTAGTCTTCCGTCTACCAGTTCTATCTGCATAAACACCAGCTGCTAGGCTAGCAACAATACTCAATGCATTCCCAGCTGTTGGGATGGTGTTAATGTGAACAACACTATAACCTTCTGCTTTTAGCCAGAGATTAAAGAAAGAATTCCCGTAGTTCATCATTGCTACTGTCCTGTTCTCTATAAGTAACTCTAAACGGCCTTTTTGAGGTGAAACTTACAGATATGGGAATATAAATGCCCAAATATGCCAGTCGAAATATACTCTTCGGATAGCCTTCAATGTCAGACCGGTTGGAGCAGCTCTACCAAATTTTCTCATTCTCTCCAAGCCATACTCGCGATCCTAAAGACAATCAGTCAGCCATCAGCAAAGGTACAAATCTCAAGAGAGCCATTGACACATACACTTTTAGTTAACCACCTTGCCCGAGTATTACTAGGTAAATCCGGAATAGCATAATAACCCCACAGAGAAATCGGAATACCAATAATAGCATCAAAAATAAACAACCATCTCCAACCAGATAACCCACCCTTACCATTTAATCCCTTATACAATCCAGCTTGAAGATATCCACTAAACATACTGGCTATCGATTGTGCGTTCTCAAACAAACCCATTCGTTTTCCGAGTTGTGTGGGGCCGAACCAACTTCCTAAGAGTGTTGCGTAGCCTGGGAATGAGCAGGATTCTAGAAATCCGACACAGAATCTTAATGCATAAAGCTGTTAATTTGATTAGAATTTGAGTTTGGGGAATTGAATCTTGGTAGTTCGAAAATTACTACTTACCGTTTTTATATCTTTGGCTCCGGCCATTCCCATGACTATGAAGGACCAGGCTAGTTCGCACGATGGAATCCAAATTGAGGGCCGGACATATTTCATTTGTATCATCTGTGCAGGAACTGTACCTATGATGATACCGATGTTGAAAAATGTGACTAATAAATTTCGTTCATTGCCATAAAGATTCAGCTATGATTTGTTAGTAAGTGGTATAATTGTCGTGTCTATCTGCGCGGAGTTTGTATTACATCTTTCTGCATTCCGCTAACAAACGCATTGCCTGTAAAGATTTAGCATGTGATTTTTTGAACAACCGAAAAGTCATAATAGTTACTGTAATTTGTCTGATCTAGATATTTGATGAAATATCCGAACATAATGTATGCGCTGAAGGAGATTAGTCGTAAGCATAATTTTACTTGTTAGAGGATCTGAGGATCGAAACCACTTACAATAAATTCAAATCAACTTTTCTAATGTACTTTCTTTCTCGTGGTTCGTCCGTAGGTGCTATTCAGGGGTCAATATTCATTCATTTTTAAGATGAATTTGTAGACATACGATCCCAGAATAATCCGGCTACTTTTCGCCATATTGGCAATTTGGTGGAGGCGGTTGCAGACGAAGTTTTGTTTGATAATATTTCAGTCTCTGAGGTAGCAGGAATATGAGAAAGAGACGCTTCTGTATTTGATGTAGCTTCTGAGACCGTGATCTGGGTGGTTTCGTCCTTGGAAGTCATTTTGGCAAAAAGACGTCCAACGACGTCCGCCTATGCTATGCAACTACAGCAGATTATATAAGTCTAGAAGGGGTGGCTCGTCGATACGGGCAACTGCCATAAATTCTCGAAGTGAGAAGTACCGGCACAAAAGTAGCAGAACGAAGAGCTGTCGCAAGTGTTGAAAAGGGCAAGTAGACCGATCGCTTAATCAAAACGCAATTGCATCTTATTTTGCGTCAAAGGAGCGACTTGGCTTGATCCACATACGATGGATTGATTAGAAGTTAACCACCTTGAATGAGAATGCCAAGGGTTATTCTGAGGACATGGGGAATGATTTTTGAACCATCGTCGATGGTAGAGCAATCTTATTGTGCCGCATTCTTTGAGAACCGGCTTGGAGGTCTATAGAGTGGGATGTTTATCCAGTCTTATATCGCATTGTAAGCACTTACATAAGGTAAGGCAACGTTTCGCCAGTTTGAAATTGTCGAAGTTCGATAAATGAAGGATGTTGCGATTTATCCCAACGATGGCAACATATACCGACATATCTCATGTGACTTACCCAACACTCCTTTTACAGAACACCCAATGGGATTCTTGATATTTCTTCACATCCGTATTGTGTGAGTTCGAGAGTGGGATTTGGGGGTTTAAATACAATTGCGTGCTTCCTTTATCATTGCTCGCAATGTTGAGGCGGAACACCACTTGACGTTCTTGACCAAACTGACAATTGAAAGAGAAAACACACATATCATCTTAGGCTATAGGGTCTTCACTAAAGCTGAAACCCCAAATACGCACCAAAGTCGTAGTTTAAGTTTTGTTTAGAAAGAAAAGGTGTTTCAATATTTTTGAAAGCAAAAGCCTTGGCTTATTTTAGCCAATATGACAGAATCAAGCTCTGTCTTGGTTGAGGAATCTTCCCCATCTGCCCAAAATAATGTTGAAGAAGGTGTTAAACAACAACAAGTGCCAACGCCAACATCTATAGACTATAGCCAAGAAGACGTAAGTTTTAGCTCAATTGCTTTTATATACTTTGGTCTAAATTTTGCAGTATAAATATACGAGATATCTCCCGTACGCCACTCCCGGCAGGCAGCCACCGCTGGAAGAGTTCACACATGTAGATGTTGCATTACGAGCAGATGTCAACAAAGCACATCTCTTCAATGCTCCTGGTGCAAGTTTCCACGAAATTACGCCCAATGTTGGAACAGAAATAGAAGGTCTTCAACTAAGTGACTTTTCCTCATCCCAACTAGATGAGCTCGCACTTCTTGCCGCTGAACGAGGCGTCATATTATTCCGAAACCAGGATTTTTCTGATATTGGGCCTGAGAGACAACGAAAGTATGGCTCTCATTTTGGACCATTGCATGTCCATCAAATGGGGACTCACATCAAGGACTACCCTGAGATTCTCCCTGTGTATCGGGATGCTGAGTACTACTTACTCTCCTTCACATTGGCGACTAAACTGACAGTCAGTCAGAGCTGGGGCGGTCGATAAAGAAATTGTAAATAATATTACTAGTGTCAAATGGCACAGTGACATGAGCTACGAAATGTAATCCGTCCTAATCTCAAGATCAGAACTACAGTGTAGACTGAACTGACAATGTATACTTATAGCAACGGAATGGGAACGACGACATTCTTTGTACTTGATGGTCCTCCGTCTGGAGGAGATACCCTTTATCTTTCAACGACCGCAGCTTACAATGCTTTATCCCCCATATTCAGAGAGAAATTGCATTCACTCTCTGCAATACATTCAGGTGTCCAGCAGCAGCACATTACCGAGGAAGGCGCTAAAAAGCATATCCGAGAAGCAATTGAAACTATTCATCCGGTTATTCGTACTCATCCAGTAAGAATCTCATCTTTATTTTCAGAAAACTGCTGATAAGACAAAAGGCAACAAAGACACACTCGCTCTATGTAAATCGACTTTACACAAAGAGAATTGTAGGGCTCAAAGACGAAGAGAGTGGTAAGATATGAATTACTGGCAGGAGCTGAAATGTGCTAATATTTTAAGCTAATCTTCTCAACTTCTTATTTGATCATATTGAGAGAGGCCAAGATTGGCATCTTAGAGTCCACTGTAAGTAACCTGGGGGCTCGATCGAGCTTCTGCCAAAGTCCACGGATTTATTTTCAGTTTGAATTAGCTCAAAGCTGGCGAGTCTCTAGCCCGTCTTTTAGCCTTTCTACTCCGTGTGTCATTATCTTTCAAGATTAAACTAGGAAGAAGGCTTGAAATGCTGACCCCACCATTTTTGATAGGGACCCCGGGAACAGTAGTTGTCTATGATAATAGAGTCACACAGCAGTAGGTGTCCTAGTAGTTAAATATAGCGTGCTGTTAAGTGGAGACAAAAGCTAATTAGACATAGCTCAGCTTTGCGCGACTTCAAGGTCGAGGCTAAGAAAACTCGAAGACATATGGTCCGCATTACTCCACAGGCTGAGCGTCCAATATTTACGGAGATTACTACCGAAGCACCAAAACTTTAAATTTGGTTTCTGCGTAGAAAGGGCAGCTTTTAGTATATTTGTGATGTATGTGAGTAGGAAGGAAGTTGTAGCGGGGAGGATGTAAGTGTTGTGGGACTCCTATAGAGAAATCTCAATTTCATAGCTTCAGTTTATATAGTGTCAAAGGAAATATTTTCAATAGCAATATGGTATTGGTGATAGGATGGTGTTAAGATGTATTAGCGAAAACAGCACAATAACAAGATAACTTCTGTAGACGGTAATATTTTAGTTCATCCATGGATAGACACTCTGCAGACTGGTCATTACAATGACCATCTGTGTGAAACTATCTCAACCGTCTCTTTAGTTCTTCTTTGCATCACAATTATATTAAGAGTAGACTATAAAGCCGTAGGTGCTTGATATGGAAACTAAGAGAAAGATTTTATCTATAAAGTCATCATTTATATTAGAGTCCAAGTAGAAGATGACTGATTCTCTCGTTAGCTCTTTTACTTCTAAAACGGAGTCCAACATTCCTTTAGTCCTTAGTACTTTACGTGGTTCAACCTTGGTCTACGTCAAAATATGAATTTTCGGCGCGGGAGTGCGCGCAGAACTTTAATTTGCTCTTTTCAATCTCAATCCCGCGATTTGTAATTTAATTTTGAATTTACTGCTGGAATATAAATTAGACTCGGGCATGGAAACGGAGTCGTTGTTCGCTTATTCTTCTAGTGGCTATCCGTCAATGTACTAGAACCTCACATGCAATACAAGCCTCACGCTATTTTCTGTTTTAAACTGCAAATTTTGGAGTATGCCACATATTCATCTAGAAAAGATCTTACACTAATAGCAAATAGCTGAATATAGTAAAAGGACTTACTATTAGCTCTATGACTAGGCCGCAAAAGAAGCTTTAATTTTGGCAGTACTGTACTAGTACGATGTAGTACGCACACAGCGTTCAATTGAATATTAGACTACTCAAAAATCATACCTTATAAGCTTTCCCAAAGTTCCATTCAGACATCCCCATACTTCTACCTTCAGTAAACCCAAACTCTACTTTTGAACGTTCACGCTTACCATCATGGCGAATAATCAGACGAATGCCGGCACATCTAAGCAAGACAACGACTATGTCGAAGAGACGATCCTCCAAGCGACTTTACAGAGAGTGGACACGTTATTGAATCCTTTTTACAACAATCTTATACAGGGCGAGAATCTGCTTTTGTTGTTTCAGGCAGAAAGGGACTCCTCCTTCAAGGAATGGGAGGATATTCTGGAAGCCCATGGCCGATCTTACGATCGATTGCATGATATGATAAAGGTTCCAAATTACAATAAGAAAGAGTTCGCCTGCCTTCTAGAATTGCATGCGGCAATCCAACGACGTAGAGAGGAACTGAAGCAGAAAGTAAAAGGTCTGGAAGAACGAATCAGATATTACTCACCTCCTTCCACAGAGGAAGTGATTGAACTGAGGCAGAAAGCGAAACCTCAGGACGAGATAATCAGATCATTTCAAACTTCTACAGAATTCGTTAATGATGCGCTGGTTTTCAAGAATCTTTCTTGGAGCCTAAACGAACAAGATGCTCGACGACGCATCTCACAAGATGTAAACCTTCCGTACCCTCGTGCGTGGAACTATCACAAAGATAAGAATACTAATACATTCACTGGAATTTCATTCGCAAACTATGAAACTGCCGAAGAAGCTAGACAGGTTTACGAATATTTCAATAATTCGGAGCACATAATCGAGGAACGGGTAGTGAAGGTTGAGTACAAAATACAGAAGCCAGCAACTGAGGATGGTAGTTCGAGACGAGGAAACTCGACACTTCAAAACGGCCTTCCGTTACATACTGGAGGATCTGGTGCAGGCCAGGACCTTGGAGTATTAGGCTCCAATCTTCGCTTTGCTGGAAGTACTCAGATGGATTCGCGAAACCTTGCGCGTTATCAGAAGATATACGGAATTACCACTGGAGCTCAACTATTGCCGATACCTACTGTGGGAGAACAAGACGCCACCTTGAACCAAAACATTGCATCACAAAACTCAGGGTATTCCACTCCTCAGCAAGCCATTAACTCCAACACAATTCAAACTCCAGCAATTCCTCCTCTTCCAGTAAATCAAACATACATCCAGCACATTCCCCAGCAGCAAAGCCATAACATCAACGATAATATGGTACAGCCAGGTTCAACATTTTCTGGAGCGACAAATCCTTTGGCTATATCCAGTCCCTCCAACCAGAACAATATTCGGTTTTATCAAAGACAATCTCAGCAAACTGGCTTCCAGCAAACTAACAACGGTAACATGAACGTGGGTCAAACAAATTCAAGAATTTCTCCCGAAGCATATTGGTTCGGACAGATGTTTACTCCACTATCCACACAAGACAATGCTCTACATCCTGGTCCCAACACGCGTTTCGGCATGCATCAGCAAGTCGGTATTTCTAATAACGGTCAAACCACTCCACTCCAACTCTCGCCTGCAGCTTCAAATCCACGAAGCTTTTCTGAACTAAACAGCAATATGGATACCACTCGAAGTCAATTTAAGAGAATTATGGCCTTAGGAGCCGTCCCTTTGGTTAATCCTCCTTCAATGCCAAGAATGCCGGGTCCTTCTACGCCATCAGCACTCCAAAATGGAAATGAAGAAGATAACACCAACGTTGGAATCATTGGGCAAGAACGACGACGTAATTAACTATAGACTAATTTGCCAACAACGGAGAGATGCAGAAAGGATGAGTCAGTTATATTAATTACTCGGAGAAATTGCTTCATTTTAAGCCATGACTGCAAGCCAGCTTTGGGGAAATAGAAAAGGAGAAAAAAGAAGAAAAAAACAAAAAAAAAAACAAAAAAAAAACACACACACACTCAAAAATGGGAACTTACTATGAGAGACGATGAACACGTGGAATGGGTCAAGCCAGAAAAGTGTTATAGATTGGATCGGCCTTATAGAGGATGGAGTTTTGGGGATATATAAATGGTCATTCTTTTCATGGTTGTGTTGGGTAGGTAAATTACTAATAGAAAGTGTAGTTTACTGCACGTAGTCTTGAATACCTTACTTTGTACGGTACCTAGTTCGGTTCAATTGTTTCAGTGCAGAGTAATTTGGGTGTGGGTTTTGTTTTATATAGAGTACCTTGGTTGTAGTGTTTGTCTTACGAATACCCGGAAATCAGGTGCCTACAAATTGCGTTTTGTTAAATTGGGGAATTGTCATCATCTCTCATGACCGATGGTGAACAAGAAGAGGGGAAACCCAGACTTATTTGTGGATGTCCTTTAGGTTTCAAATCCAAGTGAGATTGCGAGAGTGAATTTGAATACAGACTTACAACAACCACGATAATCTTTGATATGTCTTTCCCGATGGATTACAGTATTGCGGGAATTTTAAGGGACGAGAACCACAGTCATTATATGTTGAATATAGTGAATATATGGGAATAATCATGTTATCGTCCTCGTACTACAAGTAGGCCCATTCCCACACACTAATTCCACACAGAATACAACTCCACATTACCCACATATTGCTCCTGAATAACCTTGATACTCAACATTATACTACCTAAGGATGGATTGAAGCATGCAGTTCAAATAATACTTTACAAGCCATATATGTCTTTCCGTGCAAATTTGCTTGCAATTATGATAGCTACTAGTGGAAAAAGTGAATGTAAATTACAAAATTATCTCACTGCGTAGTCCTGAAGATAAGAATACCAAGGAATCCTTACTGAGGGGAATAGATATATTTAGATATGAACACGCATTCGCCGCGTCTAATATAATGAAAAAATGATAGTTTTACCAGCCTTAGTTCAGCCCAGGTACTAAAACACACGTCTTTATGGTACTGAATTAATTGAGAAGAGATGAAGTTGTTTATATGAGTTGATAAAATAGTTTATCAATAAAATTGGGTTGAGAATCTTAAATTACACACTTGAGCCTAGGCACATAAGCCACCTAAGACCTATTAAAAATCGGTCCTCTACTTCTTTTAAACAATGAAAATAGTATAGGACGGTTTGTACTCGTGCTAGCCCCTGAGAAAATCCGTCTAGCAAACTTCTTCCGGGATAGGTTATCAAGGTAAGAACTCGTCCACTTTGTCACCTGTTATCCTCCACTCTGTCACCTGTTAACCTAGCAATTTACAAAGCATACTATTACTACTGTTACTACTCAATTATTCTTATATTCATGACACACACTTGAAAGCCATGCTTTCGTGGCATAGTGATCCCTGTGTAAGATCTGTCGATGGTCGGCGAGTCGGCACCAAGCCGCCTTATCCTTACAGTACAATCCTCTCGGCACTTCTTTCATTGTTTCCCCGCATCCCCCACATTAAATTATGGCGTTATTCAGATCAGTACCGGATTTAGATAGACGCGCGGTAGGTTACTGATAATCCTGGAGACATGCTTAGGGCCAAGTATTCACTGCGCCCGTTAACTTAAGGCCTCGGTTAGCCCCTGTGGTCTGCCTGTGGTGTCACTGCGAGGAAGGTTTATGAAAGACATGAAGAGAAGCCAGAATATGCATATGCTCATAGCTTAACCGAGCATCTTTCCCCCTAATGGAATTATTATAATCCCTCGCTCCTCGCATTAGGCTTCATCGCAATTATCTTCAGGCTATAGTACTCGCACCACAATACGCGTAACACCACAATTACTCAATACCACATCGGTGTTGAATCCTCCGTCATCCGTGGCTAGATGCTCCGTTGTATGATGGATCGACGAAGAGTTGTACGTTGCACGGTGTAAACATTGAATATATATGTCAAGATGTTTCGAAACAAAAGTTGTTCCACCAACGTTCCATTCCTTTTACGTTTCATTCACTCATTTTGCCCTTTCGTTTGGACTTGGAAATCATGAAGGTTTCCGATTCCCTCGCCGTTCTGGCCTATACCTCTACTGCCAACGCCTATCTTTACAACACCACCATTCAAACGAAGTATGGTGCTATACAAGGTATTCCTGCACTCAACGCCACATGCTGCTCCAAAGTTTCCGGCTATGAAAGTGTCACGGTCTGGAAAGGAATTCCTTTTGCGGCAACCACGGGCGGCTCGAACCGATGGAAGGCACCACAACCTCGTGCTGCATGGAATGGTACCACACTTGTAGCCGATACCTTTGGGTCGGCATGTCCAGCAGGCACCTCACCGACCGGGTCTGCCGATACGGTCGTTGACGAAGATTGCCTCAATATCAACATCTGGAGCTCAGCGAACTCAACCGCTGAAAAGAGGCCCGTCATGATCTGGAGCTATCCTGCCGGGGCTAACAATGCATGGACCATGTTTGACGGGAGTGGAATGGCGCTTCAGGATATAGTGTTCGTCAATTACAATTATCGCACTGGTCCATATGGTTGGCTTGCATTGCCAGAGCTGTGGGAGGAATCAGGAAACATCACTACCGGAAATTACGGCATTCTCGACCAGGTTGCAGCATTGAAGTGGGTGCATGAGAACATTGCCGACTTTGGCGGTGACCCAGATCGCATTACTACCGTTGGACAGTCTGCCGGCAGCGCGGCTGTGTATCACACTGTCAACAGTCCTCTTGCCAAGGGCCTCATCGTTGGTGCTATTGCCGAGAGCGGAATTCGAGATCCGCGTGATCCTGCCTCCACCTCGTTAGCAGAAGGCTATAACAACATGACAACTTCTTTAGCCTTGGGCGCGGAATTGATATCACTCCTCAATGTGACCACAGTGGAAGAACTTCGCAACGTTTCTGCCGAAACCATTAACGCTTACAGCGGGTTCACTGGCTTCTCAAACTGGAGAGGAACCTTGGATGGCTACGCCCTTCCTGAAACCTACTGGGAGGAACTACAGAATGGGCCCGCAAATGACGTGCCTTTAATTACTGGCAACACGAAAGATGAATCAGGCGCTGCCTATGGCACAAATGTAACAGCAGCTAACTACATGAGCACACTGAACTCCACATACGGCTCTTTCGCAAGCCAATTTCTAGCCGCATATCCTGCAGCTAACTCCACCGAAGCATCTATGAACTCCAACCTCATCGCACGCGATATATCTCTCGTTGGCTCATGGAACTTCGGTAACTACTGGGCTCAAAACGCTACATCGCCTTTCTATTCCTATTACTGGGATCATGCACCACCAGGACAAGACCAAGGCGCACACCACATGTCGGAGATCACATACGTGCTCAACAACCTCTATGGCACCGACCTACCATGGGAAGCTGTTGACTACGAAATTGCCGCCACGCTAAGCAGCTATTGGGCGAACTTCGTCAAGATCTCCAATCCAAATACTGGTGGTAGCTATAGTGGGAATGGAACCCTGGCATACTGGGCTCCGAGTAACAGCTCTAGTGCGACAACATTCCATCTTGCTCCGCCAGCTCCAATCAATGCAAATGGATTGTCTGAGGGATATGTGCAAGTGCCTGTTGCGACAGAGGACCGTATCACTTTGTTGAATGAGTTTTTCGCAAGCAGAGTGTCACTTTAGGGTTTTTCTGTGCTGAGTTGTTGGTATGCTTTAGGCTCGAGGTTTTTTTCTTCACGGACGTAGTTCTGTTGGCTTCTATGCCACTTCTTGAGGGAATTCTTTTTCCGCAAGGTAGCTTTATACTGTACTTAGGGTATATTGGAACCTAAATGATACCAATTGTCCATTTAAAAGTTGTAGGCCATTTTACAGAGCAATATAGTTTTGGGCCCGATATGTGCGTTTAAACCTACAGACCAATTGCATCGCTTTCGCTGCCTTGACTTTGCATAAATACCTCGCTTAACTCAAGTATTTCGTACCTTCCATAGGTATGTCGCTTAAAGGGATGCTTTAGTAGTTACTCTGTACCTGCATTATAAATTATTTCTCCCGATCAAATATCTTAAGTTAAATCGTTATCACAATTGTCTACAGTACAATAATAAGAGTTTGCCTAAAATAGAGCAGGCCTGCGGCTGCAGATCAGCCATGTTCCTTCTATATTTTGAAAGAATCACATTTTGCTGGGAATATAGTACGGAACTATCAAGGTTCCGTAAGCGAGCCAAGTAGCCGAGGACTACTTATATCGTAGCATTCGTTTCTATTCCGTATCATCATCAATCTATCAATCAATTATTACAATACCAATCAGCTCTACCTATATTCTTACGAGTATACTCACCCTGGTGATCCCAACACATTTCAAGGCCAGATAATTAATAGGAAGTATCTAGCTCTTAACTAATTAAAATCTATTACAATATATATACTGTGATAGGCACATAGAGATGGGCGAAGTCAGCTCCTGTACTACCACTTATTACAAACAACGCATTTTATACCGTTCCTTGCCTTCTAAGTGCATGATGTGCATTCTCCGTAGGTGCCGTATAAACCATATTCTGAAAAGGCATAGGAAACCCAGCCATGAAAGTATTAGACACCGCCCTCTGTAACTCATCTCTACTTTCCAAGCCAACTCTTTTCCCTTCCTCAATCAAAGATCTCTCTCTTTCCTCCTGAGCCAACAATTCTCTCTCGGCATTTTTATTTCTATGAATGGAACCTAGGATAGATAATACCGACGCAACGACCCAAATAGAAAATAAAACAGGTAAAGCAATGTGTAGTCGATTGTTACAACCTCCGCTGTATATCTGAAGTTGAACTGTGTAGATTTCGTGTGCTGGTAGTGCATATGCCCATCGATAGAAACCGGGGTTAAGTTCGAATGGATAGATGGTGGATGTGATATTAAGGATAACCCATGTTAGAACGAAGAAACTGAGGAATGAAACTGGAATGAATGCTGTGACTGCATCTAAGATGCCAAAATTGATGTGCATGTATAACCAAAATGTCATCCATATTAACACAAACTGATTTCCGTTGACTCCCCAGCCTTCACGATACGCCCAGATATACCCGGCGACGGTGAGGGAGGCTAGGAATGTATATACAACTGAGATAACTAGACGTATGAGTCCAATATTTCGTCCTCGTAGACGCCCATATATATTGAAATTGTTGCTAATGCCGTTCAGTCCCATGAGGAAGAAAAATTGTTGTATCATCGGTAAGACTAGGGTGACTGTGTTGTACATAACTTTTGTTCCTTGGTTTGTCGGCATGATATTGATGTTGCTCGAAGAAATAGGATTGCTATATGCAAGTATGGCTTCAGGAGAGCTAGTGTTCATCGTCGAGATCGCTCCAGTACCATTAAGTGCATGGTAAACTGCTGTTGACGCCCCGATTAGAGTCTCGAGGTTTCCACTGATGTCGCCAAGCTGAATGGTTGGATAGTAGGCTGCGTTCCAAACGTATGTCAATGTGTCGCTCGAGTTGTAGGTAGTCGCTGTTGCGCTTCCTGTAAGTGCAGCCGATAGTCGATCCGTTGCTCCAGGCTGTGATACAATGGCACCCCAAAAATGTCCCTTGCAGACAGCCTTACGCACACTTTCGATTGTGGGATATTCATCAACACTGTGAACTTGTAAGGTTGGAAATGAGTCGCCTTGTAACCTCTGGTACGCTCCGAGCATCGATTCGCCAATTATTCCTCCATCGTAATCAACAGCAAGAATATTGAGGTTGTGGACACGGTTCCCGCTTTTGAACAAAGAGCCGTATAGGTATGAGAGAACTCCGAGGAAGAGAAGTATAAGCATAAGACCTGCTATACAAACAGAAATCAGGAATGGCTTTCTTTTGCCGTCCCAAAATGAATGGCGCCATCTTAATCTTGCCATGTCAATGGCGGTGGATTCCGTGTTTGCTCTGGATCGCATCGTGGCAGTAGTAACAAATGTAGCTAGGTGATGCTGGTGAAAAGAAAGAAGATTTAGAAGTGACTTAAGAAGTAAGAGAAGCTTACTTTGTTCCTTAGATATTTGAATGTATGCATTTAATTACTTATCCCTGGTCCGCCAGCAGGCAATCAGACGTCATCTGGAATATCCGGATGTGAGATCTACCAATCAAGAAGCCTACATATTCTTGTGCATAAGAGGACTCAATAACTCAATAACCTCTCTATGGAGCTCTTTGCCCACTCTGTGATATTTCGGCATTCGCTGTTCGGATCTTGCCGTGCTTGCTCTTCCTAGAAAAGGGGTCGCTAAAGTTAGCGAAAAAGGGTTGTTTCCCTATCTTTCAGCGCCACATCGGCCGCCACACGGAACGGACTCTACAAGTTTTCCATTTTTCGGTGTCCATGTCGGTGTCCGTCAAAGATGGACTTAAAACTCATCATTTCTTCCGGAATATAATGTAAGATGTCTCCCCGAAAAGAAAACGCCATATTAATTGAATAATAACACCAAAGCACCAGAAGTGAAATCCATCTTCTCTTTTCTGTTCCTATGTATTAGAAAAATATGTGCAAGAACTAAGCCACTAAATTATCTAGAGATTATCTGGACAACGACACTGTTCCGATATTCTGGATGTTCTGCATCAACCAATTCTCACAGCTTTACTTCGTATACGGCGCAACAACAACACTACCAACCATCCCTGCCTCAACATTATTCACCGACGTAAGTGGCAGCTCTGGGCCAGAACCACTCGTCATAAGTTGTTCCTATATTGGAATCAAACCATTATACATCGTAGTAACCGCAACAGTCTCAACCGAATTTATTCCGTCGACCAAGAACCCTGTAATATCAGCTCTGGGCGCTGTACAATCCAATGGTGGTAGCTGGTTTTCATTGACTTTGATTTGAAGAGTTTGCACAATGCGTTCGAAGTGGATGAGAAAAAGAAGTGTTGGTATCCCACGCCAGGGACGTTAACTAGATCCGGCATCGAGGACCATGGTACCAATGAGGGCAAAACGTGCGCCGAATTTTCTTTGACTGTTGTTTCGATGTCGAATAGATCATCCGATGGGCCTCAAGTTTCTGCAATGAGAGTCCAGTTCGCGAGAGTGAACCCTTCTGGAACATCATTGGCGGAAATGGAGTATATTTGTTTTTGAAGCTGTGACTATGCAGCTTCGAGTCTAGTCGAGGTGGAGACGAAAGTGGAAGCTCGCTTAATTCATTACTGCTGGGGTGGACATTCTATGTGGATAAGTGGACTTGACGTTGTTATTTAGTACAGCGCTCCCACTGTTCTTTTGGATCTAACGCTACTCCATTTTGCTCATTTTGCTCATAGCGTCCACTCTTACCAACGTGAGTTCTGCTTCCGATCATACGCCGACGACCCACGGGTAGCTGTGGAGGAAGAAAGTACTGTACACGGGGAAACGCTTAGCGAATTCTTTGAATGAAGGTAGTAAGACGGGGGTTCCATATACGTCGGATTCATGAATTTGGCATTGCCATTCCATTGCAGATAAACCCTACTTGTGTTTCTGGTACAGGTATCCTCGGAGGACGAAATCCAAACGTTAACAATAGTCTATAAGAAGCTGGAAAAGCCAAATAAACCAGCTTCTTAGTCCACTAATTTTATTAGACTAGACTAGCTTACTATGGATCTTATAAGTCTATACTATATATAGCTATTACAAACTACAACCCTTTAAGCTTTAGATAATTTTAAAATTAAGAGCCTATTATAATCTATTATATATCTAAAAAATTAGAATTTATAATAGAGTAGTTAGATTATTATAAGGTAAAGTAATTTAATTACTTTTATTAGGTTGTAAAGCTTAGACTACCTCTCTCTATACCTTATAAGAAGCCACTCTAACTCTAACTTCTTATAACTTCCCTAGACTATTAGCTTTTTAGGCTAACAGTCTACTATATTAGCTAGAGTTAGTCTAGTCAAAAACTAGACGGCGGTCTGGTTTTTTACTAGTTTTTCCAGCCCAAGTACAAAAAGCCAGACTATCGTTGACGTTGACAAATTTTAATAGAGAATAATCTTCAGCTATCAGGTGTCAGACATCAAACTAGCTAATAATCACACAACATGTTGTCGAAGAAGTTGCGACCACTAATGCACGGGATACTCGAGCATGGATCGGATTTTGGGGCTTGACAAGGATTTATCCTAGCCGTTATAGACTTTCACGAATCATGATCACAGAGCGTCTCCATTAATGCCAATCTCACAGAACAAACGCGTAGATGTTGGAAGTGGGCTCCTGCGATTTGAAGTGCATACATTCCTAAGCTCGTAGTGAGGATCTGTACAGTACAAAACATAAGAAGAACGTCATGCCATCTTTATATGAGAATGTCCCTTTGACTGGTAGCCACAACAAACGGAAACGGAAATCAGCATGGTTTCGCTATCATTTGTAAGCAAGCGCCACTTAGATCTAAAGTCATTGTGGGAGATCCTTTTTAACCTTGTATCATATAGTGCTTAGTGTGGACTTTTGCCGCCAGTTGCATTAGATCCGCCGGAGCTGTCTCCAATACTTCTGATATTAGAACATTTCAAACCCCATCGGCTCGGGTTTGGCCAAAGTTTAGGCTCTGGTAAAGTTGACACTTGCAGGCCGGGAGTTGATGCTAAAGGAAACTTTAGGCTTCCAGATGCTAGTATCGATCCCGACCTTCTAGCCGCAGATATCCAAGGCATTGGGAGTATTGGTGCTAGAGGCATCGAGTTCAATAACTTTTACTATGTAAGAACCATATATACCATGGAGTTGAACCGAGGTTGGCAAAGGTTAAGTATGGCGGCGAAATTCCATATATCCCGACAGATTGGAGTGTTTATGGCTTTGGGACAATTGCCTACAATACTGTGCTTAAAGCCGCACTCCAGGCCATCAAATATCATGGCTTAATAATGGACTTAGCCCTAGGTCCAGCTTCAGGTCAAGGTGTTCCTACAGAATATAACAATCGTGAGCTTCTTCTTATAAAACTTGTCAATGACAAGAACTACAGATTATTGACATACATCCAGCTGGCCTAGCATATGATTTGGTAAGTTTTGACATCACAATTTAAAATTAGAAGCTTGTAGCTGACACCCACAGCTTGCTTTTAATGTCACAGCCGATCCCGGTTCTACTTATAGTGGTCTTGTACCTGGTTACGGCTCTGGCACTCTTGTTTCTGTCATCACGGCAGCGATCTTGAAGAATAGTTTCTCTGTTAAGGAAACGAGCGCTGGCACTACAAATTACTGCACTGCGTATATGCTTGCTGACGATAGCATCACCCATATTACGGATAATGTTAGTAGTAATGGCACAATTGATGTCACGTTTCTTGTGAATGACACAGCGGAGAGCTATATCATATATGTCACCTACTATGCCTTATCTCGCACTAGAGCGTGCATCTCAAGTGTAGAACCGCAAAATATCGTCCAGAATGGATCCTTTACTGTTGACCACTTCTCCACACGTGGAGCAAAATTAACTACAGACTTCTTGAAAGAGTATGTTATGATCGATGGTGTGAAGGAGCTTTTTCAGGAAGTTGGAAACTATCGTAAGTTTACAATATGCATCACCGAATTCTCAGGTACAGTATACTGGGTATAATATAGTCTGGGAGAGTGCAGAAATTCAAAGCCCATTATACTGGACTCCAGAGTTAGCGACAACATCTAAAGCGATGCATGGCTATGATATCGGAGCATACATAATGCTACTTTCCCAGAACAATGGCTGCGGTTTGGGTAAAGTTGCAATTACGTACCCAAATTGGTTCGAAAAAGATACTCTAGACAAGGGCCAAGGATATGTTTCTGACTGGCGTGACACAATATTGTACCTCTTGTCAACGTGTGAACGGAGGATGAATGTTACTTCTCTCTATTGTTCAGCAATTTTGAGCGAGTAAAGCCACTAAAAAGTAGGAATTCCTCCTGTACTGTATTTACCAATATGACATCATTCTATCTTCCCATTTTCATTTTCTCAAAGTTAAATGGCATCCTTGGTAGATTAATAGTTCAGTCGCGGATGCTAATGCATTAACGTTGCTAAATATCAATATGATTTTTTTAACTTGAATTGCTGTCATCATAGTATAAAGAAACCGTCCTCCTGTTTATGCCAATGGCTTGCCTTGTCTCTACTTACATATCTTGCTCTAGCTACTTCATGCCTCTATTCACATGGACAAGTAGTAAGCATAGTTGTTAAGAGACTAAAAATCAAAAGATCAAACGTGCTGAGAGATTTTGAATTGGGGAAAGAGCCGTTATAATACGTTTCGTGATTATCCATTGTGGTTATTCTGAACAAAGTGTACAAAGCTCGTGCTCAGCTGGTCAACCGTAGAGATTGACCATGTTGTCAAAATTTCTAGTGGAATTTTGAGAATCCCCTCCCGGTAGCCGTTAGTAAACCGTCTATCAAAGCCAAAGTTAATTGGTGGATTTGCGCTCCTCTACGGCCCGACCCAATCAAGTCATGTCGCAATACACCTGGCTCGATCTCTTCGGGGAACTTAAGATCGCTTAGCCTAGCAACTATTCATTAAGTAGGTACAAAAAGGTCTCAACAAGATACATTCTTAGAATTCTACGGCAATATACCACAGTGTAGACGTCTTTTGACAAGATCCTGAAATGGAAGCAACTGGTGTTTTATTGTCGAAATCTGGGTACGTGACTTTAGAATATTTTGGAACAGAAAGTCAGGATATCGTTTAGATTGACATATTCTTTGCTAAATGCTAGGAAAGCATAACTACTCATAGCCCATATATGCTATACCAAGTTCGAAAGTACCTATACGACAAAAACGCATCACAGTGATGAAATAGTATGAAAGTTAGAGATCAACTAAGTGGAGCACTAACAGCTGTCTAGAACTTTATGTCAATACCCTACTATTATTTAAAAACTCCAATTGCCTCAGCCAAGTAGCTGCCATAAGAAGTGGCATTGCAAAAGTTCTTGTCGATGGACTTCAGCTCTTGTAAAATTCGCCAAGTGCTATAATCCCGGTCTACACCCGTACGTCATTCGCGGGTAGCGAAGATTTGTTCCGAGTTTCCCCTTTGCCTCTCTTGGTCTCGTCCTGAACAAGACTGGTTACTCAAATATTTGTGATGGGACCAAGAAATAAGTCTTGGTGGTGGTTACTCCTTAATTCTAAGTTAGCGCCTAATACTTTAACACGAGGGTACCCAAGAAGCGATTGTAATTAGGAGGTCGGGATGCTCGGTCATGGTTGGATATAAACGCCAGCCGAGTTGCTTGGTTTCTGGGCGACCAAGAACCAAGAACGGCGGAGCGAAAGTAACTGACCATTTCCATTTGCACTTCCGAACTCAAGAGAGAGGTTATGAATAACTTGTACCCGCGACTTGCAACTCTCCTTTGATTTTCCTTTAGAGTTTTTCAAACAATTTGTTTGTCTTCTCTTTCACAGTCGACTTTTTACAGTGTTGTCGCTACATCAAGTTTCTCTTCACTCGTTCAGAGAGTACTTGCAGCACATCTCCCTCGCTACCTTTACGCAGTCTTTTTCATTATTTATACTTATCAATTTCTTCATTTCACAAAATTTTGAATCATGAAGATTGCCACTATTTTCGCAGTACTGACTGCGACTGCGATTGCAAAACCGACAGACAAACTTCGCAACAGGCAGACCACGTCGGGTGACTTACCGATCGTGACAGTTAAAGGCAATGGTATGTGGTATAACTTTACTGTTTCTAACATTTTAAATTAATTGGAAGTCTAGCTTTCTTCGCTGGGGAGGAACGATTTTATATTCGAGGTGTTGCGTACCAGTGAGTACAATCAGAATTCTCTTCCACAATTTTACACTATGTTTTACATAATGCTATTGCGTCAAGCAAAGTGCTTTACAATAATGCCGAATAATTCGTGGCATGATAAAGGCTAAACTTTTAATTTACAGACCTGGAGGCGCTGCTGATGCAGCAGATCCTCTAATCAACATTCCAAATCTTACGAGAGATATTGCGAACTTCAAAAAACTAGGAATAAATACCATCCGCGTTTATACAGTTGATAACTCGGTCAACCACGATGAAGGAATGAAGCTTCTTGCGGATGCTGGTATCTATCTAGCTCTAGATGCCAACACACCACAATTCTCCCTCAACCGAGCCAGCAATGCATCACTATACCTATCCTACAACGAAAACTATCTTCAAAGCATCTTCGCAACAATTGACAACTTCGCCGGTTATAGTAACCTCCTTCTCATGATAAACGGTAACGAAGTCATCAATGAACGCAACAATACTATCGCCGCACCATACATTAAGGCACTGAACCGAGACATGAAAAACTACATTGCCAATCGGGGATACCGCCCAATCCCATTCGGATATGCAGCTGCAGATGTTGCCGAGAATGTTGATCAACAACTTGCATATTTTGATTGCGGACCAGACGAAGTCAGAGGAGACTTCTTTGCTCTTAATGATTACTCTTGGTGCGATCCTTCATCTTTCACGATTTCCGGCTGGGATAAGAAGGTAGAAAGATACAGTGGTTACGGCGTTCCTATCTTGTGAGTGGTTTCCAATCTCAGTTCAAAGTATCCGCCCAAAAGCTAACAAAAGTTTCTAGCATGGCTGAATTTGGTTGCAATACCAACACTCGCGAATGGGGTGAAATCGCGTCTCTATACTCCACAAACATGACAAGCGTCTACTCCGGAGGTCTCGCATACGAATATACTGCTGAACCCAATGGCTACGGACTCGTCGAAGAAGTAGATGGTGAGATCGTTCCCAATGCCGACTTCGATCGACTTCTTGCCGCCTACGAAGCAACACCAAATCCAACGGGCGACGGCGGATACACAGAGGTAACAACAGCGTCCGAATGCCCTGCCGCGTCAGATGATTGGGCCGTAACAAATGACCTTCTTCCATCCATGCCTTCTGGAGCTGAGGAGTTTATGGAGAATGGTGCTGGTACTGGTCCCGGATTGAGTGCGGATGTTACTCCTTCTCAGTATGGTGGTGAAACTTATTCTGAGAGCTTGATTGAGATGGATGGTGCGCTACCCACTGGTACTACTGCTGAGGTTAGCAGTAATGGAACTTCGAGTGGTTCTAGCTCGTCCTCTTCTGCTTCTGGTAATTCTGCTGTTACCTTTGGGGCGACTAGTGCTTCTTTTGGTATTCCTGTTGCTGTTGCTTTGGCTAGTGTTCTCTTTGGAATGGGCTTGGTGTTGTAAGGTACTCGTGCGTGAAAGATGGTTTAAGAGTCCTTGTTTCACCCTGGGCTGGAAGGTTTTTATTTCCTTTGTTTGTTTCTTAGCCTTGATGGAAATTTGGCAGCTATGAAGCAGGTTGGTAACGATATGCCCTGCTGGCTTGTAGTGTGTTTAATTTGATGTAGACCACTGTAATTTATACAAGAACAGTTTCAAAAATAGCAAATAATTTATGCCAAAGGACTTGTTACTGAATGAGCGATTTCGAAATCGATCAAAGTCATGCGAGGAAATTTGAAACCTAGGCTGGCTTTCCAGTGGTCTGAGACAATCTTGATTCAAGAAAGGAAAATTAGATCGAAACAGTGCTCGATTAAGCAGGGTTCGTAGCTAGCCATACATCTTCAGCCCATGTCACACCATCACTCATCCATTTATCTACAAGGGTAGCATCGTGATCAAATCCATGCTCTCCTTCATAATATTCTTCCCTAATCTCTATACCTTCACAATAACGCCTAGCAAGCGTTGTAAAAGCTTTGCTCCCCTGATAAGGCACTATTGTATCTCCAGTACCGTGGATGAGGAGGCTAATGAAACAAGTCAGATAAGTTTCAATCCAAACTAGTATGGCAAGAAGAATTATGAAAACCTACATCTTTGGTGGCAATTTGCACAGCTCCTTAATTCTTTGGAACGGATCAACATCTTTCCCATCCCCGATAACCTGTTTTAGCATCCCAGTAGCAAAAACACCAGCGGCTATAGGTAACCTTTCCAGTCCGCCCATAGTAACTACAGAATCCTGTGGAAGATTTCGAATATGATTTTCAACCTCAGTCTTCGACATAGGAACTATCCCTAAAGGATTTGTTGGGAACAGCCGTTCCGCCATAGAATCCGCATTAAGATCAAGCATCGGGTATGCCAGCAAAACCGCACGTATTTCATCTGGGTGGTCCAAAGCTTGCTGGAGTGCACAGTAACCACCTGCAGATCCACCTACTACTGCGATGCGAGATAAATCTGCAGTTGTGTTTGGTGAGTTGCAGTGCTTTTGCACAACTGAAACCAGATGGGTTTGTACCCAATCCCAAAGTGAACGTAGGTCTTCGAGGATATCTTTCGCTGATGCTTCGGGTAATAAGCGGTAGTCTGATGTCACTATGATTGCTGAGTTCTTGTGTGCCCATTGAGGAAGCCATGCGTTCATGAAAGGGGAGAACTCGCGATGACCTGTGAACTTTTGAAGACGCTCTTTGTTAGCAAGTATCTAGATATGAGTTTGTAAATGAAAGGACATACCAATGCACCACCATGCCAGTTTATTATGATGGCATGCTTCCCTTCCTTAAGCGACTTTGGAATGAGGACATTTGTCAGAATTTGGTGGCCAATGACCTCTTTATATGACATTGTTACAACATCGAAGTCGGAATATGTTGCCATTGTAACCAAGCTTTCCAGTAGAATATTAATTTGCTCTCAAGTGTGATCTTCTCTTGGCAATGGATTATAGCACAAGGCTTAAATAGTTTTACAAATTTCACATCAAGCCCGTTGGTTTAGGACCTTCTACCAGAACTGAGGATTTTCGGTCGATGAAAATGGCGAGGCCGAAAGCCGAAGCCGCGACGGTGTGTAAGAAACACATTGAGCTTCTTTACTAATAGCGTACAAGATAATACAAAAGGATCTCAGCTCAAGTAGCGTCAAGCGAGTCCAAGTCGTTCAAAAAGAATCGAACTTCGACTTGGGCTCGGACTAGTTAACCATAAACTTAAGAGATGACCAAATGCAGTATGTTGGAAGGCTTGCACTTGATAGTGTGGCCTGTAGATACCGGTTTTGAATGCAGACAGAACCACAACACATAACTTGATCGTCTACGAAGGTACAATAAGTTGGAGACCTGTTCATTGGCGTGCAGGAGAAATAAAAAGTAGATTAAGAACTCGAAAAATCATTTTCACATCTTTTCTTTCTACAAACATGACTTCGTCTTTCAGGCTCTGTTTGCGGCCGATTGAAGTGCTCAAATTAGTACTCCAGCAACTCAGATTACTTCCCCGATCTCTCACTCAGATTTCCGAGTGGTTCTCGGGATCGAATGGTCGTAATGATATAGAAAGTCTACGATTCGCAATTCGGGTCTCGAGTCTTGTCTGCGGCATACTTCGTAGAGGATCGCATAGCGGATGCCCCTTGATCTATAGATGTACAGAATAAAAGACCTACCGTACTTGAGGTGACCGAAGGCAGAGGTCTCGTCCAATGCTGTAATCTTACCTGTTCAGCCCCTTATCATCATAGCACAGGATGACAGCCCGTCAATTGCCAATTTGCAGGGAGGAAATGGTTTGCCGAGAAAAGCTAGTTGGGCCCTGCTGAGCTTGGCATGAGACTGGCTGCTTATGTTCTTAACAGTCGTGGTGAACCTGATCAGCCAGCTTTAAAGTACCTCCTCCAGAACATTATTGTCTAGTGTTCAAGATCCTCTACGAGAACTCCCAAAAACATTATCGTGGGGAGTTTTCCCTGGGGAATAGAGAGGCATTATTGCAGATTAAACTTTATCCACCAGCACAAGTATAAGGGTGGGTCCCTGGCGATCAGGGCAGATGCAGGCCAAGCTCCAGAGACCTCCAAGCTACAACAACGGCCGAATGCGCACTATTTATTTCCTTCGAAGATGTTGGGTATTATCGCGACAAGCGGGGCGGCTGTAGTCGCTGCCCTTATGTTGCTTGTATGGTGGAAGACACCATCTTACAGTTCAGATGAGCCGGCTCCTATCCCTCATACGATCCCAGTCCTGGGGCATGCGATTCCGTTTGCCAACAACCAGCGGAAGCTCCTAGATACATCAAGGAAAGTTCTCTGCTACACCTCTTAATGTAATAGATAGAGTCCTAACTATGCACGAAGCATAAAAGCGAAGGGCGAGCCATTCTCCATGTTGATTGCTGGTCGCAAACACTATGTATTCAGCAAGCTCACCGATATCTCTGCCGTACACAAGAATACCCAGACGCTCGATACCAAGAACTTTGTCATCCTCTTATGCAAGTCTTTGTTTGGAATGTCCAACAAGGAAAGCAGCCATCTCGATGCGATCATGCCTACCATACACGACTTAAACACTATGTACCTTCTTCGAGCCGAGAACAATGCGGTCACAGCCTCGAAATACTTCGTCGAGTTGGATGGATTGTCTAATGCTATGGATAAAGAGATTGAGAGGAGTCAGACAATGCATTACGAAGGATGGGTTTGGGCTTGTTGCAGACATGCAAGGAATTGCTACCACCGCGGCATACTTCGGCCAGACACTACTTGATATCAATCCGGAGATTCTTACGGTTCTGACAACTTTTGTTCAAGAAGGTTTCTGACCTATGCTAAGCGGCTTACCCAGATTTCTCTTTCCTCACCCATTCGAAGCTCGTGAGAGCATGGTCAAGGACATCAAGGAATGGATGAAAGTAGTCGGAAAGATGGTAGTCTGACCTCCCCGTACTTCGCTGCCCGTATGAAACAAGTGGTTGCAACAGGAGCGGGAGAAAACCTACTGGCTCGAGATTTCCATTTTATGCTTTTTGGGTACGATTATGAGAGTACTATGTAGTCATGAAATCCACTAACAGTCATATAGCGTCAACGCCAATTCGATTCCCAATGCCTACTTAGCACTTCTCCAAATTCTCTCATGTCCTGGTCTTGTAGATGACATCCGCGAGGAGCTGCGAGAAGCTAGGTACGAGAATCTCAAACCGGCAGAATACATATCCCTCTTTCCTGCTGATTTACCACTCCTTCGCTCCGTACCCTGGGAAGCGATTCGCTATCACACCATCGCGAACAGCATCAGAGAAGTCCTCGAACCTGCACAACTAGTAGGTGACCGTACCTGGAACCTCAAGAAAGGTGGCATTGTCACGCTTGCTTCTGCTCTCGTACATATGGACCTTTCTTTGCATCCAGAACCCAATACCTTCAAACCAGGAAGATTCCTACCCAAAGAACTTGGAGGCGACGGTGAGAATCACATTAAAACACTGAAGCCTTTTTGGGGAGGATCATCCTACTGTCCTGGTCGTGTGTTTGGTGAAAAGCAGGTCATGGGATTTTTGGCAGAGATGTGTCACAGATATGATATGAGGCTTGTGAACGATGAGACCTTCACAATTCCCGAAAACGCGAGTTTTCAATACGTTAGTGCGTGTCCAAGGGCGATTTTAGAGCTGAAGCTGAGAGCTTGAGTTCATGCTCTTAGTTGAAAAGTTCTAAACTAGTTTTCATTTACACATATTGAAATATCGAGTGATTCTACCCTTTCAACTATTGGCTTCTTAGGATGGACATACCCTTCTGGCAGCAATGGGCATAGGTGTTTCACTCAACTAAATTCCTCGCCCTGCAGAGGATTTGCGGGTAAGATGTTAGCACAAGTTGATGATAGAGATGATTTACGACATTTATAATATATAATACCACATTTAGTAATCCGTTCACCATGGTTCATTAACTTAGCGTGTCATTATTCGTTCGCAGCCATTGGAAGTTGTTAGCAAGTTTGTTTGAACTGCTCTACATATCTTCTGGAAAGTGAGAGCAATTCACAACACTTGCTACAACTAACTCATAGTTTGAAGAAACCAATTGATTCCAGTTTCGTTCAAAGCTTGTCACTGAAACTGTGGTTTGGTTCTATTCTGGTGCTTTATCGTATGATAAGTCCTTTGTGCCTGAGCCTCCCAATTCTCTTTAATTCATACAACCACGATCTGATCTTCCCAGTAGTGTTGCGAACTGTCCATCAGGAAAGTCTGTCCCAAGTTTCCGTCCCCAAACGCTCTGATGTCCCTCCCGCCCCAAAGTGCTCATGCCATTTCCAACCGAGCTGTCTCTAGACAATCCTGAAGAACTTTCCAAGTTTTGTCCCATCGGACGAGCTTTGTAAACTCTTCGACATGCTTGCAGTCTATCGGTTGCAACGATTTATTGATGCGTTCATATTCCACATTTGGACTAGGGCGGATCTCATTCTCTTCAAAGCCTCTAAGAACCAAAACGGATTCTCGTGAGTGGGAATCCGAAATTCTTCTTAATCCTCTACATTCAGTTACAACTTTGTCGTACTTGGCCATGCCAACCTGGAGCTTTGAGAAAGCCGTAGGAAGTTCATCCGCAGCGTCAGGGTCTTGGCCAGGGAATGTACCAGGGAATTTGGAGAAGTAAATATGGTGTTTATAGCGTCTTCTTCGAGGAAGATAGTAGAGATCTGTAAGAGTACTGAAAACGTTGGACAGTGTTAAGGCCGCAAATAAAGTAGCACCCCGAAATTCTGTGTCCGGTTTAATGAAACGGAGAAAGAGGGTCTCAGCCACTGGATTGATAACAATATCGCGACCATCGTATCCTCTAAGATGAAGAGAGTACAATGGAGTGCACTCAATTCTTGATTCGCGACAAGCATGAAGAACTGGAGGAAATGGCGTAGCAAGAATGAAGCTCTTGTCGGATCTGGCATCTTCGGATCGCTTAAGGAGTGAATAGGTCTTGACTTGGACATCGCGCACTGTGTTGGCCACCAAGCGCCAGATGATCAATCGCAGTTCTTCGGGTAGCTTTGGAAAGCGCTCGAATGTGATAGCGATTGAGTGCGCCATTGCGTTTGAAAGCGAGGTCGTTGCGGTTGCGGTTGATGCATGAAGTTTCGTGGAAGTTGAAGCTGTGGGTGCGTTGATTTGAAGATCGAGGGATTCTGTGGTTTTGGTTGATTGCTCCATTTTGGATGGACCTTCGAAGGACGAATTGGTTATTGAAGGTGATTCTGTGGGTTGGCTTGCTTTGTATGTTGGTTCTGTGGATTACAGGAGAAACAGAGATTAATGTTCTGAATTTACGAGGTTGTAAGTGGAACATTGGTTGCTAAGCTCTACGAATTCAAGGCTTTGGTTTTGATGTCGGAAAATACCACTAACCTAATCGGGAACAGTGCGCGCGTATTCACCTCCTTCATTGTCAATGGAAATGATGAGATGATGTAGGTGAATGTGGGTGATGAATGGTGTGAAGGCGGCTAGTTATTAGTGACTTGGAATTTTAGCGAGATTCACTAAGGAACCTACCTACTTCGTAGTTGCTAGTGGTGACATTATTCGGTATTATATTTACAGTGCTTGGTGATCTCTCGAAAGGTTACCCAACTATCGCATTCTACGCACCCATTACAAACCCGTTTGGCAAGAAAAATTATCATTGACGCCTGAGATCTCTTCATTCCTGGTGTTGCTGTTGGTTGGGTTAGCTTCGCTTATCGTCTCAATGTGTCATTTAATGAAGCACAACTATTGCAAGGTAGGTACTGACTCGGTCGCTGTTATGTTACTAGCTTTCAATACAGTAAGATCAAGGATGTACTTCAGTTATCCGACTGTATCTATTATAAGGAGTTCAAAGTTGAATTGAACTAATTATGTAATATGTTTCCACGGTTTGATGTCGCTTACGAAATAGGCGTTATTACCCCTTTCGAGATCTCCTTGCTTTCCCCAGAACACAATCGACTTTCGACCCTAAAATTGGCTTTCTTTAGGATTAGATGAAGTGGTTCATTAAGGCCCCTTTGAGAACGGATTACTTTTTGTAGTCATCTATTGTACTTGTGGTGGAATAGAATAGGACGCGGAAGCTAAGATTTGTTCTAGCAAACACTAAAAACGAAATTGATAGAAGTATTCTAAAAGTCATATAATATTGTGCTTTTCCCTCATTTCCTTTCAAACCCCTAATTGAAACCCTTGTTTCAGACAATTCAAAGTTTCTCTGCAGCCAACGCTCCTGAGAGGGCGAATTGAGTCGTAATACCCGAAGTCCGCTGTGTAGAGTTGAGATTCTTTACCAACGTGATCTGGTAACAAGTTGCACTTCCCTGCCTGGAAGCGATTGTCGATGAAGCCAAGAAGTATTCCCAAATCTACCCGATGAATTAGATCAAAGACTATGAAGGGGAATCTAGTTTCTGAATTGACTTACTCTAAACCAACGGCTTCCGTATTTTGCTTCCACTTTAGAACGATTGCCCATCCAGTTCCTGTACCACCTCCAGAGTGTGGCTGAATAATGAATACCAATAGTATCAACACTCTTAACCTCAAACCCAACTCCCTCAATCCTGTCGATGTAGAAACCGAGTGGAGTGGAGGCGTCGGCACCAGGGAAGATGTATTTGTTTAAGAACAGTCCCCAAGTAAGATCTTCATATTGCCACGGCTTTCGTAGTCCAGCAACCTGAAGAAGAAATACTCCATCATCATCAAGTAAGTTGTACACTTGCTTGAGGAAGCCTGAAAAGTGTCGGACACCAACATGCTCGGCCATTTCTAAGCAAGTGATTTTCGAATAAGTTGCCTTAGGAATGTCGCGGTAGTCCATGCAAAGGATCTGACTTTGTTCTTCGGCAATTGAATCGGCTCGAAGACCAGTATTACCCCATGCAGTCTGGTTGCGACCGAGTGTTACTCCTGTGACATGAGCGCCGTGATTGACGCTGGCATAGCGAGCGAGTGTCCCCCATCCGCAACCGATATCCAACATCTTTTCTCCACTTTTCAGCCCTATTTTCTTGCAAACAATAGCTAGTTTGTTGTCTTGTAGCTCTTCGAGAGTTTCCTCCCTTGTAATATCTGAGATGATGCCAGATGTGTAGATCATTCGTGGCCCGAGAAACCATGCGTAGAAGTCATCTCCACGATCGTAGTGCCCGCGGACTTGCTCTTCATCTGTATTGAAACTTGCTTAGTATTTCGCACATCAATAAATGTGGACTTTTTCAACTACTTGCCTTGAGACCGGGTATGCATAATCACCTCAGGTGCAAATCCAAACAAAACGTGCCTGAAAAGGCCTATCGTAAATCTGAAATTGGCCCAGTCGTGTCGATATTCCATCACCTCCAAACAGTCCCCATTGAAATCAACATCGCCTCTGAAATACATCTGTTGAAAAGTCTCCATGGGGATTTTGTTGGATCCATGATACTTTATCTTATCGGCTTTCTTGTGAAACGTGAGGTATTGTTCGATGGGCCGGCCAGGACACTTGACTTTTTCGTTCTTTCGAGGCGTGAACCTAGATGAGAGGTACCAGAAGCTTGCAAGGAGCGGGAATGATGTAAATAGTGCAATGAAGCCAGTTATAACCCAACCGCCATTGATGGTCCAGGACAAGAAACATGGAACACCGCTGAGGAGTGCCAGAAGAGAGAGGTTGGAGAAACCTTCGGCTCCTGGCCCATCGGCTGGTAGAACACCGTCTTTTATTGATGGAGACTATGTATCAGGGAAGACAAATGTGTTAGGTGACCAGTTGTGTTCTTTACTTGGATGATTGAGACTTTTCGTACTTACCGAGATGATATTCACACCACAATCTTGATGGGTTTCAAATGCTGGCGTTGAGGGTTTGGGAGTATTGACGAATTCAATACTGCCTTCAGGACGCTTTGTACTGCTGATGCTGGGTGCCATGGTTATGCTGTGGAAGTTCGTTGTGTAAAGAAAAAGAAAGTGAGGAAGTGTTGAGAGGAAAGAAAAGGTTGCTAGCAAGGCGTTTAAGAACCATTTAGTGTGCAGTTTCGAATGTGCACAGCCTCGCTGTGGAAATTGAAAGCGGCAACGAAGATACTACGGCACTACAAGTGGAAGTATACTTGTGTAACAGAGATCAACTCGGGTGATGGAGACGAGTTCAAGCTTCAGTTCCCTGTGCTGCTTTTAGTCTTCAAGGGAGACATCCTACATATCCATGTCATTGACATCTCCACTCATCCTGGTTCCATCCTTGCTCTGCTTGTCCAATATCTACTTTTCCACATTGCCTCCTTTATCATGTAGTACGGAAGTATATTGTCATATATTGTGAGAGCAATAAGCGAGGAAGGAAACCTATAAGGCCGTGCATAAAGTCCTTCTAAACTCCTTTTGGACAAAAAGTGCGACGGAATTTAAGCGAGCCCAGCCGGAAGCCTACGACATCACCGTCATCCGAAGCCGCAGTCTAAACTCCTTTGAGAAAAGAAGTGCGACGGAATGTACGAAGCTCATTGTCGAATGTTAGTCGAGCATGGAGCGAGTTCATCGACATCGACCACGGCGCACTTCTTCAGACAATTGCGACAGATATTCAAGATCATTCATTACAGCATGCCCGAGTCCCGACGTTTGACCAAATCTCGTTCAGGATGCCAGCAGTGTAAACGGCGAAGGGTACGCAATGTTTTCTTGCAATTCCTATCGATTCCGTTTCAACACTGACAATACTCCATTGACTTCAGGTCAAGTGTGACGAGAGCATACCAGCTTGTCAACAATGTTGTCGCCAGAAGCTGAAATGCCCAGGTTATCAAAAGCCGTTAAAATGGATCGACGCCCAGGATGTGCCAAAATCCGCAATTCATTACACTAGTCGTGAGCATCACTTTAGTGTTTCTAAACTTATTAGTGGTCAAGATTCAAAACCCTTACCTCAAAATACTCCTTCATTTACGCAGGATCTTGCTTTACGACAGCCGCTGGTCGAAGAATCGTCAGGACTGATCCACCACTATTTTACGAGAGTATGCAAAATTGCCGGATGTTTTGACTCCGATCTCAATCCATTTCGAATCGTTCCAGCAGCAATGATGACTTATTCCAAACCCGTTTATCTCCTTTTACAAGCTTCGTCGGCCGTCCACCTCAGTAGGCAGCACCCGAAAATGCGACTCAAAGCATTGAGCTTGCAATCCGAAGCTTTCTCGGCGGTTAGGGATGACATTGGAAAACTTCACGGCCCAGCGGATAATATTGTTTCCGATGAGCTGATGCTGACTTCTATTATCGCTGGATTAACATCTGCGTGGTACGATGTGAATGACCTTGGGCTAAGTCATGTCTTGGGGAGTCAAGTATTGCTCCGTCTCTGGCTCATGTCACAAAAAGGCCGGCTCCAATATCAACAGACATTCATCTTGGGGGCATTTGTCTACTGGTTAATGATTTCTGCTTTTGTTGCTGGTGATCCAAGAGAGTCCTTTGAGTACCAAGAGACTTTACAAGAGACTATTCGCAATTTGGAAATGAGCCATGACATCGTCGATGATACCAACATTCCTCGAACTCTTCAAAACTTTATTCCACACCCTCTGACGGGATTCTCTACTGAGCTTCTCATTGTAATTGGGAAGGTAGGGTCGTTGTGTCGTATGCACCAGAACGGAGAGAGGCAAGAATATCTCGAAGAAAAGGCACGGATTATAGAATCCGAGCTATTCGATCTTGTCCAGTTTCATCAAGCAAATTTCAAAGACCCACAAGATCCAGAGACGACTATCCAAGACATCTTAAGAGTCGGAGAAGCATACCGTTGTGCTGGTCTTCTACAATTGTACACCACTTTTCCTCAACTTTTACAACAGCAGGCACAGCATACATCAAGCAGCATAGTGGGGACTACAGGAACAAACCTGTCGCTGGAGATGGAAGCTATGATATTGAATGCCACAGGCGAGTTTACTCCAGCGCAGCATAATTGGCTCAGAGCACTTGCATTCCATATTTTCAAAATCCTCGAGACGGTACCCGCCACCTCTGGTACTCGTGTCCTCCAAGGGCTGGTAGTCCTCATTGCCGCAACTTGGCTCGTCGACCCAGTCAACTCGTGTGCATCTGAATTGGATGACACCAATATACAACCAATTCTAAATCATCTGAAGTTACCTTTGAAACCATCATCGGCTTCAAAGGAACACTGGCGCAACATTGTTCGGTGTGGGCTTCGTATGCATGGGGAATATGTTGGTCTCAAGCAAGTTTCTAGGGTTCTAGAGATTGTTGAAGAGGTCTGGCGTTTGGATGATTCGAAGGGTAAAACGTGTGATTGGATGGTCGTTGTGGCTTCAAAGGGGCTGCAAACGTTATATGGGTAGTTTTGTATATTATTAACCATTGTCATGACTAGCCATCAATTTATATTTTCGTCAATGTCTTTACGTTTGTCTATAAAATATGGTCTCTCTTCGGTCTTGAACTGATATAATATTCTACTGTACAAGTCTCACACAAGAATTGATCTCGCAAAAGTCTAATTCCATCTTTGGATCTGAGCAGTCACTATTCTAACCGGAGTTAAGCCCTTGGCCCTGAACTAAAAATTAGGGGCCTAGTTTTTAGTTTTCTTCTTAGCCTTTTAGATGCCCACTTCAACGCTTGATATAGTTATGTCCATCCACCTCTTCCGGACCAGAGCTAGTATGGGGGTTTAGCACAACTGCTGAATTGAAAGGCAAAGCATTTCAAAGCACATCCGATCTCGGCAAGTCATAATCATATCCACCGCAAGCTCTCTAACCTCCCCTCTCTCATTACTTAACCTACAATGCAATGATAAGCTTTATTATTAAGTAAGATCAATAGGTACATATCCAATTGAAAATTTATAGTATAAAACTTACGTTTCAATTCCAATGAATTGATACTACTACATTCATCTTGTTAAACAATAAATACAAACGTTTTTCAACTCTTTTAATCTTCTACAACCCAATACTTTAATCTTCCGCGCCTTAACTAATTCCCTTTATATTTTCCCGCTCTTCCTATCTTTCTACAACTCAGACTTGGCCTTCTGGGCCTCAACTGAACACGTCCCACCAAGAATCTTCATAGGATGACACTCAGTATTAAAAACCCACTCATCAAGACTAATCACATCCGTGTCGCTAAACGACAAAAACAAATACTTCAAAGTCTCAGCAAAATAATAACTACTAAGGTAATTTACCGGCGCGCCTCCATCCGGGGCATTCACATCTTCGATCTCCCTATATGGCGTGCCGGGACTGCGGGTCACGTTGAGGGCATTGAAAACCTCCCAGCTATACTCGCGCCACCAGGCGTCGCCCGTGATGCGCCATGCGTAGAAAAGGGACTCGATTGTCTCGGGGAACGAGCGATAGGAGGCGGCGGCTGGGGTGGGCTCGATGAAGTACCCGTTCTTAGCGGCGTAGGACCGAAGCGTAGCGTCGTTGTCGTAGGAGGAGTTGTAGGCTTTGTCTTCCTCGTTGTACCAATCGACGACTGTAGGGTATTAGACCGAGTAACTTCTTTCGCAATATCTCGTCGGGTTCTTACATAATGGACCAAGCCCGGTTAAAGTGGTGTTGTAGGTTTGATGACAGCCATCTGTAAACGCAGCACCTAGTTCTTTAAGATCCGGTCGGTCGAAATATGCACCACCATAGAGCAGGTTTCCTCCTGCGAAGCATGTCTATATTATTTAGCGGCACGTCTAACTTCTTTTACGGAGGCTTCTAACTTACATAGTCATCTATTCGGTAGTTAAGATTCCCAAAATCATCTAAATTACTCAAAAACGTCAGATCCGGAAATCCATAAGGATGGACCGCGATATTGCTCTGGCTCGAATTGGCAGCTGTCAGCCAGAAATTTTTATACTCATTATTGGCATCCTGTGAAGGATTGTATATATGGGTTTTCACGAGATATTCTAGAAAACTGTCGACACCGCTCTTCCATCCGCCATCGCGGATAATGAAATTTCCTGTAGCCGTATCAAGCTGCGTCCCCACTAAGCCGGGGAATGCTGGAGCTGGGTTGGGGTTTATTAGGTATGATTCTGCTTTTACTGCTAATTCGCGGAATGAGGGATCTCCCGTAAGATCTGAGAGTCGCGAGAACTCCAAGATGATGGTTCCTGCCTGCGCCGTGTTGGTTGCGTTGTATGTGATATTGTCCAGTGGAGACGTGAAGGTGGCAGGTGATGGCATCTTAGTAGTGTAATTGACATATGTAGTGGGAAGTCCAGTCTCGGTGTCAAAACATGGTTTCAGCTGCGTAGCCAGTGTTTTGGCCTGGGATAGAAGAGCATCAATATTGTCTTGAGGGTAGTCATTATAGAATAGCCCGCTTGTGAGAAGGTCATAGGCACTCAAGAGCCCAGCTACAGATCTGATGACCATATCAAACAGTTCGACCAGCCCATCCGATTTCCTGCTTCCGTCAGTTTAACTTGGTCCCTTTCTATGCTTTGGCTGAACTCACGTAAAGTCTACCGATGCAGCATGTTCAAGCTGCCTCGCAACTACATCTGTTAAGTTCATGATGATGGCCGTATCCATTGCATCGATAACAGTAGCTCCCCACCCACTAAGATCATTGGTACAATTCTTCGTCAAAGGTAGCAGATCATCCTTCCCAAAGCAGTACTTCTCGTACTCGTTCCATGACTGTAGATATGCATCTCGAACAGCATTTGCTCGCGTCATATTTCCATCCCCGGTGGGAAAGGGATATTGGATTTGTTTGCAATCCGATGTTAATAGAGCAGTCACGCCAATGGCTGCCCATGGAGTAGTAAGGACTGACAAGCAAGGAAGCTTCATGATGAAATATAACTACAAGAGTGTTAACGAGGTCGGGACATTAATACGGCGTACCTAAGCTTTATTTTAAGCTTATAATGCCAGATTTTAGCAACTTCTTCGTTGACTTCATTCTCACTGGTGACCGTGCTCGGATATTGTCCGTCGTCGCGATGAAACATTCTCTATATGCGGGGTAAATGACACCTCGGGCCCACGAGTCGTGGGCTGTTTTCCAGTTCAAAATTCAATGCAACGTGGTAACCAGCAAGCGCAATGTAGGTCGGGTGATCATTTACGAATGTTTCCAGAAAGCTTTTATAGAGCCTACCTATGTCTACAGGAAAATAAGGGACGGCTCAAAATCAGCCTTAAAATATCCCGTCGTTACCTGGCGGTACAAGGATGTTGTTCAATGTTCTTGTGTTTTGGCTCCAAGCTTGGAATATATATGCATCGCATGTAACCTGTGAGAGTGCTATTAAATACATCTTTGCATTGTAGGATAATCGCCTATTTCTTTTGCGTTGAACGTTGATGTACTTACAATTCACAAGCGGCGATTCGTACACCACCATCGGCTTCAACATCAGTGGGCCCCAACCAACAGAATCAGACCCCATCGGTAATCCCACAGACGATCATGCAACTTCGGCAGCAGGTCCCATCTGGGTTGAATACCTCACGTTCACCTACAACAACTCTCTCATCTTGACCTACGACTTTGCTGTTAGTGGCGCCGCAATCAACAACAGTCTCATCGACCAGATTACAGTCCAGTATGAGCCAAAGTATTCCACAAGCAAGTTTTGGAATGATATGAACAGTATATTTATGGTTTGGATTGGAATCAATGACATTACTCAACTTTCACTGTTGTATTCGAATGATACGGACTGGAATCAAACCCTCCTGCCGAGATTCGACCAATATTTCCAGCTCATGGACAATCTGTACGATACTGGAGCGCGGAAGTTTTTCCTGGTCAATATGCCACCGCTGGATCGAACACCGATGATCTTGAATCATACGGCGGATATTATAGAGAATTTCAGGCTGGGAGTAGATGTCTTCAACAATGACCTCCTTCCTGAATACGCCCAGTGGTTCCGTGGTAATCATTCAGATGTAGGTCTTCTTGGCACAAGTCCGAAACCCCAAATCAGTTCTGAACACGTCGCTAATTTGCTGAATAGAGTCAAATGCTGGTCTATGATGCTCATTCCATTTTCAACACCGTTCTAGACAATGCACCGGCTTATGGCTATACCAATAATACGTGCATGAATACCACTTCATGTTTTTGGTGGAACAATTACCATCCTGAAACAAGTTTTCATCGACTTTTGGCTCAAGATATGACGACTAGTTTGACAGATCTTGGCTGGTGTACTGGCGGAGGATTTGCTAGAGACTTGTGAAAGACCATCTACGTAGCAGATTTTTTCATTACAATATTGTATTAAGTGATGAAGATAACCACATTCCAAACTTCCGTTTCAATCCATCTGATCTTTCGTTTCCTGTAACTTTACTTGTCTAAGCGAGCATCTGATCATGCGTGCCTGCATATCTTACCGTACCCCGCATCTGAGCGTAGCTACCCACCGTGAGAAATACTACAACTGCTTGTACCTGGGGAACAGAAATAGCCTCATAAACTCAGTCTCCTCCGATCAATCGCTCCATAATACTTGAGACTAATACCGGTAATTTGAGCCAAGCAATTAACATGGCTTTCAAGAGCTTCAAACTCGCGTCGGCCATCTTACTTGCATTGAAACAGTTCACCTACGTCAATGCTGCCACCATCAATGGTACATACCCAGTCTACTCCTCCGACACAGTCCCAACAGTCAATGAATCATCCGTCGAGAATGAAGAGAACTACACCGCGCCCTACTTCCCCCTCCTGGGATTCAAAGAATACCCAGGGAACCCAATCATGGCACCTAACCCTGCGAATAACTGGGAGTCGGCATACCTCTACAATCCGTCAGCCATCGTAATAGACAACAAAGTGTGGCTTCTCTACCGCGCACAGAACAGTAGCAAAGTATCCTCCATTGGTTTAGCGTGGTCAACAGATGGCTATAACTTCACACGGTACACTGAACCCGTACTTGTGGGCACCGAGGACTATGAGTTTAAGGGTGGTGTTGAGGACCCACGCGTGATCCGCGTCAACGGAACCTTCTATATGACCTACACCGGCTTTGATGGGACGACTGCTCGTCTCTGTCTCGCGACATCCACGGACCTTGTCAACTGGACCAAGTACGGCCCCATGTTACCCCAAGTCACAGATGTGGTGTACGATTGGCAAAAACCCCTGAACTCATGGGTTCCGAGATCAGGATGGAGCAAGAGCGGAGCCATCTTAAACGAGCGCCAGCCCGATGGTACTTACCATATGCACTTTGGCGACTCTTTCCTCTATTACGCCAACTCCACCGATCTCATTCACTGGAACGTGACCCAGTATCAGGAAGTCTATGCACCGAAGCTGAATGTCTGGGAGCAGTCATTGATGGAATCTGCAGCTCCACCTGTGAAAACAAGAGATGGGATGTGGTTGAAGATATACAATGGAGTTGGGACGGGCTTGGGAGGCTTCACTCCGGGTCAGTATAGTACGGGAGAAATGCTTATCGATCCTGTCAATTCGCCTTTCGGACCACCCATCGCAAGGTTGGAGACTCCCCTGTTACAGCCGACGACCATAACCGAGATTGAAGGCCAGGTAGATAATGTAATTTTCGCTGAGGGTTTAGTGCAATTCAAGGGACTGTGGTTCCTGTATTTTGGTGCTGGAGATGCGTTCTTGAGCGTAGCTACCACGCCGGTGCAGCCTTAGCTAATATGTATAACATTGGAGCGTCACTTATCGGCATGCTCAGGAGTCAGGACCTCGGGTCATGTCAGAGCAGCAACTGCTCAAGTCCAAAGATAAAAGCAAGGTTTTGCGAGGTTATTTCTTATCGTAGACTTGATAAACTAATTGGCTACTGTACAAATTGCTTTGTAAAATACTATGTTAATTGGGGCTATGTATTAAGTAGGTAGATCACATAAATCAAATGAGTCACTTAAATCAAGTTAGCTCTGTGGCTCTATCTCTTCCGTCTTAATAACTATTTTAAATAAAATCGTCAAATGAAGTTATCACAATATTTCCCCATAAAACTTTAGGGCTACTACTCCTAAGCTGTTATACTAGGTATACACTTTTAATGAAATAAAGCCTTTGCTTAAAACAGAGAGGAAAAAAGTGTTATGATGGGAATGCTTTCATTGAGTGACCTATACCGCAATTAGCATTCTAGATATTCTTTACCACCTCAGCATTAACAGGTTCAACCACTGAGGCTGTGTTTTGGATTTCGTCTACTCATAGAGATAAATCTTGCACAAAGGGATGACGATGGTGAAATTCTTTAAGAGCAGAGGGGGAAATGTTCTGCAGGAAGAGATCTTCGATCACTAAAATAATGGATTCGGGAGGTGCTGTTCCTTTGAAGTAAAGCTTACTTTAAGGTCATATTCCAACTTTAAGTTAAATCCACGGTAATATACTGTTCAAAGTAGTTTCAGTTAGCCACCAGAGAGAAACGTAGTCTGAAGAAATAAACTCCTGTTCAAAACTCCGGTTCCAGAACTTAGTTAACACTGAGGTAGTTCTTGGCAGTTTGTCTGAGGTTCAAGCAGGGTGTACCGTTAAGGAATGTTGTTCTCAACATTTTGTCTTTTAGAACGAGTTTAATATGTACAAATTTTAAGCTATTTAAGCAAATAAACACCAATTTAAACTTTCTTTGTGGAAGCCTTGGCTAGATTACAGGCAAGCGTAAATTTTTGGATACTCTGCGGTTATTCTTTTGCTATTTGTTGTTTGCAAAGTTTGGATAATTAAGCATGTTAGTAGCAAGCTTATAAGTAGAAGAGCGCCTCTACCTTACCAAAATCTAATCTAACTTTGCTTAAACCTAGTAACCCCAGTAATACAGCATCTTTACCACATAAGAAAAATAAAAGTAAGATAGTTACCCATAAGGTTTCGCGACTCTAGCTTCTCTATCTAATGTGTGCAGTCAATATGTGAGCCTTTCTGTATATTTCCTGCTGTAGTCAAGGTTTCTAGCCTGGGCGCCTGCATCAAAGAAGTATCTGCTCATCAGGAACGAGTTTAAAGAGAATTATCCTGGAGTCGGACAGTCGGAAATTAAAGCTTTTGCTGGGTCAAAACACCCCATTAATATTAGAGATCTCCCAAAGTCTCAAGAACAAGTATTCTGCAGTTTTAGAAAACTTGCAGAAACACTTTAAGTGTCTAACGTGAAGGTGTTATAGAAGCAGTAGTCCACGTTCCTTAATTAAGCGGAACGTGGTGCAAACACTCTCATAACTAAATTTATCGCTGTGCTCGCTAAACCCACCTCGCTAACCCTTTTGCTGTACCAACACTTCAATTCCAGTTTTCCTCTTTGGATGATTCTTATCTAAGTTATGTTTGGTAAGCAGCGGCTTCTTAAAATTTATCAGCGCATGTCAAATTCCAATTCTTACAGCGCTTTCCTAAAGTTCATATTGTAAACAATCGAGAGCGTGCCTGAGGGGACAAAGTTATTGCAACTCATTCACCATATTCAAAATCGCACAAGGCGTCATAATCTTGCGCACTTTCCTCTCAAACATTTCGAAAATTCCTGAACTATAGCAAGAACCAACGAAATGATAACCACTACAACAAGACAACCACTACAACAATGGCGCTCAAGCACTTTAAAATTGTGGCTTTGCAACGTTGCCGTAACATGTACCGAGACGACGACTTTCTTTGCGCAATATCTCAAGAATTAAAGGACAGCTAGAGGCGATTTATACGAAGACACCGAAGTCTGACACAAGAGACAATAATGGGTTGTACTGTGATATCCGAGTTCTAAATCCTGCGAAATTCAATTGCACCGTCGCAGCTGGGGAGAACGTTATTTTCCTCCAAGAGGACACTTACCGTAATATTTGTTTCCTCATTGGGATTGAACGAGTGCTAACGAGAGTGCCTAGCCATACGCATACAGAGACGAATTTAAACCAGTAATGCGTAAGATATTGCTCGGAGCGCACATATGGGGAAGGGTCCGGAGGTAAATTTTACAGTGCCCGTTATAAAATCAATATCCCAAATCGTGTCAACCAAGTAATCATCTGGTGAGGTGCGGATCACCACGGTACTACCCTTCCAGACGTCGACCCAGAGGATGAATAACCAACATAGCGCACAACTGGAATAGGGTTTATCTTAAGCAAAACTGTTCTTCTGTTACTTCAAACCTCACGAGCAGCTTTTCATTCAGCAGTTAAGTGGACCAAGTTAGTCTATGTTAATCCTATTACCTGAACATGAACTGGACTGGCTACTAGCCTGCAGTAGAACAACGTTCGGGAGTCCCAGGGTAATGGTGCTTGGTGCACTGTGGATCCAGGACTCTACAAATATTGCTGTCTTGCAGTCACTTCCAAAAATGGGAGCAAGTGACCACGTTATGTACATGTAAACACATAAACACAACACAAATTTCCACATACACACACATAGGTTGCTGATACAATTAGCTAAAACGTTGATTTTTTGTAGGGTATCAGCTTACAATATCAGAAAACTAGTCCTAAAGACATATCTGTTTAAGATGAAGAGGACTCGAGAGGCTTTTGTGCGTAGTACACACGACTGCGTAAATCATCAGCTTCTGAAGCGTTTTATCTAGACTGGCATTTACTCACAGGGGCCAATAGGCATGAACTTTCGTATTACGAAGTTCCTTTCGAATTGTAACCAGGAACACTTGTAATTCCTCAGCTGACCACCCACACATTCGACAACAGACAGCCTGGCTAAGGCCCTCTGCTCCGCCCGAAACCTGCTCAGAAGCCCATAAACCTATTACATGAGTTAGCTCACGATAAAAAGTTCCAGGAGCAACACAATGTTTCATTGGAAACCTGGTGAGCTGATGGGGTGAGGAAGTACCTAATTCCTTGAGGTGCTTATCCTTTGGCCATCTACATATTGGCCACATATATTCTTTGACGACAATATTAACGAAGCCAGCATCTTTAAGCTGACTCTCATAGTCCAAAGCACTTTCCAAGGATCGGTTCATTTTCTCCTTTAGTGTTTTTAAAAGCAGCTCGCTCCATTTCTTTATGGGCCAATCGTCGGGCATTGTCCCATCATCGCACCTAGGAGGATGGATATTATCAAATATCTCAATAAAACCTCCTGGGTTGAGATTGTCGAAGCTCTGTTTAAAGAGTTTAGGCCAATTTTCGATCCTAGATAAGGTTGAAGTCTTAGTACGAAACCTCTAAAGCAGGTGATGGTAAAAGAGAAATTCGTTTGCAGAAAGAACTGATTACAACTCGACTGTCAACTCGAAGATATAAGAGCTACTAGTAGCATTACTTACGACCCTGTCATTTGTCTGGCATATATGAAATCAAACTTCTGGTTATAGTTCCAATCCGACTCAATGTCATCAATCTCGAACCTTAAATTTGGCGGCTAGTGCTTATTAGTGGATAGACACTAAGAATTAATATGATAAGAATCTGCATACAACAAAACTCGGTTGGATTGCTACGATGAATTAGTCTCAGGGACTTTTTGGTAGGGTCTCTAGATTACGTACGAGACAGATCAACACCAAGCACTTCAGACTGCGCATGCATATCCGCAAAATCAATTGCCCAAATTCCAGTTCCTGTACCAAGATCAAGCACACGATGAATCTTTTTCTCATCGAGCGGACTCAGATAGAGTTTGCCATGGAGGGTTAAGGCGAAAAGATGGTGCTGCATATCCAAGCGGTTATTCTCGCCTTCGTCATTAGGCCATGCGTATATTCCATCTTTATACGCATGATATGTCCTTCCATTCTCTTCACGATATGCAAGAATTGAAGAATTAATTGAGGTCGTAGAGCTTACAATACTTGCCCCTACTGCTGAGTCGGCATCGTTGTAGTTGTCATCTTCAGCCTCAACTGGTGGATTAGCTGGAATCTCAGACATTGCGAGCTGTCGAATTTCGAGGTGATCTTTATGGCGTTTGGAATGGCGTTTGGAGAAGCTCTGGGGGAAAAGGAAGGTTGGAAGCCCCAGAACACGAATGATCACATTGCTAGGTAAAAGACGCCCAGATCCCCACTTCTGTACCTAGAAAGCACAGGAACTTGTATTTTAGAACCACCCACTTGTGCCCCATATGGGCTTCCTAGCATAGGGATCACTAGATAGAAACCGCTGCATAAGGCCTATCGGCCTTGGGTCGGCGTGATAATTGACATCATCAACATGTACCCAGAAAATTGTGGATGGAGAACAGGTGGAGAACAGAAATAATGCGTAAAAGCTTTGAATTCGATCGTATGATTTGATTCCTCGCCTGACTAAAGCACCATTTTTGACCTGTAAGAAGCTGATATCGGAACATTATTTGCGGAGCAAGTCAATTTCCCTATCCAATAATTGATACATAACCTAGTAGATCGAGCGCAGAGCCCGGGCCAGAAAACGATTGCGGAAGCTCCCGCAGCAACATCCCACAAATCTGTATATATATATATATTTTTTTTTTTGATAAGCCACCTGGTTCAATGGTCAGCATCGCAGTCGAATTTAGCTTACGGCCTCGCTAAGCGCATTGAGGAAGGTAAGGCAGTCCTAAGGTAGAGAGGCGCTTTGGCTTCTAAAGGCTAATTACAAGGCATCGCTAAAGCTACAATATTTCTATAATATAAGATAGCCACAAGGGTCCTATTTATTATAGACGTCTATATACCTATAGCGCAGAGGCGGATCGACTATACGTTGCTAAAACCCTCCAGTGTCGCAACTTTTCTATCAATTCCCTATAGAATACAAAACAGCAGAACTAGATTATCATAACCATTATATAGGATTTTATTGTGAATATAAAATTATAACGTTCCTGGTATTTTGTTCAGAGCATGTAGAGAGCAGGGTTACTTCTACAAAGGCTGCGTGCATTGGAACCTAAGATACTGGAAGTCTAAAAATGTCTTCATCGCTCGTTGCACCCTGGCTCTCCACTGGGCAAATCCGAGGCAGAACTACATTTTTACAAAGCAAATCAAGTTGGGCTACTCATATCTCAGATCAAGTTGAGTGAGTTCTAGTTTCTAGAGCCTCTTGGTCCGAAGAAGCATCAAGGCGACAGCGAATCCGCATGTTTGATATAGGTGCTGAAATGGTGACTGCGGATACAGAGAGCTCTCTCTGCCGATGCGCTCTTATGTGTATTGAACGAAAAGGGGTTCTGCTGCTCAAATCCAGATTTAATGCTCCCAGGTTTGAATAAAGAGAGCTCCGAAATTATTCTGTGCCGGAAATGATCTGACCAGGTGAGATCCGGGTAACGCCCTTCCCCAAACCCTTGCCATACAGTAATAGCTAGTGCAAATCCTTTTCCTCCGCAGTCTTTTGCATCAACCTGGAACTCTGTGGCACAGTTGTGACACTGTCGTACACCACAGCATTTAGAACACGATTGGTTTTCTGAAGGATGAGAGAGTCTGCACAGGAGCAATCTTTTTAGATAATTGTTTGGATCGTTATAAATCATGATCGAGCGCAAAGATAGAGTTGATCCGAGATGATTTTGGTCTCTAGAGATTGATAATAGGTGTAACCTGGACGGTAGGAGGTTTGGCACCGGGATAATAATGCGAACTCAGAGCTCGTGTCTAATCCGAGTCGTTCCCACTTCATTGTCATTTGAATAAGAAGCTCTGATTTAGCATGGAGAAAGCTGTTCCAAGGAGAGTGCCTTCAGAGGATTCGCCACGTGTATTTTAGGTCGGCAGATCATCCGACACAACTCTATGTGTCAAAGTCCGTACTTGTTACCCAGTTTTGGTACCATCTGCTAATCCGCAGCTTGGCTGACAGCGAACATTGATCCGTTTCACCCTAGACTCTGCCGGTGATCAATTGGTGTTGACACAAAGGTTTTGTCGCTTTCGAAGGCAACAAAGAACCCTGACAACCTGAATATCAATATTACAATACTACAGAAACGCTCATGGAGATAATGGCGCCTAGATGAACCTAGCGATTGGCACCATTCTTCGGGGCTACAGAGTCTATCCGTTGGAAGTAATTCTTTGAACGAGGCAATACAGGAGTAGCGATCTCTTGACGGTAACATATTCCTTTTGGATTAATGGCAAACCTAGATATTGTTTATTGAGTGACAATTCTAATATTGAGGTTCAATTCAATTAGGGAGAGATATGTCTATGTCCGTAAGCCATATGTGCAGATATAGAGCCCTGGCATACAATGTTTGCCCGTTAGGAGTCGCGAAAGGTTGGTACTACTAGGCCCCAAGTGCTTTTTCAACCAGGGCATACGTCAAGACTGCAAATCTACAGTATTTATCAACATGTCTCGGTCCTTTCTGGCGCTATATTCGGTAATATAGGCCCGGTATACAGAGTGGCAAGTAGTTTATTCAAGTTTCGACGTAAGAGTCGTAGTACAATAGCGGAGAATCCGAAATTAAGCATATAACCAATCTTTAGCGCATGTATCTCTATATCTTCATGTGCCTAACAAATTCTTTAAAATGCGGCGATGCTGGCATGATAAACACTATGAAGCCAGCGTCATCCTTTCTTTAGCCGTGCCAATTATTCGGTTTCCATTCATCGTTCTGGTCTGTTTCCGCACATTAACCCCAACCTTCGGCACCTACTTATCTTCTGCCGAAGGATGAAGTGTGTGCTAGGATCCGGAGCCCGATAACTACCTTATTTCATAACTCGATTTTCGATTTTCGCGAAAACACTATAATACTTACTTTTTACTATATATTTTACTTTATAGTAATATAATATTAAAATTAATGCTTCTAGAAGTTATTATTTTATAAATTATAGTGTTTCTTAATCCTTTACTCCTAATATAACTAGTTTTAGTATATTATTTTTTAAAAAATTAAAAATCAAGTTATGAAATAAGGTAGTTATCGGGTACCTAGAGGCCCTAGTAGTACCTTATTTCATAACTTGATTTTCGCGAAAATACTACAATACTTACTTTTTACTATATATTTTACTTTATAGTAATATAATATTAAAATTAATACTTCTAGAAGTTATTATTTTACGAATTATAGTATTTCTTGATCTTTTACTCCTAATCTAACTAACTATAGTGTTATGTTTTTACGAAAATCGAGTTATGAAATAAGGTAGTTATCGGGCTCCGTATAGGACGTGCCTTGCGGCTCTCGATAATTAGCGTCTGCGCCTTTTGAGTGACCGATGCGGCCGACTCTGAGTCAACTCGATTAAGTTGCACCTCATAAATGAGACGAGAGTGATTGACATCAAGCAGTCCATGAATATATGCTGAATTTCACTCTATATTTTTGCAATCGATAATAAGTACTCGGGAATTGCAGTTCAAGTACCTCAATTATCAATCTTCGGGGCGAATAAAACAGTACCAAAGATGAAGCTCTCCTTCACAACACTCGATGTCTTTACAACCACCCGCTATGCCGGCAATCCCCTCGCAATAATCGAGGTTCCAGCTTCAGAAAAGGCCTCCCTGACCCAAGCACAAAAACAGAAGATTGCCGCCGAATTCAACCTCTCTGAAATCATTTTCCTTCACCTACCAGCAATTGGTCAAGAGTCCACCGCCCAGTCTACTATTGATATATTTACCGTCGCATCCGAGGTGCCTTTCGCTGGCCACCCTACGATTGGAGCAGCTTTCTTCCTCCTCAGTATCCAAAAGAAATCTACTATCGCACTGATTGAAAAAGCTGGCCGTATCCCGGTCTCCGTTGATCCCGTCACCAGAGACGTGAAGGCTGATGTTCCACAAGACTTCCATGTACACGCTATAACGTTCAAGAGCGAGTTAGTCGAACAAGCTGTACCTTGCGTGTCCATCGTAAAAGGCATGTCATTCATTCTGGTTGAGCTCCCTGATCTACCAACTCTCGCGAAAGCAAGCCGCAACCTCAATGAATCCTATGATCCCAGTCCTCTCGACAAGGGTTGGCAGGAAGGGCTTGTGGGAACAATGTATTTTGTTCAACAGGGCCAGGACGAGTATGGTAGACTTCAGTATAGGACGAGGATGTTTGTAGATTGGACGGAGGATCCAGGGACTGGGAGTGCGAGCTGTGCTTTGGCTTGCTGGTTATCGACCCAAGAGAAAGAGGCAGCCGGGACCTTTAAGTATGCTTTTACGCAAGGTGTTGAGATGGGAAGGAGAAATGACATTGCTGTTGAGGTTGCGAAATCTGGAGAGGGGAGCGGTATTCAGAGTGTGTTGTTGAGTGGCACTGCTGTTAAGGTTATGGAGGGGAGCTTGGAGGTTTGAAGTGTTTCGGCGCATTAGTGCAAGCAAGTGCTTCGTTCTTTGAAATCTTCGCAAATATTTAAAAAGCCCTATTTCTCTTTACAAGAGCTTCACAATGATTATAAGTTGTACTTCGCGTGCTCTAACCGTCTGATTGTCAAACCGCCACACAATTTCCATTAATAAATTTAGACCATAACAATAAAAGACGTATTCAGATTTGATTGACCAATGTTGCTATAATATACTATAAGAGTTAATTATGTTTCTCTAGCTGTACAGCACTCATGATCTGAGTCATATCAGCAACATCCATCCCCTCACCCACCAACGCCCTTTCCTGCCACTGTTTAATCTCTGTTTTAACAATACCCTCATCCTCACTTTTATCATCTTCCTCCATACCCTCAATACCCTCAGAATTCCCTCCCATCCCCTCCTCTGAATCTTTATCCTTCACCTTCTGCGCCCGTCTTGACTCTCTACGCTGATTCCACTGTATAGAACTAATCCGTCTCGCCTCCTCAAGTCTCCTCACCTTATCCTCCTCCTCCCTCTCCTCCTTCTCAATTCTCCTCCTTAATAATTCAGCCTGACGAGCAAGTCTAGCTTCTTCTTTCGCTATTTCCTCAAGAGCTTCCTGGTGTTGTATTTCGGCTTTAATCCGATAACTTCTTGCTGCATTTGGATTTATTCGTTCGAAGTTTTCCCAATTTGAATAGACTTTCTTTGCTTTTTTATTTTGTCGTGAAAATATCTCTCGTGCTATTTTTTGGGTTTTTGTGTATTAGTACTTGTATGGATTTTACGGAGGACACGTTTGGAGATTATGTGTTAGGTACCTAGTTTTTTTAATATAGGTGCTTGTAGTTTTTGTTCTTCTTCTTGATGTTGTTGAGGACTTGTTTCCATTATTGTTTCGATTGTTGGTGGTTCTGTGTGCATGCAATGCTTGAATTTGGTGTGTATTGATGGCATTTCAACTGGCCTGCTGTTAATCATTCCATTAAAATTTGGCATTTTGTCGGAATAGTACTGAGTTTTCTTGTATGATGTTCTTAGGTTTGTTTAAGAATTTGTTTTGTGTTCCTGGTAAGTTAATCTATGGAAACGGGTGTGTCAAGTTTTGTGTGGTTTTTGGTGTGTTCAATTTGAAATAGATTTTCTGGATATTGTTTGTACTACACTGGTTTTTAGTGGGCACTAATACTAGGTCATCCCAGCGATGGTGCTAGAGAGCACCGTTTTATATCGTCGTTAGCTAAGGGTTGTTTTGGTAAACTAGCATGACACCCCACATTAACTTGGTTAATTTGTTCTCTTGAAAGTCATGTTATGCTTCAGTCTACAAAACACACTTCAAGTCAATCGTAAAACCTAATGTAGCAACTAACTTAATTTAAGTTAATAACCTAGTTTAAGTCACTAGCTTAATTTAAGATACTAACGTGACTTGAGTTACTGACTTAATTTAAATCATTCAGTTATATTTGATAGCCTCGCTAGTTTTCTCTATTGTAGCAGTTTATCATGCCTAGCTACTCGCTTGAGAACTTCTTGATACACCCCCGAGTACTTTCCCCTTCAAAATAAGTCAATGCTACCTACCAATCTTCCGCATCAACATCCCAGGGAAGGACTTCATCATCAAGAAGAAAGCAGAGGAAGTTATCGCTGTTTTCTCCCGAGCCTGCAACAGCATCCTTCTGAAAAGGAAGATGGTTGGCCAAAAGAGTCTCCAGTGCATCTTTGATTTTGTGAAGAACAGATGGCAGGCGAGATCTTTCAAAAAAGCCCTCCCAATTCAGGCTATACAAATTCCGGTAATACACCGGAAGACAAACGTACGGTTGAGTCTGATCGCTAACGAAGAGAGAAGCATTTCCTCGAGCCGCCGCGCCTAGGATTTGTTTCTCCGCCATGCGAAATTCATCGGTCCAAAATTTAGGCTGAATTGAAAGAGTTCTAACGTCGGACTGAATCACGTCAAGCCATTCTGTAATAGCCGTTCGAACTTGATTGATTACAGCTTCGATTTGAGGGTCATCGACTATCAAGTCACGCCTGGCTCGACTTTGGACATCAGAGCGATGCCACATTCCGAGAATTCTGATAACGTAGTGCTTGAACAGTTCTTTATGCCGGAGTTTCTTTGCAATATAAAGAGTCTTCTTGATATCAAAGTCGGAAACTTCGTCATGTCTGTTCAGGGCATATTCCAGGGATTTTGAGACCACCGGAAGAGCGCAGTAATAGTCCGCCATTTCGGTCAAGCGCTCTAGTGAGGAGAGACCATCGTCGGAGTCAAGGTGCCAGGGTTTGCCATGAATCGCGCAAAGTAGCTTCTGGAAATGCTCGGCCTCATACTCAAGATCGATATCGTATTTGGAAGAGATTTCTTGTTGGTTTTGCTCCTGCAAATAATGGGTTAGCAAAATTTCTAAGGATGCTTGTCAAGTGAGTTACTCAAGCTGAACACTTAAAAGCGAATGGTTTATATTTACCTTTGAGCCGTCAGAGGCCACTAGAGTCCATTCACCATCATCATCCAGCACTGTAACCCATTCATAACGAAATTCAGCTGATTCTGCGGCAGGCTTCTTGTCTGGCGAATCAAGAAACTTGCGGAAGAAGGTGGAGTGTAGCTTGAGGAAGACCGAGTGGACGTGGAACTCCTTGAAGTTGAGAACCTTGAGGCGGACGTCTGGCTTGAGACCTGGATGCTTGAAGACTACAACCTCCACACTCTCAACTTCACTTTCAATTTCGCTTTCATCTTCAGAATCTTCGTACGTCTTTTGTTTCTTTGCCTGTGGCTCCATGTTGATTTGAGATCTCTATCGGTAGGACAGATCGATTAAGGTTTAAGTCGTGAGGGTTGGATGGCTGGAAGACTTGCTGCGATCTGCGGTCAGTCAAATTCAAGGTCCGTTGTCAAGCTGAGTATGAGAAAGTGGTCCTGCTTACATCAAATGAAGCTGAAGATCCTCTGGTAGGAAAATTGCACTTGAATTTGCGATCGTGTGCAGTTCTGTTCTGGTGATGTTGTTGTTTTGGTTTTGAATCTAGAGGAAGTTCAGAATGAGGGTTAGAAGTCGACCCTCGCTTAGTATCGCAAGGGTGAGTGAGTGTGCAGCTGCAAAGGTGAAATTGACTTTCAACCCAGTTAAGAGTGGCTTAATTCAAGTGAATTGCCCAAGCCAAAAGAGTAACCCAAATCAAGTCAATTACTCAAATTATGTGAGTTACTCAAGTCAAATGAGTAACCGAAGTGAAGTCAAATCATATCAGTTACCATCTAGGTAACCAGAAAAAAAAAGTCAAATACTTTCAAACTATTATCGGAGAAATAAATTTACAAGAACAGAATTATCCACATGCGAATATCACCAACAACAGTTACCACTAGCCAGCCAAGATCAGTAGGAAGTATCAAGCCAGCTCCCCCAAGTATCACCAAACAAAGTAGTCTTTGATACCGCAGCAGTAGCAGTCGTTTCATAAACACGCTCGGAAGTATCCGATCCATCACCCGAGTTGTTATATTCCTCGAAGATCCTATTCCACAAATTAGCATTTTCGAACCCCCGTGCGTGATAAGTGTATCGCTTACGGAGTAGCATCAGCGGCCAGTGTAGTCCATCCTGCCGCGTTAACGACATCAGTCAATACCGAGTTTTGGTATATGACTCGTGCGAGAACTCGCCATGGACGACCAAGATAAACTTTTCCTTCTAGCCCGGTAACACTAGATGCGGCTGTGATCTAATATCCATAGTTAGGACTCAGATCACATCCATTTGGAACGAGAATACTTACGGTGCTGCTATCAATGACATACCAAGTCGTGTCTGTAGACACCTCACGAGAACTTGCGGTGATGGCTCCACCACCATTAGAAGCTATGGTACCTTTTAAGAAAAAATGTCAGTTTCTGCGTGGCAGTTGAAATGGCATATGGAACTCACACTCTCCAAACCATGCTGCTGCATCACCGAAGATGTAATCGACAGCTCCTATCAGAAGTTAGAAGAGGCCATAGACCGTGCAAATGCAGGGAGGAAACTTACCTTCAACATAGCAATTGGAGTAATATTGCTTGCCAGACTTAGCATACAAAGTATCCTGATATCCCGAGAAAGAACATCCATAGTAGCCCTGCTGGTCCCCATTGGCAGTAACGGCAACAGCCTGTAACGATTAGCAATTACAGACAATACAATGAGGTATCAATAAATCTTGACCTCACCTGAGCTCCCTTCCCATACGTGTTCGCGAAATTAATATTATAAGCCTTGAAATTATCGCTAACAATATTGACAGTGGAACTAGCATCCAAGGAGCCAGCAGTGGCAGAATTGATGCTGTGTGTAATGGTTACAACATTATTTTTATAGGTTCCGGTACTACACGACTGAAATCAGAATATATCCTCGGACAAGTTAGTTTGGAAACTCACTTGGTGGTGTATCCATATAGGGTGAGAGCGCCACCGTAGTTAATAGTGAGTTGTTCAGTGTAAGTGCCACTGTAGATGAATATACAAGCATCGGTTGTTGCTGACCCGAGAGCAGTGAGAGCAGCGCCAATAGAGGTATAAGTAGCACCTGAGGAGGCAACAGTTAGACAACCATCTGGTGGAGTAGTGCGACCAGTTCTCTTCTGTAAAGTCCCCGTAGGGGCTGCAGAAGAGCTGCCAACCAGTGACAAAAGACCAATACAGGTCGAGAAAATAGTTGAAGAAATCATGGTTGTGAGTAAAGAACGTATAGGTGAACAGTAATGGAAGACTGTAAGAGGTGGCGATGGAATTCTCTCACCATCTTATGGTTGAAGTCTTGCAGAGCCAAGAGGCAAATATTTCGGGTATCCAAATGCATTTCTGCATTCGAATCTCTTAGTGAGATGAGAATAACCATATTGGTAGTAAAACCAACTTGGCAGGACCCTTAAGTCAAGGGCGATGTTTAGTTCAAAGTGTTTGCGTGGGTGAAAAATGCCAAGTAATATGGATGAAACATCGCTTAAATACCTGCCTTAATTCTACATTTGCGGGGTGCATCCACTTCGGCATCGAGCATCAAAATGCTTCCACGAATCCACGTGGTGTTGTTGAATTTACCCAAAAAGACATGGGGGTACGGTACTTGATGATGACGATGAGGGGGAAAAAAGCTGGAAATTTTATATGGTGAGGCCTGGGTTTTGATATATTATAATTGATGGATACATAAAAGTAGTAATGGACAGACAAAAATAATAAGTTTACTACCAGGAGTGGATATATTCGGATTGGTGGACTTACCTGTCTTGTCAGCAAGATGCTACGAATATCAGAAGAATTTTGTCCTCCAGTGCGAGGCTTTAGAGTGAGAAAGATATTTAAAAATCATCAATTCGTAGACTCGTATTTGAGTACCGGTATCCGAGCATATAATATTTCGATCACTCCACATTCGGAAACGAACCGGAGTGGCCCGGCATTTTTTAATATATTTGAAGGCACAATGATTGCCAAAGGGGTTTGGTAGATCTTTCGAATTAGTAACCTCGCTCCTCAACTCCACGCTCTTGTTTCGAGACTAATGCGTTAACAGTTCATTTCAGTATTCTACTATTTCTTGTAGCAGTATCCAATCGTTTTTTAACCAAGTCATTCTTTTTCCCAAAAAAAGAAGATATTTTCTCTACCAAAATGAAGGTCTTTCATTCCTCTCACGCGCTGGCGTTGTCACTCTTTTCTCTTCTCGCACAGGCTGCACCACCGCCCACACTCATTCAACGAAGCCGACCCGATGCAGTGAATCTCGCCAAACGCGCTACCTGTACGCCAACAGCAGGAGGAGATTCATCCACCGATGATGTACCAGCAATCACTTCAGCACTTTCAACATGTGGCAATGGTGGTACTATTGAGATCCCAGCCGGCAAAACATACTATCTCAACACCATTCTTGATTTTACGGGTTGTGTTGGTTGCACGTTCAATATTGAAGGAACGTTGATGGCATCCGACGATCTAGATTACTGGGAAGGCAAAACTGCTATTATTTATATCAATGATATTCAAAAGGCCACTATCCAATCTCTTACAGGCAGCGGGATTATCGATGGAAATGGTCAAGCAGCATGGGAAGAATTCGCAAGCAATTCAGATTACGCCCGTCCTACTCTCCACTACATTACTGGCAAATCTTCCGGCATTACAGTCAAGAACCTACAAGTCAAGAATCCACCCAACGTCTTCTTTAGCGTCAACGGCGCTTCTACCAACATTTTATATGATTCCTTGACTATGTCAGCAGTGTCCGATTCAGAAACTGCTCCCAAGAACACCGACGGTTTTGATGTTGGAGCCAGCACATATGTAACGCTAACAAATATCAACGTCGCAAATCAAGACGACTGTGTTGCTTTTAAACCTGGTTGTAATTATGTGACCGTGGATGGCATCACATGTAGCGGATCACACGGTCTTTCAGTTGGTTCATTAGGGTCAAAAAACATAGACACAGTACAGAACGTCTATGTAACCAACGCAACTATGATCGATTCCGCGAAAGCAGTGGGCATAAAACTGTACCCAGGGGGTGACCACGGTCAAGGGATTGTAAAGAACGTAACATACGACGGCGTGACTGTTACAAACTGCGATTACGCAGCGCAGATTCAAAGCTGTTATGGCGAAGATGCTGATTACTGCTCTGAGTACCCGAGCAATGGAACTATCACTGATGTCGTATTCAAGAATTTCAAAGGCACGACTAGTGATAAGTATGAGCCTGTGACGGCTAATTTGGATTGTCCTGCTGATGGGACTTGTGGAATCACTTTTGATAGTTGGGATATTGCGACTCCTGATGGCACAGCTGAGGTGTTGTGTGCCAATACTGGTAGTGATATTGGTGTTACTTGCACTGATGGCGCTTCCGGTTAAGAAAGATGTTTGTCGGCGGGGGACGTGTTAAGGAGAGACTTCGTGTATATTCTTAGGTTCTTGAAGGACAATTGTAAATATAAAATACTTGTAACCTTTATCGTTAAGCGAGTTTCGAAAATTAACTGGTAACTGTGCTTTGAGTCTGTTATGGGCAAGCATGACATTGTAAAGAACTAGCAAACATACTGTGCTTAGTGACTAAACTTCTACTGGGTAGTTTGGTGGTTAATTATGAGTCACAAATACCTAGTCTCACCAGATAAACTTTCAGACAACGACGCGAATCGAGCTAGCTAAGCTAACTAAGTTGTTACACTATACGTGACTGTCACTCCAGACCTATAGATGTTGTCACTCGGCAGTTGCACAAGTCTACAGAACATGTTCTAATTCCAGTTGTCTTAAAATGACATCGATGCATAGTGAGGGCTATGGGACGAGTATATGAATCTGAGTAAATGGCTCTACCAAACATTTCTAACCAACACAAGTCCGATATCCAAGCCTCGCAACCTTCAACCACTTATTCTAACCACTCATCCTGCAGGTTTTCTAAAAAGGCAAAGTCCACATTCACAAACTCTTCCACAGGTCAACCTCTAATCTCCATGGCCGCATTTGAATAGCAAAGGTTGTGGCACCAGCAAGCTTCTCTAAATCCTTCTCGTCTGTACCCATCACTAAAAAGGCATTCCTCTTCACCACTACCCTATCCTCAAACAGCCCCTTAAAAGGAACCAGTCGTTGACGAGCGCTATGATGCATACTCCATTCAGAGTTCGGCATGTCCTTCGGTACAAACATCCAGTTGAAGCAGCGCCCTGTTAGATCTTGGAAAGAGGTAGGGTCATGGTTATCATATCCAATCATCAAGGGGTAAAAATAAGGAGCACTCCATAAGCGGAGCAGGGCGAATCGAGCATTCGGATTTTTGATTGAGAAGTTACGCGCTATGGTGCGGAGAGGAGGTACAGAGAACGGGTCTTGCATATTCGGCAGCATTGATATTTCGGGTATGTAGCTTCGCCAATCTATAAAGAGATCTGTGGCCGCGCGGTGGCTTTCCTTCCCGCCTATAGCCTGTCCTGAGAAAGTATTGCCAACACGACTGGAGATTACACCAGCTTTGTATACTACCATTGGGAATCTCGTTAGCCATGGATGACCAAATTGGATTGAAAGGGAAAAGGTCATGACTTACGTCGGGCAATAATTGGGCGAATCGCGACGTCCCATTCAACTGGTGCATGATCCAAGAAATTCCCTCGCTTGGACTGGAGTTCGTCTAGCTCCCTCCAGAATTCCTTAGGGCGTTGTGCATTTCCAGTTGATGATCGTATATCTGGTAGGTGCTTCGCACGCTCTGTTTGATTGAACAAAAGTGATCCCTTGAAGCTCTGTCCATCTTCCGAATCTAGAAAGTCGGAAGAGAAAAAAGGAGATATCTTTGCGACAGCCTTGTGGAGATCTCTGGCTTCGCTACTCACTAGGTCACCTAACCACTTAAGGAGTGTGAAAGTAAGAACACATCCAGGATTCTTGAAATCGCGATGACTGTTCTTTAAAGACTTCTTCGCCATTTCCATCATCTCGACATAGTGTATCTGCGCCTGCGGCTCGAGGTCGGCTTGATGCCAAGCTTCTTTGAATTCTATGGGTGTCAGTCAGTCTGTAAACACGACAATAAGTTTATGGAGAAAATACTCTTCGATTTTTCCTTGTCAAGAAAATCCATAAATTCCTTCCTCATAACCTCATTCTGCTGGCCAGGACTTTGAATCTGACTAATGTCCGCCCTTGGTCCGCCTGCATTCCGAAGTGCATCACGAAGCATCTCCTTAACAACATCCGCTACGTCAAGTGCATCTGTATCGATCCATCCACTGATTATCCTATTACCGTTTTCGTCCAGAGTCTCTTCTTCATCTTCTTCATCTTCTTCATCTTCGTAATCGTCTTCGTCGTCTTCGTCGTCTTCTTCGTCATCCTCATCGTCCTCATCAACATCCCACTCACTGTCAGAATCCCAGCCGTGTATCCACTTCTCCATATCAAATCCCCTGTTTACCCATGACTCAAGAGCCGAGACGTTTGAAATGTCAGAGGGACGCACTACGGACAAAGAACGTTCTTCTGGAAACAATGTCTCGTCTTCTAATGCATCAGCTTCATTATAAAAGAAATGTCTCGGAATAGTCATTTCTTCCGGAATAGGCTGGGGTCCTGTAACTCCCGGGACATTCTTGAAAGGTATTTTGGTCATAATGAAGCGCGTATCTTCTGCGTGGATCTCATCGTAAATGCTCTTGATATTTTCCTCCCCTGGCTTTATATCACGAACGCGATAAGTCTTATCTTATTGTCTCTTGTAAGCGTTTTTAAGACCGGCGCCGCTGGGTTGTGAAAGTCGGCTCCAGTGCATATTCGCAGAGCTTTGACGAGTATCTGTGCAAGTCAGCAAGATGTTTGGCAAGAAAGAAAACAGGAGCTGAAAATTGTCTCTGGGAGTTGGGTAAATTTTCGAGCACCAATAAATTTCCAGAATGAAAGGCCACTCGATCTCTCATAACGACCAGTTGTGCAGTGCTGAGCGAGACTCTTACATGTTGAACAGTATCGAACAGCATCGGAAATGGCTCCCCTGCTTCTAGGTCCCATATGTAAATATCGAAATACTCTTTGAAGCCAAAGTTCCACTTCCTATGGCGTTCCATTTCCTCAAAGAACTCCGGTCCAACGCTCTTGATGACATTCCACTTTCCCTTGGCTGCTCTCCCGAAGCCACTCTTCTCTCGCATGAGCCATCGCTCTTCCTCCGGTGGCTCGATTAAGAGCCGACTAGTCTCTGCATCGCGAACAAGCACAAGCAAATGATGCCTTTGCATTGATACATACTGGATGAAACGACGGCTTACAGGATCATCACGCTTAATATGAGCACAAATAAAATTCCGTGCTTCAAAGACAGAATGAGACCGTCGGAGTGGACCGTGTCTTGCAGATTGGTGATGTTGAGTCAAATCATAGGCGTCTGGTTCAATGCTCTCGAAGTAAACAATAAATCCCAGTTGAAGCACCTGCGACCTGTGCCGACCTCGTGCCCAGTTGGCCCAGTTTGCCCCCGGGAAATAATGCCAGATTGCGAGGATGTTCAGTTCGAAGAATTCATCCCAATGACGACAGAGAGCTATCGCATCGTTAAGGGTGCTGTCCTTTGCAATGATGCAGAAATGCAGCCAGCCTTTTCGACCCATTGCTTTGCTGCTGGGATAATTCCAGATTGTCCGACCGCATATCTTCACGCGGATTGCCTTTTGTTCGAATTTTCCGTCATCTTTGATCTTCGTCATCGCTTCGGAAGAGGTCAGCACATGCATCACGAATCTCCTGGAGTCCTGGACGCTCCATCTTCAAGCTGAGGTCTCTCAAGGCGGGAAGAGTGACCTCGGGGTCATCCAAGAATGCTTGAACGCTATCAGCACGGAGAGCAACTGGAAGTAGCGCAGCATGTCCCAGCAGAAGTCTACAGAACAATAGGTGCTTGATCTCTGAGATCTCCTCAAGTAATTGCTTTATTTCCTCTTCGGGAAAGGTGATAGTCTTGGTTGCAATTGTAGGGTTTTCAACGGTCCCAGCTACCATTACACCGACAACGTCATCGTGGTTATACTCGCTGCCATACTTAAGCCTATGATACATTTCTTCTCTTGTCTCAACCAAGCTTTTATCGGCTTCTTGGGGTGGTTTCGGATTGTTGGAAGTCTTTTTGCTTTGAGAACTCTTCGGGGTTTCTGCTAGACTAAGGCTTTCGACTCCGGTTACGACATTTCCATTCTTGCCGCCCGAGGATGGAAGGGCTGGAGTCGTCTGTGCTCCGCTGGAAGATTTCTTTTTCTTCTTTTTTGAGGCCTTTGACTTTGTTGATGATGCAGAAGCTTTTTCCTCCTCTAATTTGCCACCCCGTGTCTCTTCAATTGTCTTAACAACCTTGACTGGCTCTGACTTATGATCAGCACTTGGAGTAGGTCCCTTCTTATTTTCTTCCACCAGAATGACATTATTGTTGGTTGAGTCAATCCCCCCTGTTGCTTTGACATCCTTTTTGGTCCCTTTCTCTGAAGCATTTTCGGGCTCAGCTATCCACAGAAAGGATTTGATAAGATCTGTGTTTGGTCAGCATCATCAACCCTATTCGCAACAAGCAATGAAAAGCACTCACTAATAAAATCATCGTGGTTATCCTCGAGGACATCTTCGATCGGATCCCAATTTTTGTCATCATCTTCATCCTCCTGCTGTTCTAGCCTCTCTTTGTAAACCATGTCTAGATATGCGTCCTGCTTTTTTTTATCTTCTTTCGCTCTACGCTCTGCCAAGCGTTGCTTAACCTCTTTCCAATGACGTCTGAACATGGCTGCCTCCAACTTCACCTTCTTTTGCTCTTTTTCTCGGTGGGCTTCATCGTCGTCCTGGCTTTGCCGCACCCACTTAAACCATTTCCGATTCTTATATAATATCTCAGCCGTCCGACGTTCTATACGCTCTAATGCTTTTAGAACGGTAGCTCGCTGGTTTGATAGCTGATCGAGGAACTTCTGATGGCCATAGTCGTAATTCATGGAAAAGAATCTGCTATGGTGTAATTTCCGTGCTCGAATAACACATTCAAGCAGCTGCAGCTTGCGAAAAAGATGATCGTGGATGGACTGGCAGACATCTTCGGAATTGACATCGGTGAAGTACTCGTTCGTGAGGGGTACTTTGCTGTCTGCGAGATATTGTGGGGGTGATGCGTCCAGTCTATCGAGGTGTGCATTTCGTCGCTTGTATCCACGATAAAGGCCTTGCTCATTCAATCAATTCGGTTCTCTAAAATGCGTCGTTACACAACACTAACATTGACACTGCCGAGAATGGAAGGAGCAAAAGAGACCATTAACGGAAGTGGCGGGCTCCTGGCACTGCTTTTCATCCGAGATATTGAGAGTGGTGCATTGCCCGGTCCTGGGTCCTTGGGAAGTCATGATTTTATCATCCTTGTGCAAGATTGTTGAACATAGAACGGCACAATGGTAAATTGACTGTCTTATATCTTTCTCTTCTATTTACTCTGAATATACTTTTATTGTGGGGGTTTTCTGGGGTCTCGCGTCACGCAACGCGACTTGGGTTGTGGCGGTGCTCGATGTGGCTGATACGAGTAATATTCGAGGGAAGAGTGGATTTGGCAAGGAATGGTTCAAGCAAGGCTTATAAAGAGCAGCAAGTATCCTAGTTTTGGACTGCGGATTCAATACATACAGAAAGGATGCAGTCCACGTCGTCGAAGTAGGCCGCACTAGCAGCGTCGGGTACGGCGGCGACGGAAGCAGCCAGGCTTACGATGCCAGTGATAATGAATAAGCAGCGCATGTTAAGTGATGTGGGAAGTTTAGATACAAATCGGCTTAGATATGTATAAGATAAGGTTGTATAATCGAGGGACAGCTGTCACTTTATTGTGCCATCCTGTATGAAAAGTGGCAGCTCCAAGAACAGACATGCCGGAAGAGTTGGAAACCGACGTGTAGTGAAAAGTCCGAACGTGCACTAGATTTAATCGCTGTTTTATAATGGTATTAGAGATGATAGATTACTGGAGGGAAAAGTTCGTCTGATGTTTTGGTGGTTGTCAAAACTTGACTTAAGCATGTTTCTCTAACATGACACTATCGGATTACAATTGTGTCACCACTTAAGCGACCCATTGGCATGTATTAGTGCGAAAAGATATAAAGCCCAGGTAAAAAGTAGTAGAAGTACAAACTAAAAAGTCGTGAAACCGAGGTACGAAAATCAGAAAGTCGAATAGGATATTTTTTATCTGCGTCTATGCGATAGGATATGAAATTCTACCAAGTATTCTCCCCTTCTTCGATTCAAGCATTTCTAGCTGATGGGCAACGCCAGTAGCGCCAGCATAACCCGACAACAGGTAAGTCAGCCAGCAATATCTTTATGTAAGCTACAACTCTTCCACCTCCCCTTCGAGTCCGTTCTTGAGTCCGTTCTTGACTATGGTTGTGATCAACTGAACATTTTTAATTAGTCTAAGCGAGCAGCAGCAATACCCGAGCAAAACATACCTCGAAAGTTAGCTCAGCAGCAGCAATTGCAGTGATCTCAGCTGAATCCATTCCAGGAAGTACCTCAACAACATCAACACCGACGATATCCAACCCATTCAAGGCATCGATTACTATCTGTATCACTTCCCTAGTCGTCCATCCCCCAGCTGCTGGTCCAGCTGTTCCAGGTGCAAAGGCTGGATCTAAGGAATCGATGTCTAAAGAAACATAGACGGGTTCATCATGAGGTACACTTCGGCGAATCTCATCGATGATCCCGCGAATTCCTCGTTCTTTCAGGATGTCGGAAGCAGGGATGATTTTAAATCCTGAATTAGCATCCGTAACGAGATCGTGTTCAGAATCAAGACTGCTTCGGATACCAGCATGGACACAGGTATCTGTCAAGAGACCCTCAACTCCTGCCCAGTAGTACGGTGTTCCATCTGCGTACTGCGATTGCTTTGATGGACTTCCTTGAGAACCGGCGAAGACTTCAGGACTCCAGGTGTCTATATGCGCGTCGATATGGATTACAGATACCGGGCCGTAGACGGTGTGGAGTGCGCGAAGGATGGGCAATGAGATACTGTGGTCACCACCCAGAGCGACAATTTTGGGGTGGACTTTTCCTGTCTTTTTCTCCCTGTTCGTGGTGATGCGAGACGCGAGCAGAGATACTTACCTTGGAGGCTCGACTGCCGAATTGTGAAGTCTTCACTTGCCTCTTCAGCAGGCGGCTGTACCATTCTTCCATCTGAGCGAAAGCGAGGCCATTGTCGAACGGACTGATGGGGAAATCTCCGCAATCAACTATGGAAACATTCTGTGCAAAGGGGTTGATGCTTTGTCGATAATTGTAATGACCACTACAAAAGTCTTTCAGTTCAGTATTCAAAACATACTCAAGCATTATTCCAAAACTCACGCCAAAGCAGCAGCCCTCGAACCCTGTCGAATCGCATTAGGACCAAATCTAGTTCCACTTCGATATGACGTCGCGGTGTCAAACGGAAGCCCAACTATCAAGATATCATCCACAGGACCAGAGTCAGTTAAGCATGTTGTGCTTGGTAGTTGGTGGAAGGTTGTGATGCCAGTAAATGCGTAGGTCGCTGAAGGAGTTAGATCATACTTCTCGGCTTGATTTTGTCGGGCATTTGGGTCGATCGGTTGCTGAAATTTGTCCTGTACAGGTGATGCGAGAATTGTAGGCAAGAGTCCCAGAAGAAAGAAGCCTCGGAACATTGTTTGAGTTGCTATTTTCTTAACCAGATGATTGATAGCTGCGTGATATGACCAGTGAGCAGCTGAATGTAGGTTTATATATTCTGCTCGACTGTTGCCATTAGCGTTTGTAATTAGTGTTCTAGGCTATTCATTCTTCTTTGGGTAGGATGTGATCGACTTGAGAGGATAATTGTAGTACTATATCACTAACATATGGGAACAATGTCCATACTGTAAATACTATTCCCGATAGGGAAAGAATAAGAACTCGATACGCCGACCTAACTTGGCTAGATTTCGATTCTTGGGCACCCTCGGCACCGTCTCGCGATGAGGAATGACACAATTATGGGTCTTTACTGCTCCATGGTCGAAGCTGAAATCCTGACTATAGAGAAGACCACGGGTTGTTGAGTCAATTTGACCAGTGTCTTGATATTGCAAAAACCGAGATTCTTCAAAGTCTCCCTTGATCCTTGAAAAATTTCATGTGCTAATCAAAATATCATAACCGATCACCATGAATCAGTCTTGTATTCTTTCCCGACTGAAAATAAGTCGTATCGAATTATCTATTCCGACACTTATATTCCCTCAACGTTAACTTTACCATGTCCAGACTCCTCACATATTTGCAAGCGACACCTTTGAGGCTACTTGTTCCCAGCGAATGAGAGCCACACATAGAGTCTGAAAAGCGAGCAGCGCCAAACTACCAGATATGATCCCCAGCCATAACCCATACAGTCCCATCTCACAACGAAAGCAAAAGTATTGTGCTGAGGTCAATCCAACACCGTAGTATGCCACCAGATTACAGGCTCCAGAACGATGATTTTTTCCTGCTCCTCGAAGAATGCCGCCTGCACCTCCGTTCGCGAGATCCAGAATTTGAAAACTAGCCATGAGAGGAAGGATTCTTGCAGTATAGTCAATGACCGCTTTATCGTCTGTAAATATCTGCCCATAAATGTGCCTTAAAGCCATGATCACGATAAATTCAGCTGAGCCAACCAAGCCTGAGAGCATGTATGGTACGCGAGAGGCATCTATAGCTCCACGAGTATTGTTGGACCCCAGGAGATTTCCAATACGATGACTTGTTGCAACGCCTAATCCTAACGAAACCGTTGTGAAATATTTTCAAGATCAAGAGATGAGGCATCCTTGGTTTGTGAACTGTCCATAGATGATAGAAGTCCAGTGTTGCTCCTCGAACTTAGCATATCCGAGGTGGCTACGGCCTTGGATATCTGCGGAGCCACAGCATAAACAAAGGACGTATCGTATGTCACTGGAATCAATCAGCATCTTGTGCCCATCCATAGAAGCTGACAAACTCTGACATGCGTGTGAGGAGGACACTTTGACAACCCCAGGCCCGACGCTTCCGAATCGTGACTTCGTGAAGGGACGGCCACCCCAAGAAAGTAGTTTGTCGTAAGAACATGGTTGGCTAGCCTGCCTACAGTATCCGCAACTCGGTTTACACTCATCGCATTTTCTTCTCCTCTTACGGCAAGCCTGACAGCCCGAGCGGGAGCGTCGAACGATGGGGGCAGTTCCTGTCATCTTGAATGAGGAAATCGTAGGCTACGGATATTTGATATGATAACGGTCTTGCATCGTGTGCAAAAGATTGAAATATCATTTATGCTAATAAGTTGAATGAGACTGGAGGATGGTTGAAATGAAATAAATGCCACGGCGCAGCAGGCGCCTGTTCATTCCCCATTAGGTATCGCTTGGTTTACCCCCTTGTCATCGCTTGTCATCGCTTGACTCAGGGGAAACCGCCCTTCTCTGCCGAAGGGTTTTATTATTGATTAATGAAGTGAGCACTCCGAGTCTGGTTGTCCTTCAGAATTCTTCGAATGTTGACGGGATTATTTCCAAGATAGATCCCTGAAAGCGGAATTGTATTACAGATAGGTTCTGTTAGGTTGACGGCCTCATACTTTGTCAATGTACGCTGAAATTGCAGGATTCAACCTAGGTAGTCCTAATCGGAAATCAGTTTTGCCTATTCTTTCCCGTTATAGTAAGGTACATAATTGGTCTTACTTCACAGGTCTGTGGAATTCTTTAACGGATTCGTTTAGCATTCTTGGATTTGTACAGTATCACTTCGCCCTGATTTTTGCACACTCGACTGTTCACTCACGAAACAACCACACTTTAACATCTCCTTTCATACAATGAATGAACAATCGCCTCTTGTCTCTGCCCAACAGCGCGCAAAGAATAGCAAAATCACTGGCTATTACCTACCCGAAATTTTGAGCCTCGCATGCGCTACGTTACCAATAGCACTGTCATTTGGTCTCCAGAATGCTGTTCAAGCATTCAGCATCTTGATGGTCGGGAAGTTGGGGACATTTGAACTCGCAGTAGCATCTTATGGCTATATGTTCGCATCCTGTACGGGGTCGATGGTTGCTATCGGAGGAGCTACTGCTCTTGATACTCTCTGTGGACAAGCTTTCGCATCTGAAGGCCGTCTCCGTAACCCACATATCCTTGGGATCTATCTCCAACGTGGCATTCTAGTACTCAGCATTCTATTCATCCTTGCGATACTACCACTATGGTGGTTTTCAGACTGCTTGTTCGTTGCTCTAGGACAAGAGCAAGACTTCGCTGTGGCCACTGGTTCTTTCTTGCGTTTTTTGATTCCAGCAGGACTGTTGCAGGTAGTCGCGGAGTGCCTCAAGAAATTTCTTCAGGTTCAAGGCCATAGTTATGCTGTTGGTTGGATTGTCTTGTGTGCAACCATAATTGGAATCTTGATGAATGTCATCATTCTCCGAGTTGCAAACACTGGCATCTGGGGTGCTGCCTTGGCGACTACGATTTACCATCTCGCAACCAACATCTTCTTGGTTCTATACGTTCTTTCGAATACCACAATCAGAACAGCCATCAGAACGACTAAGGAGGTTTTCGTGGAACTAAAGCCGATGATCAAGCTCTCACTCATTGGAATACTCACTGTCGCCACGGAATGGTGGAGGTATAATAGATTGACTATTTTAGATGAAAGCAAATACTGATTACGCTATATAGTTTTGAAATCCTCGCAATGATGGCAGCAAGACTCGACTCGGTCTCTATTGCTACACAAAGTGTTCGTCCTTCTCCCAAAGCTCAATTGGTTTCCTCGCTCACTATGACTTAAGATTTTGATGGCGTCAGACTTGATCTTCACAGTCTAAGACCTACGAGAATGAGTCAAGTGAAGTAGAACCTGTCGAAAGTTCTTTGGCAACATGTTCTGAAGTTGGGAAGAATGGTCTTACGCGAAATCCAAGTGACCTTTCTTGGATACCAGTCCAATACAGATTTTTGTTACATCATTTTCAGGAAAAGATGTCACTTTCAGTATCATGTCATCCTAGTGTGCAAGAAGGTCTTTGCTCGACTCTCGTTCCCATGGCCCTATGTTCTTCCCATCTTTTGGCATCTGTATTATACCTGGCCGCTTGCCACCGATATTCCCTTGGAGCAACTCAAGATATGGTAGAGTTGGAACATTTGAAGGTTTCTAGCCTCAATCAACTACGACTTGCTCTCTCGAATACAAAAGGTGCCTTAGACGTTGTTACGAAGACAATTGCTATCGCATCTACATTGACTCTCTGCATGGCAGCGATTGTCTCGGGTGGCTCGAAAACAGAGCCTTGGAGAATCCATTTCGAAGGCGCAGAGTCTATGTGGACAGAATTGAATCAGATCATTTTCAATACCTCAAGGAATTCACCGGCACAGATGCCTTTCTTGAGACGTTGGTATGTCTCATTCAAGACGGTTGCATTAGCATGTTGTAGTACTCGTTTCCAAGGCCATAGCGCAGGTTCAATCAATCTCCCGAGAATTATCAGCAGCAAATAGTCCAGCTTTTAGATCAGTTAGAGCGCCATTTCGGAATGGGCAACGTTCGGACGGCACGGATTATGCTGCTCAAGATCTGGTCGCTTGAGGATCTCAGCACTGTAGGAGTAACAACAATAGAGATGGCATCTGTCATAGGTGAGAATTCCTAGACTGTCTGCCTTAGTAATTCTGGCAGTCATGCTAACTACCATACCAGGGGATATGTGTGATTTGCTTCCTTACTGACTGGACGATAATTGATCAATGAGGAGCCCTTTTACAGTTCAACCAATATTGAGATGAGGAGAAACTCCCATGTTCATCATCAGAGACGACGCTAGTGCAGATGGGGAAGTTATTTGCTATCTTCTCGGTAATATGGAATGGGGAAGAAAAGCCTTTTAACTCAGACGACATAATTTCGTCCAAGCACAAGCCGACAATTTCCTCTCAGTCTCTAGTATCGAAAGGTGATATCACAGTGGTTATGTTGCATATTAGTAGTACCCCAGTGCCCTTCAAATCTTTTTACAACGACGAAAATTATCTAAATCAGGGACTTGGACTTTTCCACACCTTGAAATAACTCGCAATTTCATGATGTCTGAAGGCAAGAAGTTTTCAGGGCTCAAAGACCTGCATACTGACTCAGCCAGCATCGCTGTCGCTGAATCTACAGAAGAACTCGATAGAAACTTCAGCTTTCTCAGCACCTGTTCTCTTGGTGTTGTTACAGGCAACACTTAGGCAGCACTTAGAGGAACCATAGTCAGCCTACGTACCAATTACTGTCAGATGGTGTGCTAGCACAGAAACATACTGTTGCCATCAATAATGGTGGTCCACCAGGAACAATTTACGGATTGTACTGCAACAAATTCTCTCATATATAGCTCTAAGATATAATTAATCTCATTAAACCCCCTTTTCCCCCCTTTCTCCTTAGTTTAAAATCCTTATATAAAGGGTAATCTGTAATATAATATACTATATAACTTATACATACCATTATAATAGCGATTAAATTGTCTAAATATAGAAGCTACACTTGGAGCGAAAATCTATCCTTAACCAGAGTAGTATTTTTACATCCTGCCGACACGTGCCCAATTTCCAGCGCCACATTTCTAATATTAACATACGCTAATTGATAGCCTCATAGGCTGCTTACCCCAGCTTGACTTGTTCTTCGGGACTATGCGAATAGTGCCTGCGTCTCAAATACTTAAAAGGTACTGTCCGGTGCCAGCGGCAAACAAAAATGAATAGCAGATATGAAAATTCAGGTGCCTCGGCCAGTCATCCCAGTGAGGCTCCTTCGTGGCAATACGATGGCCGTAGCCAAGACAACAGAACTACTCTGCCATCAATGCCACAGAACTCATATTCATACGATACAGATACAAGATCAAATGTCACACTATGCGTGACCTGCCAAAAACTAAGCTTTCCAAAGACTGGAATACCAGACGTTGATAGCCGGCTTAGAACGTACAGCGGAGCGGTGCCGCTTGGACGAATGGAGGACATCAGAAACAAATCCTGGTGTCCATTCTGCCGGCTTGTTGTAGCATCATGTCTGGATGGACCGTCTCCAAAGCCAATAGGAAAAGACACCCAGGTCAATCTTCTACCAATTCGAAATGGCTACACAGCATTTGAATCACCCCAGGGTACAGAGATCTGGTTTGTAGCTGAGGACGAAACATTAAACCCATGCAGAGATATCAGGAACGGTATCAGACCACGTTTGGAGAGAGAAATCAACATTTCACTATTAAAAGACTGGATGGTGAAATGCAGAGGATATCATTCCGATGATTGTTTACCTATCACGCTTTCCTCTTATCCGGCCACGAGAACAGCTAAGTTGAACGTACTTCGAGCTGTGGATGTATTAGAGAATTGTATTGTTCAAGTGCCCCTTCGTGCGAGATATTTGACACTGTCCTATATTTGGGGCGACTGCTCTTCTCTTCGGATTACCAAGAAGAATCTGGCCGACTACATGATCAAAGGATCGCTCAAGAAGGTTCGAGATAAGCTCCCACGAACGATCACCGACGCAATAGATCTTGTATATATGCTTGAAGAGAGATATTTATGGATAGATACTCTCTGCCTGGTTTCTGACGATGAAGTAGATATGGCGCGTGGCATTTCTATAATGGATATGATCTACGAGGGCTCGAGCTTGAATATCATCGCGGCAGCTGGTTTCGACGCAAATGCTGGACTTCCAGGTGTTCGATATGGATCTCGTCGAGGAATGCAGTATATTGAAGAGGTGCAACCGGGTGTGAAAATGGGGATCACTTGGGAAGTTGGACAGCACTTGGCTTCATCACGATATGCTACAAGAGGCTGGACGTGAGTGTTGGAATTGCCTCTATCGGCCGCCAGCTAATTGTTCTCAACGCAGATTCCAAGAACAGACCCTTCCGAAACGAAGTATCATTTTTACTAACGAACAAGTATATTGGCGTTGTAGGTTTACTGAATGGAGTGAAGCTACGACATGTGATACAGTGGCTACTGAAAATCACGGTGGCTCATCAGATCTCCTTCAGTTGGCCCTATCATTGAACGAAGACCCCTTGCATTCATACGAGACGCTCCTAATCTACTATAGTCGACGTAAGCTTACCCAGGAATCTGACACAATCAATGCTATGGAAGGTTTGCTCAACCGCCTTGCTCTACGACTCAACACTGGCCTTCTACAAGGCCTGCCTAGGGCAACTTTTGATCGTAGCATACTATTTGAAACCTTTGGTGACGAATCGAAAGATGGTTTATCCCATCGTCGCCTTAGCTTTGCAAGTTATTCATGGGCAGGGTGGCGAAATAGGATCGACTATCCTTCGTCTAAAATATATTATGGAGGTGAAATAGAACTTGACACTACTATTCACATGAACGAGTGGCTGGGAAATAAAACATGGATCATCTGGTATGAGAGCAGTCCGGAAGGGACCATCTCTCTAGTGTGGGATCCGGAAGCCGAAGACGCCCACCTCAAAGCCTCAAAGAATGACCTGAGATATCCCCAGAAACGCATCGGTCGTCTTCAGCGGTTCTCATCTTTGTGCAGCGAATTCTCCACCAAACCATCACGCCGGAGTATTCCTCCACGGCCGTACCCTGTTCTTATTTTTTGGACGATGGCATTGTATTTCCCCGTTTTGTTGGTCAATTCTTCTTATAGCATCCTCGATCGAAACAACCAATCTATTGGCACCGTAGCAATGAAATGCGATGCGTCAAGCATTGAAAATAAGTTTATTGAGCTCCTCGTTCTTTCTGAATATGCAGGAAACAATCCTCTAGTAAACACGCAGAATTTTAGGAGAGGCATGGAGAAAGAGCAGGAGTGGAGTGGTTATTGGGTTTTAGCTGTGACGGAGGTTGAGGATGGGATTATGGAGAGGATTGGTCTAGGGAGGATTTTACAGAGTGCTCTGCCAACTTCATACGCGCCGGGTCCGGTGTGGAAAGAGAGTATACTTGGATGAAGATGGCGGGATATCGTCCCCCGTGATGCTCGAGGCCTACTGCAGGCTCTTCTTCTATGCTTACACTAAGCTAATTATAATATCTATTATTTCTTACGCATATTTTTATACTCGTTACGTAACTCGTACTGCCGTTAATTCTTGATATCTGCATCGCTTGCAGAGCTAGCTTCGGCTATGCCATCTTCTGCAGGAGGTTTGTGATCTCATCTAATGCATTTTTATGGCGTAATACATTAGCACAGTCTTTTACTAGGCAAGTATGACAAGCGGTCCCAAATATGGACCTGTTATTGGATGGTACGCAGGGTGGTGGAACTTCTTCGCATAGTTGTTTGCAACTGCATCTCCGGTTTCCATTCTAGGTAATTAGTCAATCCAGGTATGTCACTTTGAATGAGCGCTACATTATTGAAACACATGGCTTATAGGTCTTGAAAAGATGTATGCTCTGTTTAATCCTTATTTCATGGTCTTGAAGTGGCAGACTTTTATTACCTACCTCATATCAACGTAGTTATGTTGTAGCGCTGTTCTTTTCGGTAACCGAGCTCTTCCACTTATAAAGAGCATCGGGTTATTTTCTATCCTAGTAGGCGTCTTGGGTACAATAATTGTCTGTGCAGTCATTCCCAGACGGCTACATGGTACCGATGCAAGCAACGGATTTGTCTAGACGGAGTGGAGTGATGATACAGGTTATTCAACCAATGGGCTTGTATTCTGCATGGGTATGCTGAACGGAGCCTTTGCAGTGGGAACTCCGGGTACGTCTATTTCATCTATAGAACTATAGTCAAACAAGAGAAGCGCTGATAGTATGCTTCGTAGATTGCGTCTCGCATGTAACAGAAGAAATACCAAGGTAAGTCTTATGTGACTTAAGCGAGCCGAGAAATACATCTAACATTGTATATTCCTGAACACAATGTTCCGAAGGCCGTTGCAGCATGATCTCTGATCGGATTCTTCACGCAAGACTATATAGCCTGAGCCCTCTCGATTTGAAACTTCTGTATTAATCATCGTAGGACCTTTCTCTCCCTGATCTCGGTCTTCTACTCGATTTCCAATCTCGATGAGGTCCGAAATACCTCTCTTTACCCTCTCGCAGAAATCTATCGACAGGTAATAGGCTCAGCTGCAGGGGCACTCAGGCTATAAATCCCTATCTTTCTACCCATAGTGCGCACGTTCATTGGTGTTATATCACTGTCGGTCGAATCCTCTGGACTCTCGCACGAGAGATGCTTACATCTTCAGCAAATTTCTCAGCCACATCGATAACAAGCACAAAATCCCTTGAACGCACCGCTTGCCTCTGCTGCTATATGTACATTACTATGTATTATAACCCTTGGGTCATCCACAGCGTTCCAAGCATCCGTTGGCTCCTTCATCACACTGGGCTCCCTCTCATATCTTGTAGCCATACTGCCTCATCTTTGTCGCGGTCGATGAAAAATAACTCCAAGTCTATTCTTATACAAGTTGCACTATGCCTTATGTTAAATGGTACTAGCTGTGTATACATGCTGTCTTTCACTGACATCTACTGTTTTCCATACTCTGCAGACTTTGATTCGCACGGCATGAATTATTTGGGCGTCATCATTGGAGGTCTAACGCTTTTCATAAGTTTTATGTGGATTTATAAGAGATCAAAGGGTTATAAGGGAATGGTCATGTCCCAGATGGAACTATCAAAACTGCCTGTTACTTCATAGTTGGCGTGAAGGGCAGTTTAGATATGCATTGCATATGAATAATATCAAGACATGATTATTAAACTACAAAACTCCGCCCCTCTATAAGATCCACCATTCTATGTCCTCTGTATATAATGCACCACCACCGGCTTTTTGTTTCCCTCAACATATACATAGATTAATCATTCTCCTAAGATCACAAGTCAATACCGACACCAACGCAGAAATTCCAAGCAATATTAAGGAAACTTACAATAGTCACTTTACTCTCATCCGCATACCACGTAAGACGATTACCAGCACCACTATCTCACATTAGCAATATTACAATATAAGAAATATCGGGAAGTACCTACCACGGTTCAAGATTATTACCACTACACGTCATAGAGCATTGAGCTCTAGTAATAGGTTCACTACCATTGCCAATACTATTACCACAATAACATTCGGCTGAATATTCAGTACTATCAAAGATATTAGTAAAATGATACCAACGTATAACAAAAAAAAGACACATACCCAAAATAATTATAACCAACACAGAAGGCAGCGCAATTCTCCAATGTCATATTGCTGTTAGACTCCGAAGCATCAGCGAATGCATGTCCGGAAGTAGCTTCAGTTCTACATCCTTCATAGCTAAAAGCTCCAATTGTTGCAGGTGCGGATGGAGATGCAAGTTGAGTGGGAGTTCCATTTGAATAGATGGAAAGACGAGAACTTGCTCCACAGGTTTGACTACTGTTTCCGGGACAAGCAGTAGAGCAGCCACTATTGACGACTTGCTCTGCTCGAGCTGTAAGATAGTTTCCGCAGTAGCATTCAGAGCCGTATTCGGTGCCAGCGATGGTGTAACCAGCTGTATCGCAAGTGGAAGTACATAGATCGATTGCGTTATCGGTGTTTGAATATGCGGTGTATGTTAGGGTCCTTGGATCTTGATCTGTAAAGCAACCTGCGTAAGTCATGTTTCCAGCATATGTGACAACTGGTCCTGAGGGCACTGTGCTGTTGAAAGCTGGGTCGGGATAAGGATCATCACCAGTCTGACGTCTAGGATATCCGAAATCATAAGCTCTCTCTCCAGTTCCGTTGAAGTTGTCAAGGAACAAGCGAGCCTGTCCTGCACCCGATGCGAACATAACTGAGGCGTCATGTCCTGCTTGGACATAGTCGATTGTGGAACATGGCCCATCAATCGCAGTAGGATCCGGACAGGAAGGAGGAAAGGCCTCGATGAAGTTGAAGAATCGCTCATTTCTGTTGCCACCTGTAGTCTCTGGTGCACAGGTCGAAGAAGTATCTCCCAAGTCTTGAACTCCACGACCATATGCGATGGTCTTGGCGTTGTATCGTGCAAGAAGGACTTCACGACCCTCATCAACTAGAGCATCTCCATAGCTGTTCACAGCATCGTAGTTCGAAAACCCCTCACGCCAATCATCGTAAATCGAGCAACTAGAAGTATCCAAAGGCCGGGTCGTATTGAACCAGACAAAACTGTTAGGGTTACCAATCCAGTAAGAAATGGGTGTCGTCAAACCAAGATCATTACCAACAGCTGCATATCGATTAACAAATTGGCCTCCGAGTGAGTGGCCGGCAATAACAATTTGTTGCATGTTTGGGAAAACGCTGGAGTCGTCGAAGTACTTTATTAATTGATCAACGGCTTCATATGAGGAGACTGTCTGTGTATTGTATGGGTACAGGTTATTTGCTCCGTCTGCCCATAGTGCACTCGACCATACCAATGCACTAGATGTTGAGCCTTGGCCTGCCTTGAGTCCATCTGTCCATGGGTAGGCGGTGCCTTTGTCTGCCCCGTTGGGCTGTATTCTATTAGCACATTTCGCAATTTTGCAAAGCAAAGTTGACGTACGAACAAGGGAGCGCAAATTGCTACACTGTCGAAATCAACATCGGAATTGGGTACTTGAGATAGCGCCGAGAGGAGGTTGGACATGTAGCTATTATTGTCAGTTCCACTTCGCTGTCCACCTTCCGGTATCCAGTGATGAAAGAGTCCAGATCTCTTGAAATATGGAAATTTCAACGGGGCCTGATAGAAAGTATGGCTTGTTGGAAGTAGACATAATTTCCGGCGTTTGGTGGAGATTCCAGTTCTCAGTCACGAAATTTATTTCCATTCCATGGCGCCTTCCAACAGCCTCGGACTTTATCGACATTCAAAGATCATTGACTTACGTTCCAGGATCGCGTTCAGCTCCATGTATAACAATTACCACTCTTTTAGTGCTTGACCCTTCAACCCGATCACCGGCACTATTGTGAGAGATGTAGTTGGTTAAAGTCAAGTTGGCATCACTTCCACTAGGATCCGTGATCTTGAAGAAGGCAATCTCAGATCCAGGAACCGTAGGTACTGCACGAAATCAGTACAATAGCACGAACATTCCTTTCACCATCGTGAACTCACAAGAATTGACAATTGATTCTCCCTCGTATTGTTGACAGGAAATAAGCGAGGCAAAAGATGCGAGGATCAGGGGCACCTGGACTAGCCTTGTAAACCTTGTAATTGACAACATCTTCATGATAACACACCAGACGTTCTGTCAACGGCCAAAGAACAAAAAGAGAGAAAAGCTTGTCGGAGAGGAATATAAGGTGATCTTATACATGGCAAAATAATGGGCAATTTGGAAAACAAAACGACAACTCCGCAGATACGAGAAATTTCTCACAGACAACATCATGCAGATTTAGATGAAAATGCAACCATCAACTTCCTTCTTTATACTTAGTTGGCTTGGCATAGTGGATAGGATCACCACGATAACGAACAGGAATGATGCTGATCCACAACCTAGAAAATGCTTAACTTAGCCTGATAGGTACAAACCAGGTTTGGAGGGGGATAATTTATTTCTGTGCGGGTATGCGGCTGTGGTAATGATGGGCGAGAGGTTGGGATCGTTGGGTATCATGAACAGTACAGTAAGCCACCTCATCTTGCAGTATTTGATACCCTGTAAGTGATGCATCTTGAAGTTTCTTGTCCCTCCGGTGAGAATTACTTTTGAACTTCTATTTTCTTACTGGAGAGTCGTTTTAAAATTTAACGCATTCAATAACCTTAACTTACAAATTTCCGCATTTAGTTCATCTCGTGGGTCTAGTTACGATCGTCAGGGTCTGATGTTCTTTTAGGCGTCTGTCAGCGAATCAAGAGAAAGGACGGTAGAGGAGGGGTTCAGGGGTTGGATAAGAATAACCCAAGTTGGCCCGAATGGTAATTATGAACCAGGGTATGACCTAATGCGTTTTTATTCCTGTTTATCACATTGGCCCAGATCTCGATGCCTAAATATAGCTTGGTGCTTGTCGCTTAATAGAGAAGTGGTCGAGAACAACGGGAAACAGTCCATGAGATTTTGCTGTACAGTAGTTGCTCAGCCTGACGCAATAATCATTCAACGAAGGCAATTGTTCGAGCAACAATGCAAGTAAGGTGTACTAGAACAAAGGCCATGCAACCTACACGACTCACTCCAAGCTCTCCAATAAGTGATACAATTCCTATCAGGAAGACTTACATCATACAGCATTTGACACCTCCGACCTTGACCAACTACCGTGGAGCCATTTGCCCATCCAGAAATTTGATCTACTAGATTTCATCTGCTGTTCGATCTGATTCTACAATATAATCCTAGATTTTTTTTGATTTTTTTTTTTGATAAGCAAACGAGAGTAAGCGGGTTGATGACCTCAAGCCAACTCAACGACAGTTACAATGTAGATATTGTAAAAATTATTCTCAGCTGAACCGTCCTTCGGTATTCAGAGAGTATTTTACACACATTGATTTATTTATCTCAAGAACTGTTGCCCGGCGATCACGTGTTCCCTATATTGGAACCATGGAACCGAATATATCCTTATTTTGTCTCTCGCATCGTATAAAAATGTCTTGTACGCGTAGAGCAAGCCACGCACGCTTCATGCATCCAAAATAGCCCATTTTGTATGGTATTCGGGCCTTTTACGATGCCTCCCACTTTGTATATTAAACCTACTAGTCGGCCTCTCTTCTAGACGGCCAGTACTCACAATTCACTCATTATATGCATATACAATTTCCACTAGTTCGAAGCTCAATAAGAACAGGCAAATCAATTTCACTACTCATAGTTAAAGAAAGTGGGTTGAATACATTGCAATAGTAGAATAAGGCCCAAATAACCTGCCCGACTCAGCTCATCAAGTAACACAATTTCTACATGCAAATCTTGCAAGCAACAGTTACTGCAGGTATTTGACGTCTCGAAGTTTGAGTAATTACAGGTTGAGAAACTTAAACCAACTCATTGATTGTTTTCTAGAACTTCTCAGCGGCTAAAGGGATTTTTAAATTTTAGGGAGGACGAAGTATTGCATTCTACACCCACCGAGATGTCCAAAGAACTCGCTATCAATTTCACCGCTCAAAGTTAAAGAGATTCTTTGTTTGCATATCAATATGTGATATTATTTGTATCTACAAGTAGCTAAGAAAAAGTTCATGTCAACAAATAAGGGGTATCATATTCCCAAACACCAAATTCAGGCCCTGACTACTTATCCAAAGAGAAAAGAAAAACAAAAGAACCATTCAATTAAAACCCCCAATCCCTCATCCCTTCGTCAACCAAAGCCAAACAACAGGTCTCTCCCCAACCATAACATTCCCAGTCCTCTTCTCATCCCATCCCAACTCCGAAATAGCCATCTTCATCCTATCCTTATTATCCCCCTGAAGCCTCAAACCCGATTTCCACTGACCAGCACCATTCTCCACAATCTCAACCAATTTATTCTTCGAAGCATCAGGATTATTACATCCTGATTGTTGCATCAATTCCTTCACTGTGACAGTTGTTGGGACATAGTGTCTGGTATGTGTTGTAGGATCGTGTTTGTTGAAGGGGATTTGCCATGGTGGATCTTTGGATTTGATGAGGTGGATTGTGCAATGTTTTGCGGGGAAGAGATAGTTGTATCCCGGTGGGAGACCTACGCCTCCTGTATGATTCTTGAGATGAGTTCCTGGAATTCCACCATCGGTAATTGGTGGTGGTGCTGGAAATTGTCCTTGGGTTTGTGGGAATGCGTAGGATGGATATTGTGGTGGAAAGGTGGCATATGCTGGAGGAGGAGGGAAAGATGCTTGTGGCCATCCAAATCCAAAGGATTGTTGAGGTACAAAGCCAGGAAATTGTGGTATACCATTTGGTTGTGTTGGACCAACTATTGATTGGTTAGCCAAGGTGGGTAATTGAGATATTTTTGAGTAACTTACATCCTGGAGGTGGTGGACCCATGTCAAATCCATACTTGGAGTTCCATCCACGACCTTGAGTAGCCATCGTAGATTCTGGTGTTGCAGTGAGTGCAGTGAGTGACTGAAAATAGAAGAGTTGCTCTCCTGTGGAGTTGAAGGCCGCGATGGAGATAAAACGGACTTTCTGGATGATGTGTGAAGGGTCGTCAAGAGTAGCTGAGGTAAAGATTACCTTGTGTATTGGATGGGGAAGTGGGAATTCAAGAGTACGTTCCTGGATAGAAGCCAGGTTGGGCGAAAAGTAAAGGAGTTCGTATCGAAGTGTTCGTTCGTCTTGAAGGTTGTGTTGTAGGTTGATGAAGAAGGAAGAAAGAGCGGACGAAAGAGAACATTGGGTCCTTAAGTACTGCCCTGGGGGTGGCGGACGATAACACTTAGTGAGTAGATTCATGATCGTTCACATGCGGCTAGTCAAGAGAGAAAAGATTCACACCTCGACTCACCACCTGCCACCTAAATGGCTAGGTCCAAGGTGCTTTGAATAACAATTACTGTCATGTTCGTTGACCGTTCACTAAAGCCAGGCTAGGAAGATAAAAATACATTTCCCAAATTATAAAAGCAAAGAATCACTTGTATAGTACTTATCTAGAGTACTTGGTTTGAGACGCTTTTTTCCCATAACATTCATAAAGTATATTGAATGACACTTTAGGTAAACTAACAGACTGAAATACAAAAATTTCAGAACTCCCAAAGAATAACTTGCCGAGTCACTACAAGAAGGCACAGAGAAAGTCTGTACATTGCAGTGAATAATAACACTTTAGCGACCAGATGCACGCGACTTTAAACTACACTAAGAGACAAATTATATCACCAAGTTTCTTTTCAGATTACAACAGTAGGTGCATTAAATTTCTTTAAATAAAGGGGAAACTAAAAGACACATGTACAACATATATATTATTATTTGTTCTATTGGAGTCACGGAAACTAATTCAATGATTCAAAAAACTTTCTCGACTCAAAGCAAGCAGCAAATCACTCTTTAAGCCAATAAGCAGGCCATATGTTTGTGAAGCGAGGAAATTATTCTACTCTTGATTTTGGGATTTATTGTGATTCAAAACTATTTAATCACCAGAATGAGGTGTGAATGGTGTAGGAAACAGGCAGTGGTTTGCATGAATCATTGAAGGATTTCGTGTTACACAAAGCAGGTTCGTCCTCACAACTTGTAACAATAAGTACTTCTGAATCATTATACTACTTCGAGACTTGAAAACCGTCTGGGTTAAGCCCTTGTGAAGTATCTATTCTGACTTCTTGTACTGGTAATACGAGAGAATCAGCGATTTTGTTTTGGATTTTCTGTCAATAGCCGTTGCGGAACTAAAGCAGGCAAGTCTTTGTGCAAACTTTCCCCTCCACTGATAATGCGAAGCTATTGTACAAAGCGCTCGCGCAAACCATGCTAAAAGATACAACAAGAGAGAAGTATGAATCCGCAAGTGACAATATCTTGATCTATCCACCAGCTACCACAGCAAGTCCCTCGTAGATTTTGCTTTTAACCGCATAAAACGAATTTCTTTGACTGCCTCCTCCCGAAAGCCCAATGCTTTCGACCTCAATACGTCCTGTTCCCGTCTTCCGAACGACTACTGTGCCATCAATTAGCAGCGTTCCCTCTCCTCTGAATTCTGCTGTATGCCCAGAAGTCTGCATGATCTTCCGTAGATCTGCAAGGCGCAAATCACCAACATGTAGTGGCTGGGCTACCGAGCGCGTGGCGGATGCCATGCTCGATGGTAGAACATCCAAGGTTGGAATTTCAACACGCGATATCGCTCCGTCGAGAGCCTCTCTGGTGGGGGTTTCAGTGGCCTCTCCAGTGAGGAGCTTCTGCTTTTTGTTACTTTCTTCGGATTCGAGGGAAGAATTGGGTTGCAGTGTTGTGGACTCGAGACGTCCTGTAAGCGTAACAATGCCAAGTCCCTTAACATTTTGCCAGCGCAACCTCCTTACGAGTGTATCAGTGAGTTTGACAACCCAGGCATTTGTATCTACACTAGCATTGACAGTTATGCCGATTTCTGGTGTGTACACATCCACGGTGGTGTCCATGGTTTTTAGTAGCGTACGGCAATCATTTGCCAGCGCAAAGGTTTCATCCTTCATGCCACTGACCAGGATCAGTTTCCTTGGCTGAATAAGTGGTATCAACATTTGTAAACTTCGCTTGTCGTGGAGCCCGGCGAAGTCGACAAAAGCAAGGCGTAGGTTGAGTTTGAGAGTTTCTGACGAAGTAATTAATCTCGATGGACCAATAATCTCCTCTACTTCCTCGTCAAGTAAATCATCATCATCTGCACTAGGCAACAAATCCATAAGATCCGGGGAATCGCCGCGCTGAAGTGCTTTATTAAGTTGTTGTCGCTTCATGGCTCCATTGGACAGGCGGCGATCCGTGGATGTGGCAACATCATCCCATTTCCGTTTCGTACCCAAAGTATCTTTTGTATCGTATTTCCCGGGCTGGCGCATATCCTGGCCATCAACCTCATCTCGCTCCTCAGCTCTGAGGAAGTCTTCTGGTCGAATGAGCTCGCCAAACTCATCAGCTCGCTTCCTCCTAATTACTATGGGGAACATCTTCTCCCGACCTTTTTTCCCCCGTACATCATAATCATACACACCCTTTTTGCGAATCAAAATGTTAATTCCAAGGTCCTCATCGCTCAGGCCAATTTTCTTTCTGTTCGCTTGCCCCATTGTTGCAGATATATTAAGAGCTTTTCCTTGTTGCTCAGTCTCTGATCCCTCAGAGTCTGAGGACGATTCTGACGAAGCATCATCGACTATATCAGCCGAGGTCTCAAGAGTAGTCGCGCCTCCACTCTGCAATGTGGTTTGTAACTGTCGCTGGGTTGCGAGCCATTGCTGATATATGGCCAAATCATCACCCTCCAAAGCAACTCTCTGTGCATCTCTGATCTCAATCTCCCTCCCACCGCCGTTGACCTGTTCAATATTTTCGCCACTATTGCTTTGATCCGTGGCCACACCATCTCTTCGTTCTTCCCACCAAGACCACAATGTCTTTGCAAGGCCAGCTTTTGAGTCTTCTGCCAGGCCCATCTTTTCCGTGAGGATGACAAGATTTCGGCTGTCGTCTGCTATATGTCGCAAAACCTCTTTTGAGAAACCCCATTCTAGGGATGTGTCGCTAGCAATTATGACTTTGCCCACCTGCCGCCCAAAGCTGTCGGTGGCTGTATCACTATTCAAGATTCGGTCGATCTGACCCCTGCGCTCAAGAAGTTTTAAATGCTTGAAGTCGAAAGGACCAGACTCCTTTGCTTTTTCTCCGCCTTGCCCCTTTTTTGGCATATTTCCAGCCAACGCCTCAAATTCTCTGATGATACTGTCGTCCATCCATTCCAGCATACTTCGTGTGTATCGCATCGTGGCGCCGATATTATTGCTAGCCAGGTATAACTTTGCACCCCGGAACGGTGTTCCTCCCTCGTTCTTTCCGTCTGCCCGCCAAGCGTGCTCAAGCAAATATGCTAATTCTAGAACCCGAGCACTGGAGTCTGTAGGTATCAGAACAGTACCACCTTTGCTGACTGCGGATCTAATCTGATCGAGTAAAAGCTCATCTCGTTTGGCTCGTCCACCAGGCAATGCGACTCGCTCGCCTCCCCGACTACTACATATCAAAGCTGTGGGTTTCCTCAGTTGTTCTATGACTTCTGCTCCTCCAGCGCCAGCTCCTCCTAGCCATGCTGCGCCGGCTAAAACATTCTCACGAGCCTGATTCCAGTCGACCGCGTACACAATAGACTCCAGTCCGTGCTGAATATGCCATATTGTCCCTCCAAGTGTATGTCCAGCATTATAAGCAGTAATCGTCAGGCCGTTAAGGGGAGGTGAAAATGGTGAGGGCAAGGGTTGATGGGGTTGTGAGTATTTCAGCGGATGAATTAAAGAGAAGTATGAGGCTATTTCCGCATGCGTAGGAGGTTGTAGCAAAATACTGGCAGCCTCTGTCGTCGAAAGTGATTGGGAATAAGAGTATGAGGATTCCGAAAGCGTCGAAGTAGGGATGACAGTCGAGGCTAGTGGAGTGGAGGTATAAATATCTTGTAGAAGTGTCCTACCGAGAGATATAACAGGAGTCGTAGCATATATTGGAATACGTGTGAAGAGGGGAAAATGTTTGCAGCAATGGGCAAAGGCTGCTAGATGGGCAACAGTCGCATGTGTCAGTAAAATTATGGACAGTGTTGGAACCTGCCTATATATCGTACATTAGCAAATGCTTCAAAACAAGGCTGAGATGTTGGAAGGGAAGGGAAGGCAAGAGCAAGATACAGGAGAGATGCAGAGGGTTTCAAGGAATGCGTCAGAAGATGAACATGGTCTTGATTGATGTCTGCTATACATTGCGCCTCTGCCAATATCCCTCCTGCCTGTGCATAACATGAACCCAGAAAAAACTCAACCTACTTCTCAAGCTCCTTCAGCTTTCCCACCTCAAAAGTCTCGTCCCAGCCGACATCAACCAAGACTTTGACACCTCCGTCAAGCTCGAGTAGGGATTGCGACGCCGAGGAATCCGATTGCGCACCCTGTAGGGAAGTAAACGTGAACATTGTGTTCTATGAATCCATCCGTACCTCCTCCTGCGGATTGCGGGATCCGGTCAATGTTGAATATTCGTTGACGCGCAAGGTTGACAAAGATGGATAGTGTATTTGTTATGTTGGTGTTGTCAGTCGCGACGGGAGCTTAAACCAGCGCAAGGAGCATCATGAGGCTGAATGCGCGCCAAGCTCTCCGGAAAAAAGTATTGTTTCACGTTCTCTATTTCGATAATTCGCTTTTTATCGCTTATTATAACTAACCAATCAGATGCGACGAAGAGATTTGCCCTACACGTGATTATTTACTTAGTAAGCATAATCTACGTGTAATTTTTGTCTAGCGAAGCGTCTGATTTATGTCCGATTTATGAGATAAGTTTCACGCAGTGTTACCGCGATTTGATGAAGGTGTCCAGAGCAGCAGGACCAATTCAAAACTGAATCCCCCAAGCTGTCTTGCCTTACTTACTAACTTTTGTTGCTGGGTAATCTTCACACTCTTATTAAATACTCATGATGATACCCTCTTCACAATTCTTCTGATTTCTGCACATATACGCCATAGTGTCACTGCGACATAATTTCAACTGGTGTTCCTAACCCTAAGTGTTCCCCGAGCTGCGTATTGCCAACATGTCTGGTTTCCAGACGTACCATTCTCTTGCCCAAGGCGGCCACAACGACGATCCTGCGAATCCCAATCGACAAGGTCAACCTGCTCCTCCTCAATTCAACCCACCTGTAGCTCCCTCTCCATACCAACAAGGTGGCCAGCCCTACAATGCACCAGGTCAGCAGCAAGCCGGATACTACAATCCCCAAGCGCCTCCAGCAGGCATTCCGTATCAAGGCGCACACGAACCGGGACATTTCCCCCAAGAAACTACCCCAGATGGAGGATTGGCAGCACAAATGGGCGGTCTTGGACTTGGAGAAATTCCATCTTATGGGAGAAAGAAAAAGAAGGATAGACATGCACACCACGTCCTTGAAGCTCCAACTGGAGCTGCGGATTCGTTCAATGGCATGCCACCCGGGGGAAATCCTCCAGTGCCATACATGAACCAAGATCCCTCAATGCCTGTTGCAGGCGACCAATTCATCAATCAGACCATCACACCTCAGATGTCACAGTTCCCGGCTCCTGCGAACCCAATGTTTAATCCTGCCAACCAAGCTTCAAGCGCTGATTTTGCCTCTCGCAATGGCGCTCCAGTTCCAGAATTTACAGCTAATCTACAGGCTTCCAAGCAAGGAATGGTTGATCCAGACCAGATACCCAGTATCCCCAGATCCAGAGACGGGCCAGCGCAATATTTCCTCAGCAATGTCTACCCAACCTTCGAACAGCATCTCCCTCCTCCTCCCACTGTCTCATACGTTGCTTACGATCAAGGCAACGCATCTCCTAAATTTACGCGCCTCTCGATGAATAGTATCCCCTCAACTTCAGAGTCACAAAGTTCGACTGGACTTCCACTTGGTCTTCTATTGCAACCGCTTGCTTCATTACAACCCGGTGAGCTTGAGATACCTGTTTTGGATTTTGGAGAGGTCGGTCCACCTAGGTGTAGTAGGTGTCGGGCATATATCAACCCATTTATGGTTTTCAGATCAGGTGGAAACAAATTTGTATGTAACATGTGCAATTACGCGAATGACGTCCCCCCCGAATACTTTTCTGCGACAACTCCCCAAGGAGCACGGCTGGATAGAGAGCAGCGTCCTGAATTGATGCGTGGGACAGTCGAGTTCCTCGTACCCAAAGAATATTGGTCGAAGGAACCGGTTGGCCTGCGTTGGCTTTTCTTGATCGATGTGGGCCAGGAATCTTTCAATAAAGGCTATTTGGAAGGGTTCTGTGAGGGAATCATAGCGGCCCTCTATGGTGAAGATGATATCCCAGCAGAAGGTGAGGCAGCAGGCGAAGTCAAGCGAAAGATACCACCTGGTTCCAAAGTTGGGTTTGTTACTTTTGATAAGGATATTCATTTCTACAATATGAATGTGAGTTGCGCCGGAAGCGGTTGCCTTTTCCAGCAAAAAAAGGGGCAAAATGGATGAGAAGAAACTGACTCTATGTATAGCCGGCTCTTGAACAAGCACAGATGATGATCATGACCGATATTGAAGATCCTTTTGTACCTCTGAGCGACGGTCTCTTTGTGGACCCATATGAATCAAAGTAAGCCAAGCTGTCCCTTGGCGATTTGCTTGGCGATTTCAGTACTAATAGTCTGCAGAGCTGTCATAATGTCGTTACTCAGCCAACTACCAGCTCTCTTCTCACAAATTAAAAACCCAGAGCCTGCCTTGTTACCAACTTTAAATGCAGCTTTAGCCGCTCTTGAGAAGACTGGTGGCAAGATCATATGTTCTCTGGCAGCTTTGCCCACATGGGGGCCAGGCCGACTTTTCCTCAGGGACGATGGCAAGCAGCATGGTGGGGAGGTTGAGAAGAAACTCTTCAGCACAGAACACCCAGGGTGGAAGAAAACCGCGGATAAGATGGTGGCAGCTGGTGTAGGAGTAGACTTCTTCCTAGCTGCCCCTGGGGGCGGATACCTGGATATTGCAACCATCGGCCATGTGTCAGCGTCTACTGGAGGAGAGACTTTCTATTATCCTAATTTTGTAGCCCCCCGCGACACTGAAAAGCTCTCTCAGGAGATCAGACACACCGTTACTCGAGAGACCGGATATCAAGCGCTGATGAAGGTCCGATGTTCAAACGGGCTGCAGGTCGCATCATACCATGGGAACTTTATTCAACACACTTTTGGTGCTGACATTGAGTTCGGTGTCATCGACTCGGACAAGGCGTTAGGCGTGATGTTTAGCTACGATGGGAAGCTCGATGCCAAGCTCGATGCGCACTTCCAAAGTGCTCTTTTATACACAACTGCAAGCGGTGAGCGAAGGGTTAGATGCTCCAATGTTATCGCAAGCGTCAGCGATAATACTAAGGAGTGCATGAAACTTGTTGATCAAGATGCGGTGTACGCACTAATCGCCAAGGAGGCTGCCACCAAAATGGCAACAAATACGCTGAAGGAGATTCGAGGCGCTCTGACAGAGAAGACAGTGGATATTCTCGCTGGATATCGCAAGAATTTTTCAGGTTCCCATCCACCAGGACAACTCGTTTTACCAGAGAATCTCAAGGAATTCAGCATGTACATCCTTGGTCTCATCAAGTCTCGAGCTTTCAAAGGTGGACAAGAACCAACTGATCGCCGAGTCCACGATATGCGGATGCTCAAAGCAATGGGCGCATTGGAATTATCTCTCTATCTGTACCCAAGAATGATTCCTATCCACAACCTCGCACCGGAAGACGGTTTTCCAAATCCGGAATCCGGACATCTACGTATGCCACCAAGCGTTCGCGACTCTTTTAGTCGTGTCGAGGAGGGTGGTGTTTATTTGGTTGACAATGGACAAAATTGCTATTTATGGCTTCATGCTCAGACATCTCCCAATCTTCTGATTGATCTTTTTGGTGAGGGCAAAGATAGTCTGCAGTCACTGGATCCTTATAGCTCTTCACTTCCTGTCCTCCAAACTCACCTGAACGCCCAAGTACGCAATATCTTCGAGTACCTGAAGACTATGCGTGGATCCAAGGCCTTGACTATCCAGCTCGCTCGGCAAGGTCTGGACGGTGCCGAGTACGAGTTCGCCAGACTTCTAGTCGAGGATCGAAATAACGAAGCTCAGAGCTATGTAGACTGGCTGGTGCATATCCACCGCCACGTGCAAATGGAGGTAAGTTTTAGCCAAAATAAACATGGCATCCCGTGAAAACATATGCTGATTAGTTCGTAATAGTTGACGGGACAGAGGAAGAAGGATGATAGTGGTGATAGCTCCTCCATCGCCTCGAATTTTGCTGGCTTAAGACCTCCGTATTGGTAGTTGTAGCCTGTCCTGCGGAGGCGTAGATAGAAAAGACCAATGTATCAACAGCTCCCCAACGATAATAAGGGGTTTGATAAGGGATCTTGGATGTTCTAGTGGCTGGTAAAAAATGAATGTTTAGCGTACATGCAAGGCAGATAGGCTTTGAAGTGGGGTTCATTGATGAAGCACATTCAAGTTCACTTTACACTCCACACCTTGTGTCTGCTGGCTTTTAAGACGCGAGACTGATGTCTTTACCAAGCCAAGTGGCATATTTGAGACTAGATCCTAGATGACTCAACGATCCAACAATGTCTTTGCTTGTGGCAGACTCAATCTACATTACTGAAGCCAACATTAAGCCGAGATTCAGAGGAAGAATCAGGAGGCGGCGGCCTGTTGGCTGAATGCCTGGGTGTGCTGTTGATAGAGAGGGATGTCTTGAAAAACTTAAGCCTTCACGAGTGTCCAAATCGACTCAAATTACTAGAAACAGGTGCGCTACTAGTTATGGGTGTGATTCTTAGCCCTCTTTCCTATAGCTAATAGAGATAGATAGAGGAGAGGTTCGACAACTGGCCGTATTGATCGTAGAAATTTTTCACGAGTTTTTGCGTTCTCAGACACCTGGCATTTCCAGCCCAGAGGATTGCAGTGATGTGATAATATTGCATTGTGCCAATGCACTCAACAGAAAGAACATTTTGTACAGTCAGGTGTCGGAAGTGGAGGCACGATTTTCCGTAATTTCGGTTACATAACCCCACCATCCCACTCTATATTATATCCTCATTTTTCACCTAATTTCACTCTTTATACAAAAATACCTTCTGAACCTATTACCTCACGCCGGGAGACTTCACCAGGGAAGCGTAGAGAAGTGTGGACCTGGTATAAGGCTGGGAAAACCTATAGTGAGATAGGTCGATTAGAGGACCTTACAAAATCGACAGTTGCAAAGATCATACAACGTACAAAGGCTAGAAGTGGGAAGGATCGATTCAATAATAAACCACGCCCTGGTCCACCAAAGAAGCTTACTCCTAAGGCTGAAAGACGTCTCTTGCGCACTACCTCGAACAATACAAGAGCTACTCTTACAGCTCTTGGAACACCCTCAAAATCAGGCAAACAATTGTCTCGAAAACTTATCCGTAAAACCTTGAAAGAGCATGGCAAAGCTAGACGACGAGCAAGACGCAAACCCTACCTTTCGATAAAGTATAAACGAGGTCGAGTTATCTTTGGAAAGCGTGAAAAACATCGGAATTGGAGGAGAACTATCTGGTCTAATGAGGCTACTTTTGAGATTGGATATAATAGTCGGAATTGGTGGATTACAAGAGCCCCTGGTGAAGAATACTTGGAGAAGAACTTGAAGCCATCATTTAAGAGTAGAAGAACAACTGTTGGAGTCTGGGGTTACTTTATGGACACTTATTTAGGGCCTCTTATTATCCTGCCAAAAGGCTCTCGAATGAACCAGACACTCTATACAGAGCAGGTTCTAAAACCATACTTTATACCTTTCTACAAGAAGATGAGAAGGAAATATAGCCGGGAAGTAGTTATACAAGAGGATAGAGCCAAATATCACTTTACTAAGATCCCTACTAGCTACAAGGAGTTCCATAAGGTTATGAGGCTTATCTGGCCTATACAATCACCAGATCTTTCTCCTATTGAGAACCTTTGGAAGATATTGAAGGATAGAATAGCTAGGAGAAGGCACAGAATTAGAAGTATTGAGGAAATAGAAGCTACTTTGAAGCAGGAGTGGGCTCGAATTGAGGAGGAAATACTTAATACGTTGATGGAGAGTATACCAAAACGGATAGATATAATACTTAAGAACAAGGGAGGTATAACCAAGTATTAGTTCTACTTTCTTTTGATCTAATTTATATTGAATTTGAGTGGGGGGTTGATGAAATATAAGTGATTAAAGAGAGTAGTGGTGTTCTTGGCCCGTGCCTTCACTTCCGATACCTGACTGTACTGTTTATAGATGAAAACGAACTTCTGGTAGCAGTGTCACCTCCTCAGCGGGTCACAAGCCCCAAACAGAAACTACACTAAAAATATCTCGTATGAACACGACCAATACAGAGATATTCCTCAGAATCAGCTCATCAGACCATTTTGCACTGGGCAACCTTGTAAATATATCTGATTTGGCGTTCTGATGTGACGGATATGAGGACATTGACAAAGAAGATTTGAATGTAGACAAGGAAGTTTTGTGAGGAAGAGAATGAATACCTTTGTAACAGCTAGCTCATCCTCATCCTAATATTTCTTCGTATACATGAAAAACACTCGTGGCTTTTGTTTCAAAATAAGTCTAATGAACAAGTTGGACGTATTCGAAATATATATCTGACTGATGTGGTTTGGAAAGGATCATACGAGTATTGAATTACAATCGTATTATTACATACAGTGCGTACATTACATTTAACATGAGAATTTTACTATGATACACTGAGTGAAGTCTTGTTGAAATTAACAAACACGGAGTATTATTCAGAAACTAAGGGAGAGATAGAAACTAAGACGTTGCTCTAGTTTTAAAATGAATAAGGCTAGTTGAGATTATCTTCTTTTACTTCGTATGTACAGTACAGAGGTAGGACGTTCAAAAGCCGAAGCACTCTTCTAGTACCTGTGATATGACGCTTTGTACTTTTGTACGAAAGGGGGTGGTAGTAATTGAGGAACATCCCCCTTGGTCAAAAATCCTCGCTTAAGTGCGATTTAGCACACTTTGGCTGCGTAATATAAATCATGCAGCGCTGAAAAGTGCGCATAACTCTTCACGCTAGCCATGGAGTGTTCCTCAATTACTTCCACCCCCTTTCGTACAGTACACTAGTATTGCACTACCGTAAGCCCTACCTACCTACCTACTATCCACTAAAACCATTCACCAATCTGATGAGTAATCACAATCTCGACAGAGGTAGACCTAACCCAAAACACCAGGTAGGTATACAAATCAGGAACTCCGAGCCAAATATCATACAGTACCATTATATCCTCGAAAATCCCTACCTTTCTGAAAGTCCTATATTCCCATCCTGACATCCCTTTGATCCAAGAAAAACAAAAGAAAAGAAAAAATAAAGAAAGAGAAGGAAAAAACTACCTTACGTTTTGAATCAAAGTGCGCCTTGTCTCAATGTTTTGCCAAGGGACCAAATCCTGGGTTACCATATATGCTGTACCGTATTGATACAATGCATACGACACAAGGGATATGCAAATGGGATGTTTACTTCATATGTGGGGGTAAGTTAAAAGTATACATCCGTGAAGTACCGTACCTACCTTCATAAGTCTTAGTGATACAACACCAGTAAGCAGTACTGTACGAAACAAGAACTAAGTACGAAGTATACTAGTGAGTATGTAGATCTTGCACATGTCATAAGTACAGTATCCTATCATATCCTTTTTTTTTTTTGCCCCTCTCCCCCTCTCTCTCACTTAACTCCACCGAACTAACTCTTCGGCTGAGAAAAAAAGAAAATCAAAAAAAGAAATCTGATCTATCGTATTTTTAATATGGGGGGTGTAACAGGTGGGAAACCCGGTATTTGGGATTTTCTGGGATTCTTTCTGGGATTCTCCGTCTTTTAGATACTTTCTACTTCCCTTTTCAAAGTTTGGTATGGGTAGGTACGCTAGGTAGGCTAGGTATGGTAGGTGCAGTAGTGTAAGTTCCTTGCTTTGTTTTTTTGGGGGGGATGGTGGATTTGTGGATGGTTAGGTGGAGGTATTTTCGTATCGAGTTGCCTTTCTATTTTAAAGTATTCTTCTTATTTTTTGGGGGTTATAGTAAGTATAGCAGAGCGGAAAAATGAAGGAAAGTATAATGTTTACATTTCTTAAGCCTCGTTTTCTTCTTCCTTCTTTCTCTTTCTCTTCTGATCTGCTGCCTCGGTTAATTCCCCTTTTGCTTCTGTTGTACAATGCTATACTACAGTATATTCATCTACCCGTTAAAATAAGACTATAGCTATATATCTAGATCCTAGTACTTATTCTGGCTTGTCAGTATATGCAGTGTCACAGAAGAATTCTCAGGAAGTGACCCATATATCCGTCCCCGGGTATTAAATCAGGTGAAGTGAGTAAGCCTTTTCTTGTACTCCCATCCTTCCATTCCGATCTTAACCTTGATCCTGACCTGACCCTGATCCCAAATATTGGGACCCGATCGACGGGTTGTGGCGTTTTTTTCTTTTGTGAGACTTATAAGTTTCTAAGACTCTTGGGGTCGTAGTGCGTAGCTCGATATTTGTAGTCTGCAGTCGATGTGAGGCTGCAATCTGTGATGTATGATGGATAACGGGTAACATTTGACATCTGGCTTTCGATGTAATTTGTACTGGGTGTTTTCAATTGCGAGATCTTTTGATAGAGATTTTATTTCTGTATTGTTCTAACACATAAATTGGAAACAATGGTACAAAATTACTGTTACACATAACATATAACAGTACTTTTCTCATCCCTTTCTTTTCACCCATGACAAGAACATCATATGAAAAAAAAATCCATAAAATTCAAACGACTCCTAACCCCAAATGAAATAAAGGGAAAATATCCCAGTCTTTTTCGCGGTTGCCCGTCGTGTTTAGTATTGCCGTCTGTTTCGCCCTCCAAATGACTAAATGACTCTGATATGACGTGAAGGAGAAAAGGATAAGGGAAACGTGACGTGTATGGTACAATGTGGAGGTTTTTGTGAATGGGAAAGGGGAAGAGTGAGGAAACTAAGAGATTAAACAATGAGCAATGAAGTGGTAATCAGACGCCTGGATTATTTATCCTGTCCCTTGTACGCCTTTGAATGCAACCAGGAATCCTGTCTCCCTCTCCATCACATAATTGTCGTTGTCATTGTCAACCAGTAGCTTGTTGAATCATGCCGGAGAGTCGTACTTATATAGTAGAATAGTGGAAAGTTAATAATGGTGTCATCGATCCAATTCGGCCGGAATATCATAGAGATGAGTAGTCTTGTCAATGTCCTCGAAAGTGCGGTTCTGGTGACTCAAAAAAGTCAATCCAAGTAAATTGCCTAGTCATTCATCGATAACTCCCATGAATATTCGCAGGCTTAAAAACGTATTCGAACACAGCGAGATCACTCTTGGAAGAAGCACTACTCGAACTCCCAGAAGTACTCTTGGAAGAACTACTCGCTTTGCCTTTTCCTTTACTCGAACTACCAGCGCTTGAACTTGAGCCAGCCGCTGCACTGTTTTCAGGAGGATCAAATGCAAATACTACGTCAGAAAAATGGCGGGAGAATTCTGGATCATCGAGAAGTGCATGTTTCCACATGTTGGCTACTTCCATTGGGGGATTCCGAAAGCCTTGACCGAGTCCGAAGGAGCTGATGACGATTTGAGGACATTGATAGTAGACAGCTATGCGGAGTGCCGTTTTGATTTTGTCGCGCATTAGTTCGCGTTCGTCGTCGAAGGAGTACTTTTTTCCAGAGCTGTCGAGTTTGGGGCGCCGGACTGGTGGTACAGAGATGATTGGAAGGGCTAGGTCTGTTAGTCAGGTGATTTGTTGGTGAGGTGGACTGGGGTCGTTTACCTTTGTATTGTGGCCAAACTTGATATTTGTCGGGTCCGTTGCGGAAGACGACTATTTGAGGTTTGTTAATCTTTAGCTCGAGATGAAAGAATTTAGTGGTTTCTTACCAACTTTTTCCGAGTAAATTCCTGCGGCCGGGGGAATTGGATAGTTTGTTGAAGCGTGACTACCAGGTCCCGGTGTAGTAAGTGTCGCGTAGAGATTACTTCGTCTACATAAACACTCTTCAGGTGACATTACGCCTTGAAACGTCAGTACGTGACTTCTTGTGTTGGGCTTTACCGGCGCCAATTACGTCGACATCAAGTCAAGTACTTACCTGCTTCCCAATCACCACCCGGGCGTTTCTCATTCGCCGGCATTATGACGGGTATTGGATTTCCATCAGCATCAGCCCAATCGAGAGCCACATCGACTGGATCTCGTTCGTAAAATGCTAGAAGTAATGAGCAAGGGAAGTGCACTTTTGAACAGATGTGGAATCTATCGTACCAAATCTGCAATGCCTCTCCGCCTGCGATTTGGGAGCGGGAATAGATTCTGAATAACAGAGAAACGATTGGACCGGCCACGTTTGTGAGCAGTTGTCCCGAATCCATGGGATGTAAGTCTTCTTTGCCTCTACCGCTATCTCGGAAGGCTTGGGTCGTGAAGAAGGCATGATTGACGTATATAAAAAAGAGTAAAGACCGAAGACCCCGTACACTTGACAAACTTGATACCTAGAAGGTTGAGAACCTAAGAGCCTCTGGATTTCTAGACGTCGTCTGTCGACATGGGTTGCCTGTACTTATATAGCCAACAGCCAACAGTCAACTCAGACGGGAAGTTTCAAGCCAAACATTCCACAATACACGCCATTTGTAGTTAAAAAAAGCAAGCAGAGAGTGTGTACTGGTAGTTAGGCTAAGGTGGAGAATGATACAAACTATTGGGCAAGGCTACTGGCAGATGCCAAACCGGGTCAGATCCACCCGTTGATCTACTTTGTGTTATAAGACATCTTGGAAGGGAAAAGAAAAAGACGAGTGGTCGAGCCGCCTCTTATCAAATAAAAATACTGTTCTTATACGGACGGTGTGGGTAAGAAGAGGGGCAAAAGCAACCATAGATGAGTTTATCAGCGGGCCTAAGGTCGCCGCCCAAGGCCCAAGTACTCTCCTACGCTGACACTTATGCAGCCTCCCCGGCACACCAGATCGAACTTCTACAGATTTTAGGACGTGCATGATCGATGTGCACCATATCAGCATCACAACGTCACACAACTCAGATTGGCGAGGAACACCAGTGAGATCTGTGAACCGCGAGTCGGTGTCAAATGGTACGCTTGTACGAAGGCAATTGTGAGCTATCACGGCTATCTAACTCTTTTGCGTTGAGACTGCGCAAAAATGGATTTCAAAGATGGATCAAAATTGAATCCCAAGATGGCAGAGAGTGCGAGGTATCTAGGGTTGACCTTGCTATCGGTCGAAGCAGGGCATGGTTCAAGGGGTTGACAGCTCTTGCTTTTGGTTGACAATGAGGGTGGTGGCTTGAGGCACTTGGGACATCTGAGCCTTGATATTGGATCGGGGATCTCGACCCCGCATTCCGGTGGTGATGGTGTCGAGGAAATGTCAAAAATGACGGTGGAAGCAGTATCTCTAGACGTTAGTACCTTGTACATCACGTCAAGGATAAAGTTAGAAGGGCCGGTCATGGCAACAGCAGTAGGGAGAAAGCGTTGAGTTAAGGAGGGTGGACGGCACCACCAGTTCACCAGTTCACCATGGCGAGTCTGCATGGAGTTACAGGGTCTGCGAATCGCAGCGGTAAGTAAAAGCAAAGAATGGAGGCCGTGCTGAGGGTGAGGGCAGAGAGTATTTGTCAAGGATGGATGAGCAGTCGGTACGTAGTGAAACTAGGAGAGACAGGAGGCTCAAGGAATTAAAGGGAAGGAATCGAAGAATTGGTTGGTTCAATGTGAGATGTGATGTAATTATGCTTTCGGCGCCCTCTCTGGGCCTCTCGGAGTCTGGGAAGTCTGGGAGTCTGGGACCGCTCTGGCAGCTGCGAAAACCTTCCTTACCTGGTCGCCGGAAACCTCTTCCGCACTTCCCCCGCCTACCCTAAGACCCCTAAGATCACGCACTAGGGTTTCGTCCTTAGGGGGCTCTCGGGCGCGCTCCTTCAGGCTCCTTCAGTGGTCTTTTGGGGGTGACGAGACTCGCGTAAGAAGGGAGGAGCCGTCACGGCGTCAGGGAAGACACTCGGGAAGAGTATGTAAGCGAATGCGCGTCTAAATCTCTTGGGTCGATCAGCAGCATTTGGACCACTACGCGTCCAGCGAACATCAGTCACCAGAACAACACCAACCCCACGCGCCAACCTACTACTCCTACTGCCCTCGTCAACGAACCACCGGGTAGGGTAAGCTATGGTTCATCCACGCCTTGCAGGATGTGCCCAAGCCGTACTGCGCCATTCCAGGGGCTTCTGCTCTTCCTCACCGAACTATACCCCACCTCCATTGTCCGTCGCGAAACTCCTCGCGAACCAGTCTACAGATCCCGATAACGTTGTCGTCAATGGTTTTGTGAGGTCTTTGCGCAATCAGAAGAAGCGGTCGTTCGCTGCAATTGGGGACGGGTCGAGCCTCGAGTCGCTGCAAGCTTTACTTACGCCGCATCAAGCTGAAAGGTGTGTTGATCCATTTCACGGGCGACGAATGTTGAATGTTGGTGTATTCGGCCAATTTCTGATGGTCTCGGAACAGTCTCTCGACGGGCGCAGCAGTTCGACTTACGGGCCGATGGCTGCCATCTCCATCGCAGGGCCAGAGCCATGAATTGCACGTTGCTGGTGTTGATGTCTTGGGAAGCTCTGATGCTGCTGTAAGTAAGGCACACGACATCGCATACATGCAAGGCTACACTAATTTCCACTCGACAGACATTCCCTTTGCAAAAGAAATATCAGAGCCCTGAATTCCTCCGTACCATGCCGCACATTCGTCCTCGAACACCGTTCAACTCTGCTATGCTGAGATTACGATCCCAAAGCATTGCCCAACTTACACAATTCTTCGCTGAGAGGGACTTCACCCAAACACATCCTCCTATAATTACATCATCCGATTGTGAGGGCGCAGGAGAGACATTTGTCGTATCTACACGCGAGGAGAAACAGAAGAAAGCCACTGAGGGTGACGATGGTTCATTTTTCAGATCACCAAAATATCTTACTGTCTCAAATCAGCTTCACCTCGAGGCCTTGGCCCAGTCGGTTGGCAACGTCTGGACTCTGTCTCCAACTTTTCGGGCTGAGAAGAGTGATACCGCCCGTCACTTAAGCGAATTTTACATGCTGGAAGTCGAGATGACATTCGTAGAGAGCATGGATGACTTAATGGTCCTGATTGAGCAGATGCTCCAATCCTTGACCAGCGGCCTCTATCAAAGCAGTGTTGTCCAAGAGATAATACATGGCAAGAGAGCAACCGAGACTGGCAATTTAGAAAAAGATGTCGCATTGGCAGAGGAATTGGAACAGCGCTGGCAAGGCATGATGTCGGGATCATGGCCACGAATCACGTACACAGAAGCCATATCTCTACTTCAAAAAAGTGGTTTAAAATTTGAGCATGAGCCTGTGTGGGGCTCAGGTCTCCAAGCTGAACACGAACGCTACATCGCCAGCTCCGTTGGCCAAGGAAAACCCGTATTTGTGACAGCATACCCAAAATCTATCAAGCCTTTCTACATGCTTCCTTCCAACTCAGCAGATTCCAGAGAGACGGTGGAATGTTTCGATTTGCTGGTTCCTGAAGTTTGCGAAATCATTGGAGGATCCATGCGTGAGCATCGCTCAGATCAACTTATCGATTCAATGCGAGCTCATGGCATGCTATCTGGCGAGCAGCAAGGCCTGTCCTTGGAAGAGTCTATGGGAAGTTTGAAGTGGTATGTTGAGCTACGGAAATGGGGTACCGTTCCACATGGTGGTTTTGGACTCGGGTTCGACCGGCTCCTTGGCTACCTTTCGGGAGTGCCAAACATCAGAGAAGTAGTCACCTTTCCTCGCTGGGTGGGCAGATGTGAATGCTAGGTTGTAAGAATAATGATATTGTTGCTTTAACTTCCCCACTCCGCCTGTTGGCAATTGGTGTAGGTTGCTCGTACAGCTGACATGTAGTAGACATTTGAAGGAAAATCATGCCAACTGTGCAATTGTTCCTGTCAGAAATGGTGCTTGCAAATAGGCTTTGGGCACCGGAATATTCGGAAAGTCTTATATGTGGTGTGGCAACCCCACATCAGGATAACTTCAACTACATAAATATAGACAATTCAGTCTATTATTCCTGATAGTTCAACTCATTCGCTCTGAGCCAGATGCAGCACGCGGTTATTTTAACCAACCCAAGTGTGATTAGCGCAATATCGAGTGAGGATGTAAAGTAATGTTGCCATAGTAGTAGTAAGTTAGGGACTGAACGCTAAGTAGCAATGACGTGAACATTTCATGATTCTTCAAGCAACTTTCTCTGGCAGCTTCGAGTTTGCACTCATATAGAATAATCATCGAGCATAGCCAAAATTGCTGAGTGCTAGAATGAATTTCGAATCGACGAAGTAATTGTATCGCTTATCATGTATCCAACATAGTGAACTCAAGTAAACTCCAGTCAAAAACCAATGCTGCAAAGTCCAGATGTACAAGTCATCCAATCAAACAACCCCCAAACAGTCACTCGCTCGCTATAAAAGACCTAGCGTCGGCTGCAACTACTAAAATCAAGTCTCGCTTATTGAATTCGACAAGACAAAGACGAAATACTATCTTAAATATTTCAAAATAAAAACGCAAAAGAAATATACTATATAGCCCTAACTAACTAGCCTTAACCCCTAATGTATCGTAAATAACTTAGAGGTATTCTCTAGTTGCAGAGGGAGGGGGGGGGACGGCGTATTATCACCCAATCAACGGGGAGCTCGGGTAATAGAAGCTTATTATGCTGTCAGCTTTACCAAAATCTATCCTTCGTACTCGTACTGAGGACGAATAAAACGTTAAATTTAACGTAGCTCGTCACCTAATAATTAACGTTTATTCATCCACAGTACGAGTATCCACATACTTATACTCTATATAACACATGGACAAATCCATACTTCACAACTCCATAGCAAACTCCCCAGGCTTAAAGACAACAAAAGTTTCCAAGTTTTCAAGAGAAAATGGTTTCTATTACAACAGAAGAAGCGATCTCAACTCTGCAGTCGAATCTTACCGAGACAACAAAGATATTAACCGATGTTGACGCACCAGATTTCAAGGAATCAATGAAGAGATGGAGTGATACGAACGTAAAAATACCAGCAGCGATTTTGAAACCAAGTTGTGAAGAAGATCTTGTTAAAATAGTAAGTCCCATGCCTTAACCATACCATACCATACCCAATCAAACCATAAACAAGAAAAATCATGACTGCCCAAGATATAAAAAAGAGAAGGAAAAAGGAAAGGAACCCGCCACTGACATAAAATAGGTATCCCACGCAATCGAAAACCAAATCCCCATTGTTGCCAAAGCAGGCGGTCATAGTCCCTGGTCCACAATCGCGTCCCCAGGCTGGATCATCGACCTCTCATCCCTAACCTCCATAACCATAAACCCCTCCAAAACAGAACCAACAGCAACAATCCAAGCTGGCGTCCTAACTAAACCCCTCAACAAAACCATCGGCAATGCAGGTTACAAAATCCTCTCCGCAGGAGCTAGCACAGTAGGCTATATACCCTACCTCCTAGGCGGCGGAACATCCTGGTATACAAATCTCCACGGTCTAGCATGCGATCATCTCCTATCAGCACGTATAATAACTTCCACCCGTGGACTAATAACAGTCTCTGCAACCGAGAACGCAGATTTATTCTGGGTTTTGAAAGGAGCGGGTCAGTTTTTTGGTATCGTTACCGAGGTTACGGTTAGGATTTTTCCGGAGAAGGAGGGAGAGGAGACGTTGGCTTGGACTATGGTTTTTACGCCGGAGAAGATGGATGTCTTGGCTCGTGTACTTGAGGGGGTTGTGGGGGATGGAAAGGATGAGAGGTTAGCGGGTATGATTGCTGTTATGGCTCCTCCGGGGAAGAAAGAGGTAAGTAAATCAAGCAAGGTGAAAAGATATCACCTGCTTCTTCACCACTCAATCTTAATTTTTTTTTTAGAAAAAAAAGAAAAGAGAAAGTAATATGCTAATCTTTTCTCAATCTACCTTAGCCAATAATCGTAGTAAACACAATGCATTTCAATCGAAGCGAAACCGAAGCACAAAAATCATGGATCCACTATTATCAATCGGACCAATCCAACAATTCAAAAAGGTCATTCCTTTGGAGAATATAACTGATGCTGCCGAGGCACTTAATATCCAAGGTGGTCTTAAGACACAGATTTGTTGTGGTCTGCAACGATTTGATGGTGTCAAGTTGAGTAGGAGTCTTGATAGTTGGTCTGAGCTTGTGAATAAATATCCGAGTGCTTCGGGCAGCTTTTTATGTTTAATTGGTATGCTGTTGATGCTATGAGGAGGTTCGTTGATGATGGGGATGGGGATTCGGCTTATACTCATCGGGATTGTTGGATTTGGGGGTAAGTAAGAGTTTCGAGTTTTCCTTCATATTTACTAAATACTGTTTCTATTCGAGACGGAAGTTTTTTTTTTTTTTTTTGGAAAGTTACTGTATAAGGCTAACGAGATCTAAAATTAATCTAGTTTATCTATTGTTTTAGCAACGGATGAGAAGTCAGCTATGGCGGCTGCAAAGAATGCGGAGGCTTTTATGAAGATCTGTCAGGAAGATCAGAAGGAATCTGAGAAGGGGATCTTTCCTAATCATTCGAGGAGTCATGCTATTGAGATAAGATATCGTGGTGAGAGAGTGCGGAAGAGATTGAGTGGGTTGAAAAAGATTTGGGATCTTGAGGGGGTTTTTACGAGGCAGTTTCTTTGAGTGAGCACGAGTATGCAATACTTTTTTATATCTAATCTTTTCTGAATGCTAAGCTTGGAAATTTAAAAAGGTTCACATGTATATATACATTCCCTCAAAAGTGTATGAACCCTCGAGCACAATAGTGGTGATTTGAATGAGAGGCTGGATTGTCTGATTCTATGAACTGAGTGGGAGGTAGTAGGCCTTTAGATACAAGAGCTGAGCATTAATTAGAGCCTGATTTCTATACAAAATAAGGCATTCCGGATGCGACGGCTTTGCGCGTAGAGCGCTACAATAGAAAACAGGGTTTCTAGAGGCCTAAGCGAAAGGCCCGAAAAAGAAGAAGCAAGTATGGCCAGAATGAGGATATACTGACACGTGACAAAATGGGCTACAATGGCTGACACAGTGTGACGTGATAGACCGGGAACAGTTAGGCTCGCTCGCTGCCAACCTCTCTAATAATTGCTGCCTGAGTTGTGTAAAGCTGGGTGGGACTTAGAACACAGTATTGGGACTATTGTGACTGAACTATACTACTGTTTAAAAATTATAGACATCTGGTTTCTTATGTCACCTTTTCATATTTAAGCAAAACCAAGAAATCAGAGCTCATTTTAACCATCACATGCAGAAGAATAATATCAGTGATTGAATGTTGATATCTTAACGAACTGTCAGTACGAAGTACGAAAGTATACTTCGTAGAGACATGTCAGCAATCCCACGTACTGTATATAAATCAAAGTTTCATTCCGGGATCACATGCGATTGGGTTTTGGTTTGGTTTGGTTTATTCGCAAGGGAATGATATCCAATTTACGGCATATTCCTGTATATGTAGCTAAGCCACACGTAATAATGCGGAGGAGCCGATATTTTCTTTTTTATGTATGAATAGAGGATCCGAGGCTTCATAGGACCTATATTATTATGTTTGATACTATCCCTTTGTGCATCAACTGGTATGTGTGTGAGCAGACTCATAGGACGTGCGCAACAAAGTACATATATTTTTGTGGTGGTGAATTCTCGGGATATCCGAAAATGGAATCCCTGGAAAGAATGGCAGTTGACGCATGAATGGGTTATTGCCGATCAAGCGGAAACTTAGCGAGGCATCTCTAACCTTCTACTTCAAAAGCCGACTCGAATACCGGTACTCGTACTTTGCTTTTCTGGTGATATTAAGTCCGAGAGTATATTTTTTTTTTTAAAAAAAATAATATCTTTTAGCTCCTTGCCTTTCCCACTGCTCCCTTTACAGCACCCTGTAGGGTATGTTCCTTCGCTAAAGAGGCAAGCGACAAACCTTCAATGCTCTCCCTCTTCTCTCGCTAAACATCCATCATCCTTCAAACCCAAAATTTGAACGTATCGCTTCCTAAGAATAAAAGTCCCTTGTTGATTTCTTGCCGGAAAGGAGAGAAAAAGGAGGGAGAGTACTGGTCTTAGTAGATCGTTTGGCAAGTGTCTTTGCCTGTGTCGTGTCGCAATTCTAAAAAGTTATCCCCACGGCTAGCCAAGTACGAAAGGTACGAAAGTACGCGCGGCGGGTTGTTGATCTTGTTAGAAACTCCTACCAATGTTTTATTAAAATAAACAACTCCCCCCGCGACGCTTTGTCTCGGACCCGGACTGTGCGGGCCAATCCGACTACGCGATCCCTGTAATAGTATTAAACTCCTAAAGTTTTTCTAGAAGTCTAACCTACTGTACTGTTCACTCTTCTTCATCTTATTATTCTGTTCACCAGGTTCTTCCAAGAAGACTTGCATCATCCTGTGGATTAATAGATAATCCAGGGGTCCATCGTTCATCTGGTGAACCACGTCAACAAGTACGAAACATGTTTATACCTCTGTTTTCATTAACCAATTGCATAATGCCTATTTTTAAGCATATGCGATACTAATCTCGCCGCCCGCAGTGGACTTTGAAGTGGAATTCTGCCCATCGCAATAGGGAGGATGGGTCCTGGTGGCGAGGGTAACTGAGCTCTACGGCTTCTGCCATTCTATGTCATGGTTCTCAGCCTCAAGGCCAAGGCCGGAAGGACCTGTAGCTATCATGCCAATATGGAATAAGGCTTTTTCCGTACTGTACTTCGCACCTCCGAACCGGAGGCCAGTACTCGTGGAAGTTTTTGACGCATCAGCATCAATTTCCTATGTCTCTCAGTGACAGATAGCTGCGTCTGGCTGTGGACCCGTTGTGGACGGGAGAGTTGAGGAACCAAAGGAGAAGCAACATAAATGCAATACAATGAAGATACATTTTCTCATCATCCCGACATTCGAGAAGAATTGAGCAGTTTATTCTTTCTTTACTTCAATCTTTTGCCTTTTTCGGTTTTCTACTCTCATTAACACTCTCATTATGCTTTTCTTAAGCCCCACTATCGTCGCTTTCCTTGCGGCTACTTCTGTCGTTTCAGCAGCTCCCCACGCCAAACGGGCAAATTCAACTTGTACCAGTGTCACCCAACGTAATGCTTGGTAAGATTCATCTCAAAAATTCCCCGGTTCCGTTCTCAGATCTTAGTTAACATAAAAATTCCAGGCACACTCTTACTGATAGTGAGAAGAAAGCTTATATCGATGCTGAACTCTGTCTTTTCAATTCTCCTGCTAAAGAAGGATATCCGGGTGCTCAAACTAGATATGATGACATTCATTTCTCTCATATCAACTCCACCAATGTTGTCCATGATGTTGGAGGATTCCTCCCTTGGCACAGATACTACATGTATGCCCATGAATATCTTCTCAAGAACGAATGCGGCTACAATGGAACACAGCCGTGAGTTAAAGTACATCCTAACAATAAATAATATCAAATTATCAACACACATTAGATACTGGGATGAGCAATACGACGCCATAAACTATGCATCCAATGTCACCGCATCACCCATCTTCGACGCCACAACCGGTTTCGGAGGTGATGGAACCGGCAATGACAGCTGTATTGCCGATGGACCATTCGCAAACGTCACACTTCATCTTGGTCCTATCTATGAAGTAACAGATCATTGCATCAGTAGATCTGTCACTCAGTCAAGTCTTCAATGGGCCAACCAGACATACCTCGATGAATGCTATGCTGCTCAGAATTACTCTGTCGCTTACCCACTTTTCTCGAGTCACCCACATACCGCTGGCCATGCTACAGTCGGCGGTGTTATGTTGGATGTGACTGCATCTCCAGGAGGTAAATATCCCCTACTCACCCTTTATATTTCCACAAATAACTAACAATTTCAATCATAGACCCAATCTTCTTCCTCCACCACACCAACCTCGATCGTCTCTGGTGGAACTGGCAATCCATGGACCTTCCCACTCGTTACTTCGATATGACTGGACAAAACGTTCCTACCCAGGAGTACATTGATTCGATGGGTATCTACAACGTCACTGATTCTTGGTTGAACTATGATGGAGATTTCAACTCTAGCATGACAACTCTCAACCACACTTTGAGCTTGATTGGCATATTGCCCAATGTTACCGTTGGCGATGTCATGGATATTCAAGGTGGTCTGTTATGCTACGAGTATGTTCAGGATAACGGTATTGAGGGGTAGAGTTAGCATTTTAAAAGGAGTAATTGTTGGTTTCGCCTTTTCTTTCTTCGATTCTGTTTGGGATCTGTATATACTTGTACACTACTTCATTGGGTGTTATTTTTGATAGACTTAGAGCATAGAGCGCATAGAGCAACTGAGAAATTTCTAAAAATTCCGAGTGGCTTGTTTCCCCCTTATTTAAGGTACTTTTGAGCCTTGTGAACTTTTAGATTTTAACCCCTAGGTGAAGTTAATTCTGAAGAGTCAGCGCTTCGTCAACAAACAACAGATGAAGCTACAACAACAGATAGAGCTACAGCACCAGCACGAAAAGATGAAACCTAGGGGACAAAAACGCGAAATTAATCTTCCTCAACGGCTTCAGATCGCAAATAATCACAACAAGGTAAGCACTCCTACAAATGAACCAATCCTTAGAACTGACAAGTACCTAGAAGAGAAAAAGACCCGCTAGCGTTCTTGACGACGAAGAGACCAACCAGGAGACACGAAGACGCAGCCAAGAAACTGAGAACGTCGATGAGTTCAGTCAGAGTTTCAAAGCGAATATCGATGAGATAGTTGCGCTGTGTCTTGGCCAGAGTAGCGAGGTCAGAATTCCTACCTCAACTGCGATAAAGACTGGGATATTGCGAAGGAGATCAGAGGCTCGTTTGGAACGTGATACTGCCGAGGAAGATTCGATTCTGACCGATTTGCACGAACCTGTGTTGGATACGGACTACAACCCCGCTATCCCAAAAAGGCCAGCGAAAAAGGTTCGATTTGCTCTGCTAGCCGAAGAGGAGGACAAGGTGAAGATCGATGGAAATTCGAGGGATATTGGACAAAAGCTCACCAATGTACACTCTCCGAAGATACCCAAAGGACTAAACACAACTACGACGAAGGCACCATCTACGCAGAACGCCCAGAAATCTCAATTAAGTTCACCGAATGCTCCTCAACAGTCAGATCAAGTACGAGACAGTTGCAACAAACAAGCTGCTGAATGTTCGGACATCCTGGAGGATACGTTGAAGAGCATGAGAGATGATGGGAAAGCAATTGCAGAAGCCATTAGAGAGAACGGAAATGCTTTGAGAAAATGGACAGACGCCATGGATGGCATCGCTAAATGCATGAAAATCATGGTAGACAACTATATTCGTGTTAAGAATGTTAAGTTATCACGTTGGCGAAAATGATTCTAGTTCATGCTTCTCTTGTTCAGTCAACTTCACTTTCAGCCTAACTCGCATACCCAAAAGATAAGGAAACATCAACCTAGAGTCAAAGACTCACCTTTGACTGTTATCTAATCGTTCGGCTTTTGTGGAAGACAATTTATGGAAGGGAGGGAAATGTGATGCAAAGAACGATTAGGGAGCAAAGTCTGTAAATATCATATCTATAAGAGTACTGTACAATGGAAGCATTGTATATGGTATTAGGAGGTTACAATGGAGCAGGCCAACTATTACTTGACTTCAATTTAGGTCTAACCTACCAGACTCTTATTGTTTTGATATATAGCCAAGCCTGGAGAGCCTTCTCATTTCTTTTCGCCCGTCCACCTCCAAACTAAAAACAGCCACCAGTCAATACTGAGCTTACAACCGCCCTGTCTTTCCTATTCAGATCTTCCTCAAAGTCCTGTCTTATAGCTGCTGCTACAATATCATCAGTGAGTATCTTCCATCCCACCATCGCTATGCCTTTTCCAGTAACAATAGCTCGCCTATGAGCTTCTTCTGTACCTGCCGCAGCAGTGAACCCTGGAGTATGGTTGTACGCTCCCGGAGCAGCTGGAATTCCACAATAGCCCTGAAAGCCAGGACACTCGTAGGACACATTGCCTAACTGAAGTTAGTTCATTCGAATCTAGTTTATGTTGTATTCAAGAATGTTACCCATATCAGTGGAGCCAGCCAAAGGAGGACTTGAAAACTCGCATCGAACAGGTGATCCCATATCCGCCATAGCTGAAGTATATAACGAACAAATAGTTTTATTTGGCATCAAATCAGCATAAGTGTTGATACTTTTCAAGTCAGTTTCCAAATCAATCCAATCGGAACTTATACATACTCTTTGAATTCAACCGAACAGCCTGTTGCAAGAGCAGCACCCTCAAAGCATTTCTTCGCTCTCTCAACCAACTCCTCAGCAGCTTTCAAACTAGGAGCTCGAATATAATAGTCCAATGACCCATAAGCGGTGATAATATTCGGTCTTGAGCCACCACCTGATATAACTCCATGGATTCTCTCATCTGGTTTTATTTGTTGACGCAAGACACTAATGGCGTTGTAGGCTAGAACCACTGCATCGAGTGCATTGACTCCTTGCCATGGAGCAAGCGCTGCATGTGCTGCTTTCCCAGTATACTGAACGGTAAATTTGTGATTTGCAAGTGTAGGCATATACGCATCTCCTGTAAATCCACACTCGACCAAACCATCTTCTGGACCAGGATGAATCATTAAACATGCATCGACATCTTTATATGCACCAGCATCAATTAGTTTTAATTTTCCACCGCCTCCTTCTTCGGCTGGCGTGCCTAGAATTCGCACTCTCCCAGCTATCTTGTAGTCTTTGATGGCTTTGGCTAGACCAAGGAATCCTCCGATAGAAATAGTGGCGATGAGGTTGTGGCCACATGCATGCCCAATTCCTGGGAGCGCATCATATTCAGCATTGAAAGCTACAATACGCCCTCCTGATCCATATTCTGCTTGAAAAGCGGTTGGTACTCCGTATGCATGTCTCGTGACTTTGAAGCCTTGAGCTTCTAGTAGTGTTGTGATGTTATCGTGGGCATGGAACTCTGCGTAGCCTAGTTCGGGATCATTATGAATCTACAAAATTGTCAAGCATTAATTGCAGCTGAGGCAATAGGTAGGTAACTTACTTGTTTGTTGATTCCTAAAAGCTCGGGATCGAGTGTATCTATTTCGCTTTGAATCGTTGCGTCTGCGGCTGCATCTTGACTGGTCCTGGAGAAGAGACGCAAGGTGTTATCGAAGCTCGATTTTATCTTCATCTTCTGGGATATCAATGGCAATCTTGAATTGGCGTAAATGGTAGGTAATAGACTTGGAACTATAGTCACTATGATTAATAGATTCTGTTTCGAGATTCCGATATTATCTCCTTGTCTAGGAGCTTTACAAAATTTATGGTAATGATGTAGATACAAGCTATAGCAAGTGGTAGGGTTGTATCCTATCCCACTCTTGAATAAAATTTACCATTGTTCTATTCATGATCCCAGTAACCGGCCCGGGATCCGGATATTTTCTAACACCTGGGCGAGCTACAATTTATATACTCACTAAATCTTTAAATCCCTAGTCCAGTTCCTATGATATTTAGAAAAGAATTAACCTGACCATTCCATTTCCGCTATCTACAATCATCTAAACCTATTTCCCAATCTTATCCCCCCGTTCCATAATTTCCATGTCTCATATTCATCCGTCCACCTCTTGAAAAATAAGAGTTCATAACCCACTGGGCAATACCATCATGAGGTGCAAGCTGAGCTCCCCGTATTAATATACTCATAGTTGTAAAACCTCTGTTTTGAATGAGGTGGAAGTTTTCATTTGCAATCAAGCGGCGTTTGAACTCTGGGATGGACGTGGTGCTCGCTTGCTTGCTTAAAGTTTCGCTAGTTTGTGCCTGTTCTGTTTGTCTTTGATTCTGATGTGAAGTTCTTGATTTGGGTTTTGGGTTTGGACATTTTGTGAAGGGGGCGAAGAAGAGCTAGGAAGAAGGAAGTTCAAGGAGTTTTTATAGTGCCCAAGGGGAGGACTGAATCATGATCAGTGGGATAGATTCATTGAAGTACATATCATGTCTTGAATCAAAATGCTCATATAGATTTTAAACCTAGTGAACATATTTATGACTTAGTGAATCACAAATTTTCAGCCAACCGTCATGTTCATATTCAGGGAATTTCATTGACATAAGCTTCAGTGTCTTATGAATATAACCGTTCCCATGCCTAAATACTTGTAAATGTTAGCAGAGAGAGGAATAGTATCAATGAGTCAGATACTCACCAATTTAAACCATCTATATAATGTTTCTCGACACATATACTGTAAGAAAAGAAGCCATAAGTTTTCTAATAAGCCTTTACACCAGCAAGCTTCAAAAGCTTAGCACTCAACTCAGGGAGTTGAAGTGGCTGGTCTCTATCCCTTGGGTCTCTAGTGCCATCATCAAGATACGTCTCAGTACTCCTCACAAGAATATTATCATGTGGCCAATGGCTCGTCCCACTCCTCTTCTCAAAAGCCTCCGCCTTAAGTTTAAGTATCTCGGGAGAAGCTAAATCGGCAGGTGCAAAAGCAGCATAAATAACCGTGCGAATCGTGTTGCTGTTAACAGTCGGTTCCGCACCGTAATGAATGGTTCGACTGTCCCAAAGAATGAGATCACCAATATCTGCGCAAACCTTCTGAGGTTTAATATTATGTTTAATGGTGAACCATTCAAGTTGCTCTTTACTGTACAAGTACACGTCCTTCTTGTCCCAAGTATCTTTGTCGGTCTGAGTATCGAAGAATTCGTCGTTCAGAGCGTGAGAACCAGGATAAACAAGTAATCCGCCATCCTCGGGACCAGATTTAGAGAGGTTAATAATACCTTGGATGCAGTGTATACCATTTCGAAGTGGAGATTGATCAATATGTTCCCACGGTTCCTTCTTAGGGATATCTTTCCGATTCGGAAAAGTGACATTCAGACTATCAAAGCTGACAAGAAGCTTATCTGTCCCCCATAACTTGGCGAAGGCATCAATAACACCAGGCTCCATTCGTGCATCCCACATAAACTTTTCGTGTGCTACCCCATATGAGGAGAATGTGTTGATCTTGCTTTGCTTCGGTAAATTCTCCTTTATCCAAGTCTCCGGATTCTCGAAGTCGAGCTTGTCGTTTCCGAATGACTTTAACCACTCGAAGGCTTTTTGTTGGTACCCAAGTGCTCGATCATGGGGGATAGCATTTTTAACCACTGCGAAGCCCTTTTGTTGGAGGTCTTTGCGCCAGTCGGTATATTTGGTAGTCGGGCTGTGAAATCGTAGATTCGTCAGCATGAAATATGACGGCGTTTGTAGAATGATACCTACGAAAGTGTATCAAGTAATGGTGCAGGTGATGATACTAATAATGTGGGAGAGGCGGGAGGAGAAATTGCGCTTGGAGCCATGACTTCTTGGAGTTTTGATGGTACCTCTTCTTGGATTAAGAGAATACTTCAAAGTATGTGCGGAACAAAATTCTTATGCCACTGAAACCTGTGGAATGGTTTTGTTGAGCTGTTTCAAAGGCTTTATGGTCTGGTGAATTTGCAGACTTGGATTTGAAAAACAAAAGAGAGGTTGTCTTAAGAATAATAATCGCCGAGAGTGTTCTAGAGCTTATCGATAGTCACGCAAGATTTGCATTGCATGTCGCTCTCTGTTGTCACTGACTTGTTAGTCTTGATTAGAAAACAGCCGAAGATAGGTCGTCGGGCAACTTTGGACAATGTTCTAGCTAGATTTGGACATATTTGCAGCTTCACAGGCCTATAGAACGTTGTTACCGACATCCCACTTTACGTTGTACAGGTACTGTTCTTACTATCGTAAGATCCCATATTCCAATCATCGTATGGCTTAGCCCACTCTCTGTTCCGGCGCAACAAAAAATAAGAGATCGGAAGAACAATAAAATGGCTCCGTATAGACTGCCGATTGTTGTTGTGTAAACGCGAGGCCACTTGTCTGCAGGTGCCTGCTGTAAAATATATAAAGTAAGGAACCATAAATTAAGCGAGGCAATCTATCTATACCTAGAGCCGTTGTAAACTAGAGTGCTTTATCTCATCATTGGGCCAATATGAAATAGACAATATTAAAATAAGAGATTGCAAAAATACGGATTCGTCATTAGGACTTGCCAATATGGCCTTACTAATAATAGTGGGGGGGGGGTTAAATACCAGGCCAACCACCCAAATTCCTTCCCAAAATTAGTCTGAGGACGAACATAATAAGTTTATAGCACTTTTTATTCCTTTCTTTCTTTATACAAACAATAAACTACTAATTTACGTACTAAAATACCCCTGGGCGGTACCAAAAGAAACATGGCGCATAGCAGAAGCGAGCTGCTTTTTGCAGTAAGTAAAAATCAGGTATAATTTGAGATTTCCCAGGCTTAGGTCGAGGCAGTGCAGTTACGGATCTAAAAATACGTTTTAAAGCTAACCATAGTTTCCTCAAACCTAGTTTAGAACCTATCAATTGCATTTTAAATTTGTTCAAGTTCAATATCAGAGTGTTTGGAAGTAGTTGCTAAGCTCAATTTTGTTACAGAAATTTCGGCCATTTGTCTCTCCAGTATCGTTGGCCGTACCTTTTTTTGGTAACCATTCACCGTCGTTACGGTCATGACTAGTCTCATTGCTAATTCTTAGATTGTCGTTTTCGATATTTCTACTGGTGGGATGAAATCACTGCTTTCCGTTCTTGACATCTTGAGTGTTTCCAGTACTGTCTGAAGCTCCTTCTCCTGGTTCTCATATTCATGGGACCCCTTATTGTATGGTATGCGTCTTCGGCGTCAGTCAACTTTCGTAAATTACAATACCCGACCGCTTCTCTAATTTCCTAAGGTTATAGAGTTCTTGAAGGCATAAGTTGCATCGATTAAGATGGATATGGGCCTCCTGTTGTGTATATTTACCAGCGTGGCTTTTAATACTTCATACCTCAACTCCTAATAAAGCCGAGGCTTGAGCCAAGCTGGGCCTCAACGCCTTTGAGTAAAAAATTAGGTTAATTATCTATAATCGTCCTCATCTTAAAAGAATATTCAACTTGAGATTATTAAGTCATTCTTTCAGCGGTTAAGTAATTAAAGTTATAGCGCCACTAAAGCGATGGTCACTTTACGACGCACAAACAAAACACCAGTGAACATCCCAGAGCGGCCGTTATAATACTTAAATACCTTGTGATGATTTATCTTTATTCCTGCTTAATTGTATTGTAAGTAGTAGTGATTGAATTAGACACCAGTACACAGCCACAATCGTTCAACTGTACTAATTTAGCTCAGGTTTCATCCATCGCAAGCCAACTTTACCTGCAATAATCAAGTTGAGGAGTGAAAGATCGCGAACGTCTATCCAGCAATTTCATAGTTACTTCCAAATCTTTACAGGTGACTCTGAAATGTACTTGCAACTACATTTGAAAAGAGAGCTCGCTATCCCTCGCTTTGTCATGTCTTTCGGCTTCGGTATCAGCGACTTCTTAGCCACCGCGCAGCTGGCACACACACTGTGCCAGGCTCTATCTGACGCGCAAGGTTCTGTTCGGGAATATCAAGAACTCGCTGCTTAGCTCCATGTGGTTCGCAAGGTTCTGCTTCAAGCTGAACAGCTCCATTCAGCAAATCAGCTGGGTCAGCTCACTGAAAATGCTCTTCTCCTCGCAGTCAACTCGACGATTGTGGCTGTGGAGTTATTTCTGGATTAGGCAGAGGCACATCAAGAAGCTTGAAGGCCGGTGGACCTTGGAATGTCTTCAGAGGTCTCTTTATGGAAAGCACGTGGGAAGTCCACATGCCGGAGAAGGTGAGTGATACTCCTCGCCCTTTCCAGTTACTATCTCTGATATTCAAATTTTAGGTTAAATATCTGAAGACTTCTCTGGCTACCATACTTGCCACCACCAACTGCCTTGTTTCTCTTGCCTGTTATTACAAGTAGGCGGATTGGTCCACCTCGCTATAATCAATCTACTAATCGAAACTATAGTGCTGGATATGATTCAAGGTGTAATTTTCATATATCTCCCGACCTTAGTTCTAAACCGTATGATAACCCATGGAAAAGTGTGAGGCTTCAAGCCAGGCTATGTACGTCCGGTTATGAGTCCGACGGTCCCGATTTCGCAATGCAGGAAGATTCCACAAATTTCTTTAGACCTGGCCAGACTTTTGCTTCAAAAATAACTTCATCTTTACACTTGTATACTGATCGCCCTCTCCAGGACGTGGATTTTGGGCACCTCTCACATGAGACAACCTTGAAGCTTAAAGATATAGCTCAGCTGAAAGATCTTGAGGATAGAAAGAAAAGACTAGCCGAAATACGCAAACTTTCTCTAAATAAAATGATACCTTATTGTAAAGACATATTACAAGATCGTGGGAAGGTTGAATGCTTGTTATGTACAGGTTAATATGTAGACAAGTGGATTATCATTGACGATATTTCTGAAGCAAGACCCATCCAGACCGACCACACCATATTTAATATGTTAGATAATTATATGGACCTAAGTACTGACGAGCATTATCTTGTCAGTCCCATCATGATGCAGATATTTGCGGTTGTTCGTCAGGGAAAGGATGAGTGCTTATGCTTGGACACTCACACGCAAGTGAGAACGAATTTCTTTGGCGCAAACACTGACATATACATAAGTTGCGCAAAATCTGGCTGTTCATCCCAATCTGGTCAAGAGCTGTTTGCTATTATACACTCTGACAAAGAAGTTCCTTCTCCTCTGCCGGATGAAACAAAAATGGTGCTGTGTCCAATGCACATGAAGCCCGAGCATGCTTCTACAGCTCTGCGACTCTCTGTTCAAGTTTATTTTGGTCGCACATACGGAGGTACATGGGTTAAGTATTGTTCCCTACCAAGTCAGTGCTAGATTATGCGTGCTATTTATCCTAGAAGTACAGATTGTTATTGGCCATTTTTGGTCGTTTACGCTCCAAACGGTACTCACAGACGTTGCAAGGTACAATACTTTCCCCATGTAACTCCGTATGACAAATAACAACCTGTATTTCTAGGATAAATAGCACGCATAATCTAGCACTGACTTGGTAGGGAACAATACTTTCCCCATGTACCTCCGTACTTGATTGACCATGGTATCAGTATTCAGCCACTTTGGCTAATTCATCCCGCCTCCATGGAGACCCTCCTCAATCAATTTGAGACAAATGTATTCAAACCCATTGGTGGACTAAAAGAAAGTTCTCCAAATATACTAGCAGATAATCAAACTAAAGAAGCAACTAAAAACTCAACAGTGGACTCAAATATGGAGCTAGCAGATATGAGCATCGTTAAAGAGATTCGCCAGAACATAATCAAGGCGTTAGGCGACAACTTGTCTCTGGAACACTGTCCACAGCCTCTAGCTAACTTAGCGGCAGAGATCTAGGGGTCAAAGCAGCAATTACTTAGATCCAAAGAAGGAAATAAACTTTGGTGATTTCTCTTTTTGTATTGGACTTTAGCAGCAGAAGACGAGACTTACTTTCACCACTCCGTTGTGTGGTTTCCTAATTAGGCAGCTCGCCTATTTCTGCGCCAGCAAAGAATTGCATTTTTTATAAGATACCTTAGTTGAGACAACTAGGCACTTTATGTCTGCTAAGCGGCTCAGATCTCAGCTAATGCTCTGAAATCCCCTTCCACATTCCTTGTCGAGATCACTATCATGTATTAGATAATATAACCAAATCCGACCATTTCAAATATTTCGATTCATGAAATGTTCCATGATATCAAGAAACTAACAGCGCAGGGAAACGCAAAAAGAGACGCGTACCCATGTGCGGCGAAGTGGCGCTAACCTGAGTCTTACAGGGATACATATTTTTTAAGAACGTCTCTGAATGGCTTCGTACTTCGCTAAATTACCTAAAGTAATTTTCTTGGAAACAGAAGTCATGAATCATGAACTTAAACTCAGGATGTTACCTCTAGGCTACAGTCTTGGAAGTTCTTTGCACAAAGGCAATCATATTTTCTTAACATCTGCGAACGGTCTTCTACTGAGACTCTGTTCTTGGATTTGTAGCAGGCAAAGGTTAAGCGAAAAGTTGAGCTGAAAAAGACTTGGGTCGTGAAATAAATAGCATTAAGGCCACAAGAGGCTGTGTTTTATGCCCAGCGTTTAGGGAGGTAGCTCACAACTTACAAATATTTGTAGCTACTTGTCGGTTAAATGGCATCATTATACAAGATCAGCCAAGTCAAGCTACCCAAAACCAAGATCGATCTTCACAAAGTATACACACATCTCCCAGACAGATCACCACGTAATACCCAAGGTATTCAAGTTTCTCGCCAGGGTGTTACAACTACCTACCCCTTTATGTGGTGAATATCAAGATCTTGGCTAGGTTCTGGAAGCATCTCGTTCGATGTAGTGCCAGGCCGCCAGCTCAACTCTCGAGGCAGTGCCAGCGCAGTGCTGCTTCCTCTCACTTTTATTTAAAAGGTAAAGATATAGCTTATAACTAATGTAAGTAATCTTTATTCGCTCTTCTGGTTCTCATTATTGTCATCCATATCTCATATCTCTATCAAGTCGCAAATCGCAAAAATGCTCTTCAAAGCCCTCATAGTTACGGCTCTAGCCTTCCTCAGTTCAGCGCAAACACTCCTCGAAGCACTTTCCTCTCAAAATGCATCTCTCAGCACCCTAAACAGTAAATCCCTCCTTATAATCACAGCTTTCCACCAAACCTAACACACGCCTACAGCTTTACTCGGTACACAACCAGCCCTAGTATCAGCTCTAGGCAGCGCCTCAAACATAACAGTCCTAGCACCCAACAACCAAGCCCTCTCTACCTTCCTCAACTCCTCGGCAGCAGCAGATCCAGGTGGCGTCGCCGCTCTCCTCACATATCATGTTCTAAACGGCACATATTTCGCTTCGGACTTTGATGACACATCAGATTTTACTCCGACGTTACTTACAAATACAATATACGAAAATGTGACTGGTAGTCAAGTTTTGGATCTTGTATTATCGGGTCAGAATGCTACGATTTATTCTGGTTTAAAGGCGAATTCTTCTATTGTCACACCTGTAAGTCTCGTAACTATGCAACGCCCGCAGGGATATAAATGCGAAAAGAAATGAAAACAGAACCTCAATTTTACAGGTGGCGTGATCCACATAATTGACAATGTTCTAACCCTCCCCACACCACCTTCAAACACAACCCTTGATCTCGGGCTTACCGCCTTAGCCGGAGCTCTAACAAAAGCCAACCTTCTCTCCACAGTCGATTCCCTCTCAGACATAACCATATTCGCACCCTCAAACGCAGCATTCCAAGCCATCAGTTCCGCAACTTTAAATCTCACAACCGAACAACTTACATCAATTTTAACGTACCATGTTATAAATGGAACGGTTGCATATAGTTCTGATTTAAGTGATGAAACTGTAACAACTCTTGGTGGCCAAAGTTTGAGAATTGAGGTTGAAGATGGAAATGTTTTTGTTAATAGTGCTAAGGTTGTTATTGCTGATGTTTTGGTTGCTAATGGTGTTGTTCATGTTATTGATAAGTAAGTTTTCTCTTTCCCTCATCTCTCCCATCAATTCCTCTATAGTCCTTTAAATACTAAATAATCAAAAAACAGCGTTCTCAACCCAACAAACACAACAGCCTCAGCGCCAACAGGAACAGCAACAAGATCAGGTTCCCCTGCTTTCGGTGGTGCCTCATCAGCTTCAAGTATCCCATTTACTAGTGGTATAACAGCTACGACTACTGCTGCTACTGCTACTTCAACCGCTAGTGTTACTGGTGCTGGTACAGGTACTTCTAGTAGCTCGACAGGTGGTGCTTCCATGCCTACTGGTGCTATTGGAGCAGCTGCTTTATTTGGAGCAGCTGGGTTATTGGCTGCTAATTTGTAGTTAAGACTTTTCGGCTTGCTTGATCGGGTTAAGGACGTGTATATTTTTGGGATTCGGCATTATTTGTTTATACCATGGTCGGGAGAATTAATGTAATAGTAGTACCTCCTCACCGACGTCGAGGTTCTAGCTTTGTGATTTGCAGGTGGTTCAATGAATTACTTTCCACTTGTCACATACCTGACAATAGTATTTCCAATCTTTCCTAAAATTAATTCCAACTGTTCTTAATATTTTAGAATAGAAAACAAAAATGAAATGTATTATATAATTTAACTTAGCTAGTCTTAACCCTAAGCATAACAACATAACTAACTCAAAGCCCTAAATAAGAATCTGACCATAGTACTTACAGTAGAGATTTTATACATTCGCAGGTCGCATGGAGGTGAACTGCGTAATGCGTATCATGATCCCTCCCTCTATGCTTGATGAGTCGGCATGTCGGCCACACTTCCCCGCGAATCCTCGCTTAATATTAACATTTCCCCAAGTCCCCTTTTCCCATAATATAAACCTCGGTTCCTGATCCCCTGATCCCCTGATCTCCTAGTTCATCGTCACCGTTTCTTCTGAAACTTAGATGCAACAAAAACTCATGGTTTTTCCAACCGCACCGCTGCGTCCTTTGCAGAAACTAACTCCGAATTGTAATTATTTGACCATTCTCATCTTATGTTGGATGTTTTACCTATTTGAGAATTCGGACGAATGAGATGTCAGAGTAACATCTCTTCGCAATGTTTTGATACCTGTCTCATGTGAACTTATCTGCCGGTTCAGTGCGGTTCAGCCAAGCGTGCTTGGGACGACCTTAAAACACTCTCGAGCATCATGGCATGCGGGGGTTTGCTGCAAATTATATATTACCAGACGAATTCCCCCATGGACGACGAGGGGTTACGGGTATTGAAAGTTGAACTTTCGCCATAAAGTCCTTTAATACAACGATATTGTAGCTTCTCAGCGAGACTACCTCTATGCAGTTGCGGCCTATTTAATATTCGACATGTATACTTCTAGTCTCTTCTTCGCATTCGCGACATTTATTTCCTCGGTTGTGGTTGTAGCACAAACTCCAGATGGATTTACGCCTGAAAGTACGGTTAAATTGGGTGTATCGTTTCCACAGTCTGGCATCACAGTAACGCCAGGTCTAGCTGTTCCCCGACAAGGTAAATCATCCTCAAGTCCTCTATAGTTCATAACTTTCGTATCTGCAAGCCAACCAACCGACCAAAAAGAACAAACTGACAATATACCTCCTCATAGACACAGCAACAGCTCCAACCATAACACCCCCAACAACTGCCACAGCAAACACAACCTACGCACTCTTCATGCTAGACCTAGACGTCTCCCGCAACAACACGCGCGTAACCCTCCTGCATTGGTTCCAACCCGACCTCACCCTATCCTCTTCATCAGTCAACAAAACCCTCAGCGTCTCCTCAAACAACAAAACAGGACCAGGCGCAACCTATCTCCAACCCTCTCCCCCAGTAGGAGATATAGCCCATCGCTATACCCAAATCCTGTTCGCCCAACCTTCGAATTTTTCTGTTCCAACTTCTTTTGGGATTAATCCTCCTACTAGTAATACGAATCGCATTGGATTTGATTTGGCGAGCTTTGTTGAGGCTAGTGGACTTGAAAGTCCTGTTGCTGGGAACTTTTTTACTGTGCAGCAGACTAATACTACTGGCACGGGGGCGGGGAATGAAACTGGGACTGCTAGTGGGAGTGGGAGTGCGACTGGGACGACTACGAGTACGGCTACTGCTACCGGGACTACTGTGCCGTTCAAGGGAGGTGTTGTGGGAATGAGGGGGTTACTTGGAGGAGAACAGATGGTTGCTATTTTGGGGGGAGTTGTTGTGGCTTTTGTAGGAGGGATGGTTTTAGTTTAGTTGCGATTTAAGTACTTCGTTGTATTTAATTAAGAAAATTGTTATTCGGCATTGACTTCACCAAATCAGGATAAGACCTAGAGTGCAACTACCATTAAGTGCTACTTCTACCCACACTAAAATTACTAGTGAATTCAAGTAACTCTTACACTTCCGTTACTATTCTATTTTATTTTATTAAGTGCTTGGCTACTAAACAATCAATCCTCTTCTACTTGCTTTTGTTGTTGCTTATAGAGCTGCTCTTGTTGGTTCTTCGATAATAGCGGCTCCTAATAGCGTTAGTAAAAATTGCGCAACGTGGTGACCGGGCGACGACGAGGTAGTAGGCAACGATAGGGTGGTGGCGCGTAGTGTACTTAAATTCACTAGTAATTTTAGTGTATGTAAAAGTATCATACGCGAGCTAGTGCTGATGCTGTCACTCTACATAGCCCGATTTAGTTAAGTCAATGCCGAATAACAATTCCCTTGATTAAGTCAATTAGTTAATTATATTATATAAGTATGATATGTTCCTTGACTTCAACTATTTGACTGATGATAGGTACGTGTACTGTGGCATAGCATTTATTGCGATAAGGATCAAGCTTCTATCTAGTGTTGCTAATTTTAGGAGGCTTTTCTTCAGAGTTAGCCACGCGATGGGGGCTAGTGCAGTATTGTAACGGCCAGTTTGTATGAAGTAGCTACTCTAAGCAAAACTTATCCTCGAAGGGTTAAGCAGCTTCATCGTACTCGTACTCGTGATCCAATTAAGCAAGATAGCAAACATGACAAACATACTATGCTTTGTTTTTTTTTTTTTTCCAAGATGCCGAGGCGGATATTCCGGCGAACATCATACCATTCCGAAAATAACTTCAACCAACCCCAAGACATCCCAAAATGCCTCTCGATCTAACCGAGTACAAAGTACTCAGCTTCGACATCTATGGAACTCTTATCAACTGGGAAACCGGAATCTTTGAAGAGCTTCTAGAGCGTCTAGGAGGCGCGACCGATGTAGAACGAAACATAGGCGCCACCTCAGCAGAAAGCTTACGAAACGAACTCCTCTCCATGTACGCAGCCGAAGAAAAGAGACTTCAGAAAGAATTCCCTGGCATGGGATATCAATCTGTGTTGTCTGAGATATACTTGCTTATCGGAGAGCGACTTGAAATCGCTGTCGAGCAGGACAAGGCACTTTCGTTCGGCGCAAGCATTCCTCAATGGCCTGCTTTCACTGATACCGTAGCTGCTATGAAGAAATTGGCAAAATATTATAAGCTGGTTGTACTTTCTAATGTTGATGGGGAATCTTTTAGAGCTACGCTGCGTACCCCTCTTGAAGGAGTCAAATTCGACGCTGTGTACACGGCTGAAGAAATCGGAAGCTACAAGCCAGCTCCTGAGAACTTCAAATATCTAATTGAGCATGTGAAGAAGGATTTCCTGGTTCCCAAGGATCAGATCTTGCATGTTGCGAATAGTCTTACGCATGATCACGTGCCGGCGAAGAAGATTGGGATGCGGCCTGGGGTATGGATTGAGAGACGGGGAGAGAGATGTTGTTTAACTGGAGATGTGAATTCGATTTTGAAAAGTGGAAAGGTGGAGTTTGGGGCGAGGTTTAAGAATTTGAGGGAGCTTGCTGAGGCAGTTGAGAAGGCTTTTGAGGAGAAGAAGGAGAGGGATGCAAACCCGGGGACTGGGACATACAATTGGCTATGAAAATCTTTAGTGGTTTGCCGATTACCTGGGATATGGCGAAACTGTAAACATATGTTACACAATCGGGCATTGAAGGTGAAAAAGTAACTCCTCGCTAATACTTCGCCTGCAGGCCTCTTTTGCTGAGTCGCAATGTCTTCTTCTTCTCAGGCTACAGATTCTCAATTCTGTAGAGTTACTATAGCTGGTAGCTATTAAGAAGGTAGAGCGTTTGGGGTATGCTCAGTTTCCCTTCTGAACTACATTTTAACTCTTCAAGGTAGAAAAAAAACCGGGAAATTTTCTAACTGCTTTTCTTACTGAAACCATCTTCCAAAATGCAGAAGAGTGCTTCAAAAAAAACAGTAAGGCATGTCTCCCTTTGTCCGTCTCCTGCCTCAAGCTTAGACCAATAGTTCGTTCACTAAGCGAGGCTCGCCTCTCTACTCTTAAAACCTTATACAACGTAGAATTGCCTCGTATTTATACATAAAGTAGCTCTATAGTTCGAGCTCGAAGATTTAATCATAGCGGGGCGCATCTGTACCTAGTATCATCTTGTTGACCACCAAGAGAGAGCAAGAAAGGTTCAACGGACGAGTTTATATAAACCTTATCAGCTTCTAGGCCTGATCTACTAGGCTATACTAAGCAGCATGTTTTTCCAATTTAAACTCACACTTAGTAATCCTATGTCGGCCTACCCACCAATGACCACAATGACACAACCACAACCAAAATCACAACCAAAACCAAAGGAAACAACAACAGCAACAAACATGAGAACCACTTTCAAAAAACTCCTCTACCTACTAGCAGCCCTAGAAATCCTTCTATCCCTCCTCTACACATTCCACCTCCACAATCCACTATCCTACTTCTCTAACACATCATCAACACCACAAAACCCACCACCACCGGCACCACCGGCACCACCACCATCACCATTCCCATCACCCCTAAGAAAAAACACAACCCTACTAACACCCCCCCTCACCACCCACGGACGCTCCATCCTCTCCTCCACAGGAACACCCATCAAACTCTCCAGTATAAACTGGTACGGCGGAAGCGACATATACTACACGCCCTCCGGACTCTCAACACTCCACCGCAGCAGAATAGCTACGACACTAAAAACGCTAGGATTCAACAGCGTCCGACTACCCTACTCAGACTTCATGGTCACTCAAAACCCTCTAATCCCCCAGGAACAACTAACCGCAAACCCGGATCTTGTAGGCCTTACAGCGCTAGAAGTTTTCGAAGCGGTGGTAACTTCATTAACGGATGTAGGATTGGCTGTTATAGTGAATAATCATATAACGACCGCTACGTGGTGTTGTGGGATTAATCCATGTGATATACTATGGTATAATTCCTATCTACCATTCTCCAAGCAATTTTGCCAGGTTCGACAAACTGAGGAATCTTGGATTGAGAACTGGATTACGATCATGAAACCCCTGGCTTCAAATCCCCTAGTAATAGGCGTCGATCTCCGTAACGAGCCTAGAAGTCTCTGGGGGACCTTAAAATGGTCAACCTACCTCACCGCTGCTCAAACCGCTGCGAACACATTACACAAACTGAATCCACACTGGTTGATCATCCACGAAGGTCTCTCATCCTCCAACGATCTAACACCCGTCCGTCATCACCCACTGGAGCTTACCATCCCAAATAAAGTAGTATACTCAGTCCACGTATACGGATGGTCTGGATGGGGATCATGGGAGGGTTCGTATTCGGGACGGAGTTATGAGAGTTTTAAGGAGAGTATGCGCGAGAATTGGGCGTATTTGTTGGAGGAGGATATTGCGCCTGTTTGGGTGGGCGAGTTTGGTGCGCCGAGGAGGATTGGGGACTGGCCGAGTGAGGGGGATTTGAATTATTGGGATCATTTGATTAGATTTTTGGTGGAAGTTGATGCGGATTTTGCGTACTGGGCTATTAATCCGCGCAAGCCGAAGGATAATGAGATTGAGGCCTATTCGCTTGTTGAGGACGATTGGGAGACGCCTATCATGGACTATCGAATGCAGGATTTGACGAAGTTGATGGGCAATTGAAATATTCATGGAAAGTCATGCTTGGATAACGAGTGAGTATATCTGCGAGCTGTAGTCGCTGAAGAAACCGAAGGATTGAAAGTTTATTAGATTATGGTATTACGCTGATGCTATGCTATAATGGTATCATTTACTTATGAAGGAAAACGCGAAGCGACAGCTTATTGTTGAAATTACACCCAGCAACTATTCCTGACGTCTAAAACTCATCTCGTCTTTCCGGAACTTGGGCGAATGATATCGCCGTAGAATGCAACCTCAGTCTGCAAGGATCATACTAATCCTCGGGCCAGTCCGTTGGACTGGCTATCAGGGAGACACTGCTGCCTTCACCCACGATGGCTTCTTCGAAACCTTGTATACCAACTTCAGGGTATAGAAATGGCACGTAAGTGCTACCATCGTTGGTATCGAGCTGAAAGCTACACCAGCAACAGGGAAAAACAGATAGTCCAACATGTTCTTCCTGAAGCTCCGATAAGAGAAAGCATCGATCATACGATCGTGCAATCCAGCCAATTGCATCTCTTGCTCCCTCGCACGAACGCAGGTCTTGTGGTATGGCTCATAGAGGAAGAAGAAGAGGCCGAGGTTGAAGAGGGAGCAGATTCGAAGGTACGCGGTCAGGTTGAGAGTGTAGAAAAGTAGGGGTGGAATTCGGGTTGGAGGGTAGGCGAGCATAAAAAGGGAGCCTCCAATAATGAGAAGAGTCATATGGGTAGGCAGGAAGTGTGCTTCGTACATTCGGTGGGCGAGGATGAGAGTGTTTGTCCAGTGTGGTCTATTATGCGTTTAGAGACGACACAGGGAACGAGAGGGAAAATTATAACGAACCGAAGTTTACTCTGTCCCCGAACAGCTTCCCACCACATCTTCGACACAGACTTGAGTACGAAACCACTATCCAAAGCCCCCCACATATGCCTCAGTGCCTGCCGATACCGAGCATTGCAATCTCGATAAAATCCCCTAATACCGGGATCACCAGTATGCACATTTGTCTGACTGGCTGCACTGAGGATCGTACGTACGGTCAAGTTTCCATTGAGTGCAAAGAAGCACTTGATATACATGTGTAAATCTTCGCCAATAGCTTCGGGTCCTGCATCCCACCCACCAGCTCGGTCGACAAGTGATAGAGGTAGAGAGTATACAGACGTTGGAGGACAAATAGTAGATGATTCATAGTGACCGGATAAGCCTGCTCCAGCCCAAAGAAGATCTGCTAGTCGGACAGGTGTAGGGACGAGGTGGGAGTTTCGATCGAAAATGATTGGCGGGACATACATGGTTGTTTCCGCGGTCAGCGGATATCGGATGTGGAGGTCGTTAATGAAGGTAAAGTGGTTGGCAGAGAGGTGGCTGTCAGCTATACGTCGCAACAAATCAAGTCAGCTTCTTGGTAAGCCCGGAATTCAGTAAAGATTTTGGAGACTTACCGTCGAGAACTGTTACGATGACATTTCTCTTTGCTAGTGCTGTCTCATACTTCTGGTTTATATGTTTTGCAGCCCAGGAAAGGTTGCTGCTCTTCCCTTGAAATTCTCCTGGAAGTCCAGATGGATGCACTGTGTGTTCGATCTCTAGAAAGAAATCTTTGAACTCTTCAGTGAGAGCTTTGGCTTTGGCTTGACAACCCGCCTCGGTGGATTCCATAGCCAAGTAAATCTGCGAGACACGGCGGTTAGGAAAGCTTACGGAAGTCTTTAAGCGGCCACGAATGGAGCATTTGCGTACCTCATATGTAGATTTTGCTTGTGCATGAGAACCTAGAACAAGCAAAGTTTCACGAAGTGTATCGAGTTCTTCCTTGTAGTTGGGAAGTATGATGGCATGCAGAAGTTCCAGGCTTTGACTTTTGCTTCCAAAGAAAGAGACAGTTTCCTCTTCACTGTCGGAGGCACTTGAAGATGACGAATCTTCGCATGGCATTCGCAGAAGTCCATTCCCAGCGACTCTCAGCTGCGTTTTCCCTTCGATTTTTGGGATAAATGGTGCTCGCTTCAAAACCCTCTTGAGTTTCCTCGTTGTGGTCCAAGTCGCATAGCATAATCGCAAAGGAAATGCAAGAGCCAGAAGATGGGCGAGTAAAGTGTACCATACAAATATGAGCTGACTGGTTGTGATCTGCTCAGCTGGACGTTGTATCTTTCCTCCTGGAAGTCCTAGGTTTGGATTATGGCGTGGAATATGGCGAGGACGGTCATGCCACAGGGCCAGATACAATAGAATAATCAAAGCAACAAAGCCCAGACTCGAGACTCTCTGGGCGCACCATGCGCCTATTCTTGAGATAATCATAGCTTTGGCTTTTCCCTTTTGTAATATGGTAAGACGGATCAAGATGAAAAGTAAACAATGAATGCAGGTGTCGCATGCATAGTAGCAAAGCAGTAGCAGGAATGTTGTATGGGAGCGCTACCGTCACCTAGAAGAGCAAGCTCACATGAAGAAGGAGCACCCCGTTCATCAACACCTAGCCCCATAGGCAGTGCGCATCTTGCGCCTCCGTTCATTATGACTGTATCTGCTCGAACTCTGGCCACGAAGGTCGCTGGCGCAACGCTATTGGAGTGTTTGTGCGTCATGGGACAGTCCCAGACGGTGAAGATTGAACCTCATACCAAGATACAGAGGAAAGATGGATGCTCAACGATGAACACGGCTGAAGGGGCAATCAGGGGAAATACAAATCTGTGGTGTGTAAGGGACCACGATGGGAAATGAAGGGCCATGATTTGATTATCTGTGCTCTGCTCAAGAGTTGTTCATGTGGTATCCGATGTGACAGAGTGGATGACATCCTGTGACATGCTGCTGTGAAGACCCAGAAGTGTAGATACAGTGGAAGAAATCACCAAATGCGCTGGATCTGCCTGTGTCACGGGACATGGGGCTAGAGGGCTAGATGTAGGGAAGGGGGGGCGGTTTTGTTTAATCGTCGCTTAACGGACCAATCCCCTCACCACGTTTCTGATTCTTTCGTTTCTATTTGATCCTGGAGCTCCAACATTTTAAGACAGCACAGCCGTCCCTCTCTGCTTCGGTATTAGGCGCAACTGCCGTGCCTGAACACACTGAACAGTGTAGAATGGGGCAAGTGGTGACTATTGCTGGATCTCAGTAGAACTTCACCGTCTTAGCCCTACCTTACCATCCTACCTTATCATTCAACATGTGTCCAAGACAGTAGACAGAGCAAGAAAGGAGTTAAGTGGACCTTGCCAAAGAAACATCTTCACGATGCGAGCACGCTTTTTCGCACTTCTCATAATCTTCGTTGGTGGAGCAGTGTTTTTGGTCTCTCGAATTGCTTTCTTTATTCAACTCTTCTTTGAGCACTCTGGCATTTCTGTGACCCAGAAAGAGGCCAAAGATGCATACTTGCACAAGCCAGAGGCAGAGAGGAGACAGCAACTGATCCCCAAGATCATTCATCAAGTCTACCATGACTGGAGCGGTAGAGGCCTGCCTACTGATTGGGAGGACCTGCGACAGACTTGTATCAATTCAAATCAGGACTGGAAGTACATGGTAAGTCTCCACTTAACAAGTATAAATTGGAGCTCCGATGTCTATGATTGTTAGCTAATCTAACTTGCAGCTGTGGACAGAGAAAACTTCTCGCGATTTCATTGACGAGCACTATCCCTGGTTTCTGAGCACGTACGACAGTCTTCCAATACAACGGGTTGATGCAGTTCGCTACTTTTTGCTGTTACACTATGGCGGGATCTATCTGGATCTTGACAATGTTTGACCACCTGTTCCTCATGCCGTCATTTGCTTTTGATCCTCATGTTTTTGGTTCCTCTTTTACTCTCCCTTTTGGTGTATTCTATTGTATTTCATGTCCTGCCTTTGCCTCTATCTTTTTTCACCCTCCGTATATGTCCCCAAAAACTCACATTCGTATCGTTAGGGCTGTCGCGAAAACCTAACTCCTCTCCTCTACTATCCAACCTGGATAACAGACGGTGGTCGAGGTGCACTCAGCAACAACATCCTCGGATCACACCCCAACCATCCTTTCTGGAAGCTCCTTACCGACTCCCTGATTCCGTATAACTACAATTACATCTTCCCATACGTCACGATTAGCTATGCAAGCGGCCAATGGTTCGAAACAGCAATCTGGGAGCGCTATCACTCTCAGCGAGAAGTATACGGTGATGCAGACAAACAATTGTTTAGGATAATGATGGATGACCGACCCAAAGCTGACGAATGGACATTCTTCACACAGGCGCGAGGTGGGACGTGGGTCAATTGGGATAATCGTATGTTCCTGTGGATTGGGGATCACCTATTTCTTCTTGCTCTCACAGTTGGAGGGTACTTTGCCTTGCTTTTGTGGCTCGCCGTGAAGATCTCACGACGCTGTACTCGTAATGGCAAGGCAAGTAGTAAGAACAAGGACAAACGTCGGGTTCGGCAGCCAAACAAGAGTTTTCGGAGAGATAACTTTGATGTCTGAGTCTTGGTAAGGCCGATATGACAGTCACGAGGCCTATAACGGCCGCCCACAAACTCGGTTCAGCGGGGAAATTGGGGACAATGCCCGGAATGCGGGTGCAACACAGCAGATGAGTGGCCTCGCTAAGTGCTTTGATGAACTTTACCAGCTTAGCTTGTTGCCCACTGTGGGGTTTGGCCTTCAAACTCCAAATAGCCGCATCTGTTATCCTTGCAATGCAAGCATAGTTATCGAGAGAATTTCAGCGAGCCGCAGGTGTGTCCTGGCGCTTTCATTCCCTGAGCCTTTCAATTGCTCAATTGTGCAATTACGAAGACCCACGACCTGCAGAAATGGCGCTTCGTCGGCGAGTAATGGTACAGAGCGTACTGAAGTACATAAGATGGAAGTTGTGCGCCCTGGTATTGGTTTCATCCCTTGTTCTATCGTTGTTGTTGTTGTATACCTACACGATGAAGCGGTTCTCACTCCTCCCTACCTTCGCGGCCCTGACTGCCTTGACGACTACCTCTGCTCAGACCACCTATGCCAATACTTCAACTCTGGCCAATGGGGGCGATTACTCGGGGGCTTTGAGACCGCAGATTCATTACTCGCCTCCAATCAATTTCATGAATGATCCTAATGGTGCTTTTGTTGACGCTGATGGTATTTGGCACTTGTACTACCAATGTACGTAGACATTCTAACTTCCAGGCCCCTTCTCACCCGTGGTCCCCAACCACACACACTTCAAGCTTAATTTAAGCATAAACCGGCATTCTTCGTCACTTCTGCTTGAAAATCAAATCCCATCCTAACATCTAATAGACAATCCCACGGAGCCAGTAGCCGGAAATCAGCATTGGGGTCATGCCACTTCCGAGGATCTCTACCACTGGACCAACCAGCCAATAGCAATATATCCCGAGACTTCCGACGAAGGGATCTACTCTGGTTCAGCAGTAATCGATGTAAACAATACATCGGGCTTCTTCCCCAACCAAACCAATGGCGTCGTAGCAATCTACACACTCAACACACCTCTTGAAGAGACCCAGGAACTGGCCTACTCTACCGATGGTGGCTACACTTTCACTAAGTACTCTGGAAACCCAGTCCTTAGTATTGGCTCGACTCAATTCCGTGATCCAAAAGTGATTTGGTATAAGGACCATTGGGTAATGAGTATCGCCTATGCTCGAGATCTCGTCATCGGCATTTACACATCTGATGATCTGAAAACCTGGACTCACGCAAGCAATATCAGCCATATCGGACTCCTGGGTCTACAATACGAGTGTCCCAACCTCGTCAAAGTACCCATGTCGGGATCGAAAAGTGAAGAAGATACCTACATCTTGCTTCTAAGCATTAACCCCGCTGCACCACTAGGCGGGTCCGCAACACAGTACTTCCCTGGTACTTTCAACGGAACACACTTCACTCCCTTTGATGGCGCTGCCCGAATCCTAGATTTTGGAAAGGATAACTATGCTGGCCAGTTCTTCTACGGCTCTGATGATGTGAACGGAGGCGAACCTGTTTTCATCGCTTGGGCTAGCAATTGGCAGTATAGCCAATCTGTCCCTACCGGAGACCTGGAGGGGTGGAGGTCGCAAATGACGTTACCGCGATCAGTAAATCTAGTCGACAACCTTACACGAGTAGGATACGATCTTGTTACAAAGCCTTACCAGAACCTCGCTCCAGTCCAGCAATCGATCATTGGAGAAACCTCAAGCCTAGTCAATTCAAGCGTGAGCGTCGACTATTCTTCCATCTCCAGCGGCGCAGTCTACTTCCAAGTGAACGTAACCAACATCCCCAATAACACTTTCGCCATGGGAACCCTCAACTTCACCTTCTCCGCCTCCTCAACTGGCGAGAAACTCGCAGGTGGATTCTTCTTCGGAGGCGATACTCCCTTCTGGATCAACAGAGGTAAAACCCTCGGTTTCGATAACCCTTTCTTCACGGATAAAATCAGCGCCAACCATTTGTTGCCTGATCAATCGAATTCATTTATGCTTGAAGGTGTGATTGATCGCAGTATTATGGAAATTTTCCTTGATGGTGGAGTAAGAAGTGCTGTTATTACGGCTTATCCTGAGGGGCGACTAGATACACTTGTTATTGGGACGGCGGGTATGAATGATGGGGTGGATGCTAGTGCTGTTGTTTGGGGGTTGGGTAGTGGATGGGCTTAATGGGGGTAATAGAGAGAAGAACTCAAGGGCAGGGGGTAGAGTAGATTTCTTGTAGATATTTCAGGGGTTGGTTGTAGATTAAAAAGAGAGATAAATAATTATAGAATTTTTAAGAGTCTTTGTAAGAGTGACAGGTAGATATGTATTAGTTAGCTAATTGGTTAGTTTGTTGTGTAAGGAAAGTTCTATAATATTTGAGAGGATGAGATGGTTGAGGTTTAGGGAGGAAGTAAGGGGTTTTTTAGTTAGGAGATAGGTTCAATAGTAGATAGGTGCTTGAAGAGGTAAGGAGAATGATGTAGGGGGATATAAGGGGAGGTAGAGATGTAGAAAGGGGGGGTATTATAAGGTTTAGGTTAAGTATATAAGTTAGTTACTTTAATAAAAGAAATAACCTTACCTTATACTCTGGCTTTAAGTACGAAAGGTATCTGGATTCTCAGAAAGAAGCGTGGTTAAGCGATACCTCGGTTAATTTAGGGGTTATCCCTTCTCCCTTCTCCCTTTCTCCCTTCCCTCGAAATATCTGTCACTACTACTCTGACTAAAGTACCTAAGATTTAAATAAAAACTTTGCTCGTCTATCATCTCACCACTTATATAGCTCTCTCAGAAGAAAAAGAAAAAATACATGAAAATTATCGACTAGAAAGAGGTAGCTCTCAAAGGTTAGACCGAAAACTCTAGCTCTAGTACACGATATATTGGCCTCCAAGCCGATGGGGGGTAGTCTAAAGGAGCTTCTTAAATTTTATCTGTTTTCCTACCTACCTACCTACACAACTATCTTACCCTAGCTTAACGAACATAAATCCTACATCCCACATCCTACAATCCTAACCGCTAGATAAATACCAACCAAATACCCCTACAAAACCTCCTCCAGTTTTTACCCCCCAAAGAGAACATAAATGCCACCCTAACTATTTTCCCCTAACCTATCACAAAAGCCTCCACCCCTAATAATCAAAACAACACAAACTGGTAAAACAAAAAAACTTAATGAACACCAATCCTCTCAACCTCCGTACCTCCCTCAAACCCCTCAAAATGATACAACGGTTCCAATCTCGCCTTCCCCTTCAGGAAAACATATCTCTTGATAAACCAAGGTAACCAAGTTCGTGTCTGATATGCAGCATGTCTTCTCGTTGGAACACCGAATACGTAGTCTAGTTCTTCTAGTGTGCGTTGTCTGTTTTTGTTTTTTTCGATGATTAGTAACTATGGGGGATTGTGTAGCAGGGGCGGAGGGGAAGTGGATGGGTACGCACTTTGTTTCTGGAAGGAAGAAAAAGATTATTATGAAGGCTGTCATGTTTAATCCGGCGTAGAAACAGAATGCTGTAGGGAAATTGGGGATTTAGCTTTGGTTGTGTTCAAGAATGGAGTGGGGGGGGGGGGGGGCTTACCGCCAGTTGGGCCCATTCCTGACAAAATGGAGGGGAATGTAAGTCCGAGAATACTAGAGAGTGTGTTGTTTACAAAGATGGAAAAAGCAACTCCTATCTCGCGATGAGATAAGGGGAAGCATTCTGCTGCATAGACATTGGGTACAGGTCCAATTCCTAAAATTGTTAGAAAGTTCCATGTTAGTTTTAGCGAAGATAGGTAATCAACTTACCTGGTGAATAGAGAGCAGTGAAGATATAAATAAACGTTGCAATTAGCGGTAGACGTGCACCACTTCCATCAGGTAGAAGAAAGCAACATCCAGCAACAACTAGACACCAAGCCATATTCGGAAATGTAAACAGAAGAAGATTACGTCTGCCAAACGTATCAATTGTCCAAATAGCAGGAAAAGCGAAGACAAAGTTAACGAGACCGAAACCAAATGAGGCTAAAAGCGTATTGCGTGTATTGGATCCTGCTTCTTTGAAGATCGTGGATGAATAAAAGGACATGATGTTGATGCCTGAGAATTGCTGGGCCGTCATAACTATGGCACCGCCTAAGGTTGCGCGGCGGATGCGAGGTACTGTGAAGACTTCTTTTGCTCGCTTAGGTAATGTTGATCCAGCGAAGGCGTGTTTTTCTTCGATGATTTGACAGTGTGCATAGTACTTGTTGCTGTTAGAGACGATAAACTTCATCATTGGTAGAGACTTACCAGATCGCGGGCGGCTATGACCTCAGAATTACGCAGACGGCAGAAGGAATCAAAGGCTTCACGGTAGCGACCTTTCTTCAGGAGCCAACGAGGGGACTCTGCGAATGATCAGGATTTAAAGCTGGATCAAGGCGGAAAGACTTACCTGGGCAGAACCAGATCAAAATAACGATGGGAATCGCTGGAGCGAAAGCAGCTCCTAGCTGGAAACGCCATGCTAATCTCCCAATATCATAGAATATAAGATTTGAGCAGAAGCCACTGACAAACAAATTAGCGATGAGAAGGAAATGTGAACAGAAAGCTTACACCAGGATGCCAAATGCTACCCATAGCTGGAAACTCATCACTAAACCTCCACGAATAGTCGCTGGGACAATCTCTGAAGTCATGATAGGAATTGTCGTTGTTTTGATACCCATACCTATGTCATAGTTAGATCATGAGGTCATGCTTCCTAGAAGGAAGAAGACCCGTACCAAAACCCATCAACATTCTGCAAATTAGCAAGCTCCACCAGTTATGCGTAAATGCCTGCCCTAACACTGGGAAAATAACACTGGGAAAAGAGATTAGTCAAGGAACTTGACATTTCTACTAGATGATATAGGGGAGTCATACAAAAGCCCGGTTATAAAGATGACACCACGTCGTCCCACCCAGTTGTTCATAGGATCGGCTACCCATGTACTAAGAAATGTCAGTCGTGAAACCTCGGATACTGGAGACAGATCAGAAGGTCTATTGAATCCTTCACTAACCTCATGAGACCGGAAATGTTCGGCCTAGAGTTGAAGGTTAGCCAAAGTTACATATGCGAGCATAAATTTCCTTACGCAGCATTTACAAAACCGACAAGCCAAGTATTATGTTCAATTCCAAACTCCTCAGGGAATGATAAATTTGCTCCATTGGCTCCGGTGTTATCCCAACCCCTATACCACGTCAGAAAGTGGGTTCCTGGAGCCGAAAGGCACCTACTGAATGGCCGAGCCAAAGGAACAAATGGCGATTGTGAAGTAAAGAGCCTTGGGAAGATGCCATTTATCTTACTAGTCAGCACTATGTCTCGAAAGCAGTTAACTTCCGCAGCACTTACGAGTCTTCTCACGACGGATGGAAATTTTGTCTTGCTCGTCTAGCTCTTCAATCTCCTCAAATCTTTCCTGGTTTTGTGCGGCAAGTGCGCCCTTTTGAAAGACCGAGAGCTTGTGTTGCATCCCATATTCAGCACAGAAAACTTCGACATTGTCTAAAAGGTCTTTCTTTGGAATACCAGCCAGAGGGTTTCGGATCCTAAGAAGACTTAGTCCTGAGAGCGAGTTCAGGATGTTTGTCGACTTACTTTGCATTGATATTGTGAGTATAGTCAGCGACATTGATCTGTTCATCCTGAGCCTTGATTTGATGCTCGACATGCTGGTGATCTCCTTTGACCTTAACGTCAGACGAAGCTTTGGACATCTTGTCGTTGTCTTCAATGCTGCTAAATATGAAGAACTTAAGCGAGACTGGTCTTGCGACCTCTTTCATCCATCGAGCAGGATACTTCACTTTTTATATCTTTAGGGCCGTAATGCTTGCGGCGTCATCCCCATGATCCTCCCAGACTCAGTCTTTCCCAAATCTGGGGGACAGCTCTAACTTCGAACTAGGAATGCGGGGAAGCCCATGTCTCTGGATGTTGGGGTAGTTTGCCAAGAAAGCAAGAAAGAATCACATCCGAATCCTTGTGAGGCTCGGTTAAGAGCTCCGAAACGAAAATCAGGTGAAGCCAACTACTGTGTTTCCAAATCCCAGTTGGAAGATGGATGCAAGTGTTGACTTGAACAGGCTCCAAATTTGAATGTCAAGGATCATGCTCTCGGCTCAGCTACTTTTTAAATCCAGAGCTAGCAAACACACTAATGTGGCATGTTACACCTGTACCTGTACAGGCACAGGAAACCTAGCACTGTACAGGGCCAAATCATCTGCGTAATCCCAGGAACCCCGCGACTGGGAAGAACCTGTCCAGGGTAACATTTGACCTGTACAGGTACAGGCTTCTACCCCGGATAACTCGGGAATTGTTCCAGTGGAGCAGACGACTTGGCTACATCATTTGCTACAGTTCGGTACAGTAGTGTCTTGTATTGAATCGTACGAGCAAGGGATAGTGGTCCGATCCGGTCGGAAAACTTACTGTACGAGAGATGAGAAGATGCGCGGCACCCCAGGTGACAGGAGATCTTTCACTTCCCTGTCAGCGCTCTGAAATGTTGGAGAAGCGGGGAAGAGGGGAAGTTTAGCGAGGGTGCCCTGTGTGCTCTGCCCTGTGTGTTCCCCCCCGCCTGCCCAACACACACGTAGAACCCGGTAACCACTCTAGTAATTCTTAAGCCGTCACCCCCACTATGCCCTGTGTGCTGCCAAAATTATTCTTCCACGTGAATGTCAACAATTATGAACTTATATGCGACTGAATCTAAACAGAATGTTGTTCGTCATTCCCCAGTTTCTTCGCCTTCATCTTATCCATTCCCATCCAGCTCAGCAAGCTATCAATCGCAAAACCTCGCTAGTAATCGCAAACAACCATGGGTAGCAGCGGTGCCACCACCTGGCTCGAGAAGTTGGAGGAACAGCGTATGTTCCCCTCCCAGGTCTAGACAATCTCATGAGGATATTGATTTCTTGCAGTAAACGTCGATGTGGACTGCATGGACCCGACATTCTCAAAGAGTCTCCCTTTCAAACCACACAATCAGACGAGCAACCAACTCCTTGTCAATGAACAAATGTCCATTCCAGAGAACAAAGAACTGTTTCTGAAAGCAGTAAAAGAATACAAGGACCAAGGCTGGGAAGCTGTCCTTACTCGTATTGTTGGTTTTGTCCTCGCAGTCAAACGAGAGGATTTCACAAAGCTGACACTACTGCATAGAGCGCTTTGCTATGTGCTGAGAACATTGGAAACATCCAAGGTCGTGTCCTTTTACAGACCTCTCCCTTCCATGCATATGACACAGAGAAAGTTGTAGAGCACGCCCGGGCCTATGCTCGTGAACTCGAGAAAGTCGGCATTTCTAAAGACCGATTCTGCATCAAAATCCCTTGCACTGGCCCTGCTATGAACGCAGGTCCTATCTTGCTAAGAGAAGGCATCAGGACCCTTGGGACTTCTCTCTTCAGCCTTTCGCAAGCAATCGCTGCTAGCCAGGCTGGATGTCTTTATATCAGCCCGTACTATAATGGTGAGTAATTTCCCTGTGCTCTCTTTCTACTTGTTGACAAATTTGTTGTAGAGGTACGCGCGCATGCCGATCTGTCTCTTTGGCCAGATGTCAAAGATCCTGCTACTCAACACACAATGTCAGCGCGGATGGTCCAAATGTTGGAGACATACAAACGTCTCTACAACGAGACAGGCAAGGAGCAGCCGATGGTTAAGTCTGCTAGGTACGTTTGGTCGACTCCCTGCATGAAGACTTCACTGACCAGACTTCAGCTTCATCTCTCCAAAGGAGGCCATGGCTGCTGGTGAAATGGGCTGCCACCATGCAACAATCTCGGCCGAGGTTCTGAAGCAGCTTGCTGAACTGACGTACGACGGAAAGAGCCAACCTGGCGAAGGAGTGCCGAAACCAATGCACCCTTACAAGAATGCAGGTCCAACACCAGCTCGACTCGCGAAGCTGAGCAAGACAGACCCCCTGGCTGCTGCGGACTGGGACGGAAAACTAGCAAGCACTGAGATTGACTACCTCGCAAACAATGGTGCAGAATTGGAGAAGGCCATCGAGGCAGATCCAATTACCAAGACACGCTTGTTTGAAGCGCTTGAACTGTTCAAGGGTGGCGAATTGAAGAGCAAGGCAGCAATAGAGGAGGCCATGAAACAAGTCTGATTCTCAACACTTGCCCCTTACTTTTATGCATACTTGGTCTATAAGATAGAATGGTTAGCATATGCTTGGGTAGTTAAATAGCGAATTTGAATTACCAATTATGGAATTAGAGTTGTTCTTGCGATTGCATTCTTTGTTGGCCATACAAGTCATATGATTGTTGGGTTAAGGGAGTGTTGGTTTGATAAATATGAGGTGGTAGTGGAATTGAATATAAGTCTTGATTTGGAGAAAAGGTGCTAAATGCGGGTGTCTCATTCAACATTTGGTTTTCGCCATCATTGGCCCAGCTTACGTCGAAGCCATGGTCTAAACCAAAATCAAAATTCTGGTTCGAATTTACTACCGCGCCAACAGATAGTGATAATTCTGGCGATGCTGGTTGAGGTGGAATTAGTGGAAAGTCGAACATGTCTGTATGCGACATGTGGTCTGGTTGAATATCCCCATGCTCCATGAGTGGTGGTAATATATCAACATGGCCCGTCATGCTAGATACGTTATGTATGTTATTTTCAGAGGCGTCTTCTGCGTCAGTATGCCTGGTGTTATTCTCGTCGGGAATTCTGTCGCCACTTTCCTCGCCACCATGATCTTCATCATGCTCATCGTTTGGGCCATTGTCACCAAATCCACCCAAAAAGGATCCAAACTCCTCCTGATCAACCTTGAGGAGTTCCGTCAAGGCTTTACGTTCTGGCTGATATTGCTGTTGGTCGTTGAAGACAGGATTGGATGATGTCTGCCAATTCTTCAATTCTAGCAGCACTTTATCATAATCTACTAGAAGCTCGCGGATCTCTCTAGCAGCAGCAAGGCGGACTTCCCTCTGCGCCTTTAAATAAGATATGCTCTCGTTCACTATGAGAGACTTTGAGAGGCGGCGACTGTGCGCCAAGCCTGGAAGAAGACGTGCAAGGTCCTATGATTTGTTATCAGAAGCGTATTCAAATACCGACCCAATGAAGTTTTGCCTCAATGACGAGGACATATGGCAAAGGAGGAGCAACGAAACAAATGCGGTAATGCGGAGAAACATCCAAAAGAGCTTAGCAGTACTTCTTCGCCCGTGCTTCGAGAATGCATCACACCATTATTAATCAATCACCTACAATGAATTTTTGGTTCAATGCTTCCCTTCGCTGTTTCTCAATCACGCGATGAGCGGCTCTATCATCAGGAGTAAATGCTCGAACACGCTTGTACTTCTTTTTGCGGTCGACTACTTTGTGTGTCTGGCCTGTTGAACCGGATGTCGGGCTTTGCATCGTCACTCGTGTTGAATCCGGAAATGTGTCTGTGACAGGACTTTAAATCGCTAGTTGGCCAACTCCTATTGTTACAACGAAAATTGAAGTTGTTTGTGATGAAGAGAGTGGTCCATGAGGTCGTTCCATGACTTTCCCCTCAGTTTGTGACCCATGCCAAGAAGGGCCAACACATGACGTCTAAAAGTAGTTAGCTCGGTTTGTAGACTTGCAGGGTTTCATGAAGCACCTCCAGTAGAAGCGTAGAAAGGTACAAGTAGCTTAGGTACAGTACTTATGAACACTCTCAATACAGCACGAAATCGAAATCGATCTGATTTCAAATTTACTCTCTCCGAGGAATTCAACATACCAGCTCCGAATATCCAAGAGTCGGTGAGTTGTACAAGATCATTTTGAATAGCTATCTATTCAGAAAGAAGTGATGAACTTAAGTAGCTTAACTTGAGTAACCCACTTCCCTGATTCGTACGGTACGTGAGACGAGCCAATAGCAATATAGCAACTAAATGCAACATGGCCTCTGGTGTTACTGCAAATTCTCTGGCCCTCCTGTCGGACGCAGCTTTTGGATGAAATCGAGTCGCACCTTTACGTGACAAACCCTGATGACTGATTTGCGACGTGCAACAAACAAACCGTTGTTGGGACCCGAATAAGATACTCGAGAAATTGATAAAGGCTTGTCTCTGTGGCTGTGGCTGTTGCTGTGGCTGTGCGATAGTCGTATCTCGAACAGAGCGCCTTCGCTGTCATGGTTTGCCCCAAACTCCTGTACTCTTGCACCGTGGTTGCAAAGCTACTTCTAGCTTGCTTCCCTCTGTAGAGTAGAACCTGCGGGCCAGGTCTTCCTCAGCATGGCCAATCTAGAGTCTAATCTAGCCTGGACCTTTGAGGGGACTGAGACAACGTGCCTGAGATCAGTTGAACTCCTTGCTATACATTTATACAGATCCATCTACATTAACTCCCATTCTATGATAGCAGAGCACGAAGGCACGAGCGAAGTCATGGGAAGAGTGCCGACTGCTACAGTGGCCACTCAATAATTCGAGCAAGGCTGCGTCGCACAAACTAGACTTGGAACTACTTGCACAAGAAGGAACTGACCTGATACGATTAACAGCCTCCCACCTCCCACCTCCCACCTCACACGCAAGCACGATGTACATTGAAAATCGGGCTTCTGAATCAGCTTCCAACATCGATCTTCAGCTGACTCTACTTCGAACCCTTCCTTCCCCGATATTAGCCCTCTCGTCTGACAGGAGAACAATCGAATTTGCGAATCAAGTGGCTCGCAGATTATTAGGATTTCGCGACAAGAAACACTCCACAGGGCAGGAGATCCTGGGATACGCGCCCGCAGACCTTGGAATTGAGCCGGCAAATGGTTTGACATGGACAAATGTGCTGGATGGACTCGTGGGGCCACCGAAGTTAGGGGTGGATGACGACTTGAATAAGCATGAGCTACTAGAGGAGGTGGAGGTACTTGTGAAGAATCCAGTTTCGTTGGGAAAGAAATGCATGCGGATTTCCGTCTCTCACTTGACTGCAAATGATTGCTCCATCTTTGTTCTTGTATTTGAACCCTCAATCTCGAGGGACATAGTCGTCGCGGAGGATGGTCTACAATCCATGGACCAACAAGCCTGTCCATCACTAGGAAGGGATGGTCGGAAAAAACAGTGAATCAATCGAATTTGTTGATAAAGATGTAGGAGACCGCCTTCTCAAAATGCGAAGAACCCTCTTTAACACGTCTGATGTGGCTAGATACCTGTTTACTGCAGACGAAAAATACTATTTGACAAACAAGAAGGTTCAAGAAACCTTGGGGTACGTGATGGGGGACGAATGAGGGTGCAATGGACATGAAACCCGGTCTCGACTGGAGATCTGGAATGCAGATTTTACAAGACTCCTTAAAGAAGAGTAATACCCCGACGTACGTCTCGTCCGCGGCAAGCAACCTTCCGCAGATTATGTATGTGGATTTATCCATGAGCAGACTCGTGAAAAGATTCTTATGAGTGTCACTGGCAAGTGTTTGTATGATGAACAGACTAAAGAGTTTCTTGGCGGGATCTGTTAGTGTAGGAATTTGCAGGAGTATGGAAAGTTTCTAGAAGACGAGCAGGAGAGGCTGCTATCGAGCTATGAAACTGTTTGTGATGTGATGCCCCATATGGTCTGGACAACTAAGCCGAATGGTGCGTACCCAATTTCTCGGAGCAGAATTGCCCCTCTCGAGCTGACTACTCATTGCTCCTAAATCATGTTTGAGTTCCTCCTGATATATCTAGAACAAGTAAACTGACTCCGAGTTTTTGGGTATTAGGTCATGTAGACTGGGCGTCCAAACGAGTGAGTTATCCCAGATATCTCCTAGTCGATCTTTTGTTTTCTCCCCTTTTTTATTGCTTTCGTGAATTACCATTCATGACCTGCGCTATATTTGCCGCCAACTACACTATCTAGAAGCCACGATCTCTGAGCTAATGAAATTCCAGTGGTATCAATTTATCTGAAGAGCAAAGAGAATTCGTAAATAGCATCCACCTCTCAGCAGATGCACTTCTCACTATCGTTAATGACGTCCTAGACTTCTCAAAAGTCGAGAGTGGCCGCCTAGACATTGAGAAGCTCCCTTTCAACTTAGCAATGGCAGTAGCGGAATTGACCAAGCTTCTTGCAATCTTTGCCGGACAGAAGGGCATCAAATTTATTTACGAGAGCGATTTGGATGATGATATACTTTTGGGGGATCTAGGACGAATCCGACAGGTGTTATCGAATTTACTGACGAGTGCGCTGAAGTTCACTAAAGAAGGCACAGTTACTCTGTCTGTGACCAGCAGACAAGCTGGCGGCATTCTGGATGTCGTGTTTGTGATGCAAGATACTGGAATTGGTATCGAGAAGAAGGTTCTTGATAAGCTGTTTTGGCCATTTAGTCAGGGTGATACATCCACAGCACGCTTGTATGGTGGTACGGGTCTCGGGTTAACAATATGCAGAAATCTGGCGGGTCTCATGGGAGGTTCAATTGCCCTGGACTCTATTTACTCAGACGGGAGTACAGCCAGGTTTTCTGTCCCCCTCACAGTCTCCTCTGACAGTATCACCCACTTGGAAGAATCTACAAGTTCTTCTGGCTCGGCTCCTGCGAATCTAGGCTTCCAAATCCCCAGAAACCTGGCTAGTATTGATACGTTCTCAACACAGTCATTTCCATTCAGAGCCCTCGGTCAGCCTTCTCGAGTCACTGCAAAAGCAAAAGTCCAACCCCCCGCCTCACACACACTTTCAGCTCGTCAAACCGCAGAATTATCACTCGCCGAGAGAAAGAAAATCAAGGTACTTGTTGTGGAAGACAATGTGGTAAACCAAACAATCGCTATAAAAATGATCCGCAGATTAGGCTTCCCTGTAGCAGCAGTGTGGAATGGAAAAGAAGCACTCAATTATGTTCTTGGAGAATCTACAGAGCAACCCAGACCGGACATAATCCTTATGGATGTACAAATACCAGTCATAGATGGTTATGAAGCGACTTGGATCTTAAGAAGTGATTCGAAATACAACAAGGACAATGCAACGACCGATAGTGATAATGCCGGTAGCGTGGCACGCTGGCGTCAGGGCAAGTTAAGCGATATTCCCGTTATTGCTATAACGGCTGGTGCTATTACTGGTGATGCGGCTAAGTGTCATGATGCTGGTATGGATGATTATCTTGCGAAGCCAGTTGAGAAGGCGAAGTTGGAGGTTATGCTTGTTAAGTGGGTTTTGAGGAGGGGTACGGGGAGGAGGTCGTAGTTTAGAGCAGGCGAGGTGAAAGGTAGAAAGGGGAGACGAGAGAGAACATGAATTATGTTGCATGATTGGTTTGGGCTGGAGTTCAGGGTATGCTTTTGTTAGCTGATGATATGAAACGGGGTTTGGACTGGTTTTGGTTTTGGCATTGCTAACATCGAGTTGTGGTTGGAATGGAGAGGGCGTATAAGGAGTTGTATGATGCTACTGTAAACAGAACAAATTAATTCATTGATACTTCGCTAAGTATGGAAGTGCTTTAGGTACTACGATCTTCTAGTCTACGATTGCATTATAGAAAGGGAGTAAGGAAAGGATGAATAAGGAGTAATAGTGAGTTATACAATTTCAAGTTTAAGTGTACAAGCGAGTTACTTAAATTAAGTCAGTTACTTAAATCTAGATTAAGTGAATTTGTTAAGGTATGCCTCCTAATAACTGTTGTCCTCTATAATATAGTCACGTGGCAGTGACTGCATTCTAGAGAGTATTTCTTAGATTCTATAGAAAATAAAGAACATACCCTGTTGAATGGCAAGGTTATTGGGAGCAACATATGGGTGGGCAAAGCGGTGTTGTATCCTGTGAGGAATTAATGTGTGGGAATCGGCATACTTGTAGTAGGAGGACGATTATATAACCATTCCCATTTTCGTTAGGTTTAACATACCCTTTATAATTACCTAGGCACTTATAAGAATATTCTTAGTAACTTTATCGTACTACACTTACTCTTACTTGATGTCTACTAGGTAGTTTTAAACAGGAGCAGGGAGGCGATGTGGTCCGTGCAAACAGATTGAATCTCGACCTCACCCCGCACCCAACCTCACCTCATTTCTCTATCTCGGTAGTCAAGTGTAGGTAGCATATATCTTCACAACACAAACGACCAACATTCATTACATTACTCTATTCGTCCCTTTCCTACTAAAAGACATACAAGAGCAAAATATAAGCTCACGCCTTGTTCAACACCACGACCGGCAGAATCCAGGATCAATTCCAGCCTAACCACACCAGCCAAATCCCATTACAGCAAACATAACCATCACATCACAAATCAAGCATACAGTGCATACCCTTAAAAAAACATGCGTCCCCTCTCAACCACCATCTCCCAAACCTCCCTAGCAGCAACAATACTAGTCTCCACCATCGGAACCTACATAGCACTCACCCCACCCAACAACCAAGAGAACCCCATCTCAAACTCCGTACCAATCCCCTCACCTTCACCATCAACAAGATCAACATCAACAAACGACACGATCCAGTGGTTAAACCTCACAAATAAACACACTATAAAAATCTTATTAGCTCCCTTCGGTCTCCTAGCACTACATACCTCCATCCTAGCATTCTTCTATCCAAACATCCCATCATTCATCCTCGGCCACGCCACAATCACAAAATCTACAACCACAACCCCTAAAACCACTAAAACCACCACAACCACAAAAAACCCCCTAAACACCACCCACCTAACCTGGACACCCCAAACAACCCTCCTCCCCCTCCTCCTAAACCTCCTCCTCGGAATCCCCCTCCGTCTCCACTCCTACACCACCCTAGGTCCAAACTTCACATTCAACCTCACAAAACCCTCTTCCTTACAAACAACTGGAATCTATAAATACGTACAACATCCCAGTTATACAGGCCTTGTTACTATTATTGTGAGTAATTTGATTTTATTGGGGTTTGGGAGGAGGGATGGGGTGTTGGGGTGTTGGATTCCGCAAAGGTGGTCGAGGCGTTGGAGGAATTGGGAGGGGTTGGGTGGGGAAGGGGGTTTTTGGGGTGGTTTAGGAGTTGAGGGTATGCTTGTGGTTTTGGGAGTGGGGGTTATGATGGGTGGGGTTTGGATGAGGGTTAGGGAGGAGGAAGGCATGTTGAGGGGGGAGTTTGGGGGGGAGTGGGAGGCGTGGCATGCTAGGACTGCGAGGTTTATTCCTTGGGTTTTTTAGGTTGTTTGAAATGTATATCTAAAGTCCTAATTTGTTGTTGTTTTGATACGCCTAGGTCGGTGGCACTGAACAGTCGAAGTCTCACCTTACTCAGCATATACCTTTTAATGCTTTTGCAATGTTCTGGTTTTTATCTGTTCGTTTATTTCATTAATTCCTATATTTTATTTCCCATTTCCTATCTTTTCTTTAGCACCTCTCGTTGCTCTTTGAGATACTTACTATCACTTTAAATACTACTACCCTTAACAGCAGCAACTTCCGACCTCACAGGAACATTATGATCCCTCCCAGGCTCAGGGAATCCACCAACTTCGACCCCCTTCCTGAATAGTAAACAATGAGAAGACCCTCCAAAATGAAACATACCAGTCTGATCTCCCTTCTTAACATGTTCTCCTTCCTTAACAGTAATTTCGCAAGTTGATACTTCGTCCATTCCAATACCGATGAAGGCCATGAGTCCGATATCAGGGTTATCGGCTTCGATGAAGATGATTGCTCGCGCTGCTAGGGATGAAATGTATCCTTGTGCGGAGGAGATTCCCACCTTGTTTATTTCTTTGGTGTTCGGGTCACCGAGTCCTTCCCAGAGGGGTTCGGAAAAGTATGTACCGTCCACTACGTAGGCTTTTTTAATGGTGCCGCTGACAGGTGAGTGCCAGCGGTGATAAGAGAGTGCGGATAGGAAGGCTTGGTAGACGGTTGCTCTGTCGAATTGCTGAGCGAGTTCGTCGTGTGCAAGCATATCACTTACGGAGTATGGTTGGCCTTTAATCCAGAATCTATCGAAGAGCTTGCAGTCTCGTTGGGTTGCGAATGGTTTGGATTCGCAGGCGTTGGCGATGATACTATCGTTGTCTGGTGCAGCAATGGGACGGTAGCCAGCTTTTACATTCAATTCGCGGGTGAAGAAGTCTGAGGATGGTCGTTAACGATATGTCTTTTTGTAGCTGTTTGAAGGGTAGAAAGCTTACGGTCCCATGATTTGAACCCATGATTCTCTGCATCAGGGTCGCAGACGAACATTTCATGGAATTTCAAATCAGTTCCACCGGACTTGTTGGCTACAGTCTGGATGTCTGCAGTAGCGGTCTCACCAAACCACCCGTGCTTGTCTCTGCCAAGGACCTTGGCTGACTCGGGGGACTATAGAAGGAAGGTTAGTTAAATGATCGCCGGTAAGTGTAGTTCATATAAGAGCTAGTACGGGTTCTACATACCTTCAGATACTTGCCCCACTCGTTTAAGACCTTCTTAACCATAGCATTGACCTCGGGATCTAAGAAAGCTGCATGGCCTGATGGTGTTGACATAGGGTAGTCGAAGACTTCAAAACTGTCAGTAATGTGACTTCTTCTTTGGCTTACAGGTTGAAGAACATACCTGCATTCATTGGCACACCGACCATGCCTACTTTCTCAGCTGCATCCGTCCAGTGTGGTGCAGTAGTGAGAATATGAGCCAGGACTTGCAGCATATGTTCATAATCCCTAATTTGTTTGTTTCCCGTAGGGTCTTGCTTGTAGATTCTAGAATGTATAAGTTTGTATACAACCCAGACCAATGAGAAGTGTATAGAGAAATTCACCTCTTGACGGGTACCTCTTCGAACATGGCAGTAAAGTACATGTGAATACGGGCATTGGTTTCAATCAACTTTTTAAATTCTTCGAGCACTGGAGGAAGCTTCTGTGGATTCTTGTCGACATGGTCGATTTGGTTTTGAAGCCATTCCTTATGAAAACGATGGTCTGCTGGCATCCATCCACCAGTTCTGAAATAGAGTCAGTAATGGTATATCATGTAATGGCTATCTACAGAGCCAATGCTAACTGACCTGTGTCGGTGATGCTCCTTTGGGATTTCATGACCAGCTTCTGAGGGGAGCTGGGTCTGAACAGACATGATTGCGTAGTACTAGATTGAGGGTTCTGGTAGTTAAGGTATTGTGATATTGAATGAATTGGCCCGAAGAAGTGAACCGGAATGGTATGAAGAACAGAGGAGAAGTCATTGCCAAGGAAAGGGGTCTTTTATGTAGGGTATATAAAATCCATTGAGTTCTCGATCCCTTATGACGAGTTCGTGGCTGACGGCTACGTACCTCTTCAGCCACGCTCGCCTCAACTTGTGGACTGAATGAATTTTTGTTTGCATCTTCAATACCGGTACTGGAGTAGATCTTTCTGTCTGACGTCAAGCTGAGTAACGCCACATGAAGGAGGGGCTCTTCAACCCCAGCAACGCCCAGTCCTCGTTAACGCATGAACAAGCTTTTTATCATATGCTTGTTCCTGACGTTTCCCAGGAGGGTATTTTACGTAAAGACAGGAACACCACCAGATCTTATTATAAAGTGAAAAAACAACTGAAAAGGGAAAAGATGGAGCTTAGAGGCTAAAACTTAAACCACTTACTTCCCTGATCCACGATGCATACGAAGTAGCCCGCTTGCACTTATCTTTTGACAGGCTTCCAGGGCAGCATTGCTCCGGCTACTACAACTAGGACCGAGAAATGCGAAGTAAAGTAAGTGACTACTGAGAAATGCCTAACCCCCCGAGCTTCCATTACTATGGTTCAGTTTCGTCTGTTTTCGTTCTTTATTCGAGGAGAAGAAGAAGAAAGAAAAGATTATTGTTGTATTCTTCACTTTTGATCCTATCTCCTAAGCGAGTACGTCTCCTCATCACAGAAGGAGAAGATATCTCGAAAGATACCTGGTTGTATCTATGAAATACCTTTTTTTATCAACAACGTACAGGATATCATCTATACAAAGAATCAGTACATAGAATAAGACTTCCTACCCATCCCAATACACCACATCAACCCTTAACCCTCAACCTACAACCCCCACCTCATTCCCACAAACGCCATCGAAATCCCCGTAAACCCTCATACCCTCCCTAACAATCTCCCTAAAAGTCTCAATCGAACAACTAGCACCCGGTCCACCCTGACATCTAGGAATAGGTCTAGGTGCCGTATTAGCAATAACCCGCACAAACTGTTGTTCCTCATCTCCTTCTCTTCCTAGGCCTAGATTGGAGCATGTCAAAAGTTCAATACCGACATGGCCTAAGAAAGGAATCAGTTCGGCCATACGCCAGGATCGAGACCAGTTTATGCGGTCTGTAGGAAATTCTTCGGCGAACGCGTTAGAGGAGTTGAAGAGGCCCAGGGCGGTGGCTATGAATGGCGGGACCTCGCGGTGGGTGAAGGAGATGAAGAAACGTTGGTTGTCGGTATCTATATCGGCTGCTATATGGAGCCAGCGGTTAGTTATCTATAGGAACAGTTGAAAAGCATCTGAGTATAGAACTTACATGTAGGATCAGTATTATGAGAAGGATGGAATTTAGACATTAACTGCTCCGTCGTATTAAGCCACGGAAATCCCAAGTAAGGCGAAAGCGGATTTCCATGGCCGACCATATATGAGTACTTGAGATCCCAAGCATATTCATATGCCATCCACTCATCGTCTGTAAAGACATGACAAATATCACTCTTGCCATTAATAGCTGATTCGTAACCACACAGTTGCTGAAGACCCATTATATCATTTGGCGCAAGTTCTACCGGTGAAAAGCGCTGTAGACGTGCTATAATCGATTGCGTATATTTGAGAGTAAAGATATCTAGCTCGGCATCACCTGGGTCTTTTGAAAACGCACTGCAATGCTTGTGTGGAATCTGCGAGTGAAATGAGCCCGTGGAGTTTATCTGTACCACCTCTACCTCGCGTGGAAATACGGCCGCAAATGCAGCAGCTGTATCCTGTGTCCGGGCCTTCTTGTCTGCGTATATCTTTGTCGTGGTCGGGACCAAGTCTGGATATCTGGAGAGCAAATGTTTCCCAACCTTCTTAGAATCTTTGATCCCCTGTGGTGTAATCTTCTCCATCTGATTTTCGGGGTCATCAATTGGTGTCACCCATTTGTCGAAGAAGGACAGTGGACCAGTCCATCCTTTCCGTTTCTTCGCTGACGAGGAAGCAAAGGTCGTATTGAGCTTTACGAGGAAAGGCTCAATATACTTCGCATAGTCGAGTTTGTTGGCATATATTGCTGCATGACGAACGAGATATGAGGCCGCAGTAACCTCACAGTTCAGCGGAGCGGTATGCTTGAGCCCGGCACCAATTGCATCAAAGTAGGGACTGATTCCTGGTAAGTGAAGCAGGGCATCGAATTTGTAGTCCTGGGTATGAGATTGGGGGAGAAGGGGTATCTGTAATGCAACGACAGAGGAAACAAAAAGGGCCACAGAAAAAAGACGAAGCATTATTAGGTACCTTATTGGGGGTTGAGATATGCCTATGTTGCCTGCGTTGCCTGCGTTGCCTGCATAACATACGAGGTATTTGAAGGCTTTCCCTGTATTCGGGAATGGATACAATGACGTCACTACTCAGCCTTGTCACAGCCTCGCATACCTATCCAGGGATAAGTCTTATCACGATGATGCTGAGGTGAAGAGAATGAGGCTAGTGTAGCTAGGTAGGCAAGTATCAATAGGTAATGAATGATATCGAGAGATTGATTCCAGAGCAACGGAACTTACAAAGTCACGATTCTCACTAGCGCAGCACGGTTGCGGATGACTTTCCGCAAAATCCCTGAGGACGAGGACCAAGTCCGGCTCGCCAGTACGAAATACTGGGAAAAAGGAAATAAGAGACAGGGAATGCAATTTTGACATACCAAGTTCTAGTATCAGACCCAACCCGGACCCTTAAAAACACCACCCTAAGCGAAGATAAACCTTCCATGGAACGCCGCTGTCCAGTCCCAACCTACCCGACCATATCAACCCGTGCCCATTTTATACATATACTGCCATCAAGGTCCTCTCGCTCATCCCATCTCAAGTGTTCAAGCTCAAGGGAGAGAGTCTCTAGGTCAGCTGTGCTCTTTGATTTTGTGCACCCGTTTCATCTCACACCTCCTCACCATCCCCAACAGCAACCAACCTAACACCACCACCTGTGCCCCTCTGCTCAGCCTCTCGTCTGGCAGCCCTTCTCCTCTCTACCTCCGCCACCAGTCCTTTGAAGTAAACCTCCGCCTGCACCGTGGCACTATAAGACACTGGTGTCCAGCTCCATACATTCCTCCTCTCACTATCTGCACCAGCAGCTAGCAACGTCCTCAGCACAAGTAAATGGCCGTTTGAAGACGCGAAATGCAGAGCAGTGTTTCCATCAGAGTCGGCATTCTCAAGTAATTTGAGAGGGCCGTCTGGAGAGAAGGTAAGGAGGATTTGGAGGCAGGTATCATGGCCGTGACGTGATGCCTCCATGATTGCATCGCGTCCGCGAATGTCACGACGTGCAACCATGCTCGGCACCGTCGTGCAAAGGAGATGAACTCTGGATTCAAAGTCAGCTACCGTTCCATTGTGTTGTCTCCTTTCAATGCGCAAACTCACATCTCGGTGTGGCCCTCCCTCGCAGCAAGCATCAGCGAAGTCTGGTGCTCCTCATTCAAGGAGACGCCGTCGGATTCATGGCCGCGATCAAGCAGTAGCTTCGCAATGGCAAGAAAGCCAAGTGTACATGCTAGATGGAGGGAGGTATTGGACAGGCCTAGGGGAGAGAAATCGGGATTGTGGATCATCTGGGGATGAGAGGTGAGAATGCGACGGACGAGGAGAGCATCATTGTTGTGGATTGCTCGGCGCAGACGAAGTGATGGGTCGATCCTATTGATATTGCCATGGTCAGGGCCTTATTTAGAGAGCGGTAGTTGTGAGATATGGAAGAGAAGGATGATGATGGATACTTATTTTTACTTACATCGTGTGAGCACCGCAGTACGGTATCGTTTACATTACAGCGATCTTCATATGTTGCAAATCATAGTCTAGTTGGCCGAGCAGCGTTTGATGTTTCGAAGCCTACTAATAGAGATGTTCCATTGGGCTGCAATAACCGTCGTCTATTTTAGATTCTAGTCGAGGGCTGCACCACTACGAGTAATCACGTGGGTAGCGAGAGCCCACAGCCAGCCTTGCCGTTCAGCTGAAACCGGACCGGTATCACGATGCATTCACCGATGTTTTGGAGATGAGATGCCGTTGGAGATTCTGCCTTGTTGACAGTTCTGCTTTGCTCACGGGTGCTGCATAATGGCGGTGCCGGGCTCATTTCGTCCTAACGACCTTGGCGGCGTCTGATCAACACCATCTGAGTTTTGAGACGACCTCCTGTCATCCAACTGGTGCTGCAGTGATTGTTTGGAGTCCCTAAGGTGACAGCATGCTTTCACCGACCATACTCAGGCAAAGATGGCTTTTGTTTTGTTTTCATGGATTTGAATAAAATTGCATTGTTATGTTTATGCTTACTTTATGCCATTTTGTTTGTTAGTAGCACAACTCCATTCCCCATCCAGTGAGACGGTCAAAAGGCCAGTCTATGATATTAACATTTCCTCGCTCGCGATTTATAGACAATGGTCATTGAACACGTAAAAACAGTAGAAAGTACTCCCAACCACATTCCATTTGATATTCCACATGAGATGATCATAAAAAAAAATAAAACACCCACCCTCTTTCCCACATCTCACTCCTCGAAATTAAAAAACTTTGCTTATTGTCACAACTCTATCTTCGAAATTATAACCATCTCGTCCCCTCTATGAGATGAATTGGCGGCGGGCAAATCTCAACTTTCGTCCGGTCTTGCCACCCTTACCAGCGTTCGCATTTCCGCCCTTTGCGTTGGCGTTGGCAGTTGCCTTTGCGGCAGCAGCGGTAGTTGCAGCAGCAGCTCCAGCGTTACCTAGAAAGAGAGTTAGTAAGATGTATAGGCATTAACGAGGTGATGATAAACTTACCCTTTGCGTTGCCGTTCGCCTTAGCAGCATTGGTTGCCTTAGCAGCAGCAGCAGAACTGCTCGACAAGTTGGGGTCAACGGCACCAGGTCCAGCGGCAACAGCGCTAGCAGCGGCGGCGGCGGCAGCTTGACCACCTGATCCGTTGTTCGAAGCAGCATTTGCAGTGTTTCCGTTGCCAGAGACAGTGAACTTAGTGCAGTCATCAGCAGTACCACGCTGGGCGACTGGCATGAGGACAGGCTGATGGTTGGATGAAGATGCCATGGTGCATACACGGTAGTTACCAGCTGGGAGACCACCAGTGACAACAGCAGTAAGAACACCTTGGGCGTTCGCAGGGTCGTTGATACCCTTGAAGAAGGCAAATTGCGTAGCGTCCAGAGGCTTTGTTGGGTTCAAGCTGTTTCCTAGGTCCTGAACTGTGACGTGAGTGTGTCCAACAACTTTTCCGCCTTGCAGAGCTTGTGGCGCAGCATAGTATGTAGCATCAGCGTTGGTGAAAGAACCGGTGACCAAGTTGGTCATTGCTACAGTGATGTTGAAAGAGGTATCTGACGCTATCGACTTTCCACCGGTTGTTGGGTTAGTAATGACCGAGGAGACCATTGCGGTCTTGGCTGGAATATCACCCATTGCTATTGTTCGTCAGTTTGAGTTCGCAGATCGCCCAGGCCAAGCAAATATACTTACGGATACCGTTACACGATCCAGTGAGGATTTGAAGACCGTTGGTCAAAGTCTTTCCGGCACAGTTGTTGATAAAGTTGTTTTGAGAAATGGCAGATAGAGCCTGTCCAACTTCGGCTGCTCCAATTTCCTGGCTTCCATCGACGAAAGAGCCACTCTGAATAGCATTGGCAGAAAGAGTCGTTGAGTCAGCGTTGGCATTGGCGTTATTTGCAGGTGATGGATTGGGGTTAGCCTCAGCGTTGACCATGCTGCCAGCCATGAGCGCAATAGCGCTTGCGATCTTGAAGTACTGCATCTTAAATATCTTGGCCTGTTGGATCGAGCCGGCGAGGATGAGAGGCTGATTGGGGCGAAGTAAACAAAAGTCTTGCGGCAATCGAATTGAAAGAGTGTAAAACCGTCGAGGTGTGAGGTAGGATAATTAGATGCACGGTCAACGTGATCCTGGCTTGGCTGGCAAGATGAAGATAAAAAAGAGGGAATGTGAAAGAGAGCAGCCCGCCGAGAAATATGAAGACACAAGAGATTGAAAGATGCTTCAGATGGTGAGTGGAGAGAGAAGGCGAAGGAAAGGCTGCGGCATTGTACTTATTTAAAATCTTGGCAACGGGTCCATTGATCTGTGTAGCACAGACCAGACCAAGACCAGACCAAGACAGACACTTACGAACAGTACTCTCGGTGCAATCCTGCACAGATTGGCAATGATGATCCCGTTGTCGCATTGAGTCCATGAAACTGGAGGTGAGGTTGGTATTGTCGCAGTCGGGGGCCCAGCTGCCATCCCAACCAGGACTGGCGAGCGATCAAGCGGATTCAGAATATCGGACCAAGCGCAGGGACGAGAAGCAGAGAGACACATCCTGGCGGCGGCAAAGCTTGTCTGATGTCACGACCAGACGGAGACGAGTCCAGATGATGGCTGAGAGGCGGCGAGGGGAGAGGATAGTGGAGGTTGAGTGTATGAGGGAGGCTTAAGCGGAAACTGTAGGTGTCTGGAAGCGACGGCCAGTCCAAACGCGACCCTTGCGCCGGCCAGGGGGGGAGAAATATGGTTAACAGGGACCAGGGAATACAGGATATCGAATCTGTACGTTAAACAGCTAGGATTGCAAACATTATGGCAAGTATTTTGGAATCATTTGAATTTGTTTAGGGCTGGGTGTTGTGGCAGATTGATGGATAGAAATGTCAGCCACTAGGTACTATAGTATGAAATGTTGAAGAATCATAAGAGAGACGTCCAACAATAATAAATCAAGGCTCGGAGCGCGGCAACCCAAGCAAGCGAACTTTTGACGCCCAGAAGCTGGTTGCGCCAATAAACATTCTGAGATTGAGCCTCCTCTGTACAGTATCTCTCGCTTACCCTCCCTCCCCAGTCAAGCTTCTTTGGAATCCTCGTCCAACTCCACTACAACTCCACCCCAAGGCTCGAGTTCAAACAGTATCAGCTCCACCCCATCCACAACCTAATCTTCGGATGAATCTGTGGTCCACGGTAATAATGTTTGGCAAAGGAGGATGAAAAGGCTTTGTTTTCAGATCGAGTCACATTGCCTACCTATGGAATCAACCCTCAGCTATCTGACAGTGACAGCGGCTTCTTCATCATCTGATTGTGTACGGTGTTTATGCCATCAATCGCTTCCTTTCGGTTTCCATTCAGATGAGGGACTACTCCCTTCTGATGTCTCTCCAGAAAAATGCAAACAAAGCCAGGTCGGCTTCTGCGCTTTCCAGCCGATCAAACCATATGCCATTACGCTTATTACAGGGCATCCGAACTATTTGCAGGGCTGGAAGAGTTGTACCCGTGACTAACTAACTACTTCGTACAGTACTACCTACCGTACTGACTAAGATTCCATAACGGAGTATCTGCTTCCTTATTGGTCGTCAAGGCCGTGTTTCTTTCTGATTCTTCCATTTTCAAGTGGGCCAGCAGGAATGCTAAGCTTTCTGCCCCTGTCTCTTCCTGGTCGTAGGGGTCCTCACGACTCTCTGTACTAGTACGAGACACTTAGTCGGGCGTCACTGAGAGATGAGAAAATGGCTGTAGCTCGGTCTCGTACCGAATCACAGTCGTCGCGCAAGAGCGAGGTGGGCCCACCAGAGTTGTGAAAAGCACCGGTAACTCCTTACCCGCCTCAACTTACTACCTCAGATGCCTGCATTGTAGACCATTGACACCTGCCATCCGGTATCTTTGGGAGGGCGTTTCAAGACGTCGTTACAGATTTTGATGGAACTCCAGGGCTGTACCAGGGCTGTACGCCTCGAGGCACAGATCGTTGCCGGGTTCCGATGTTAACTCTACTTCACTCAAGCTTGTTTGAAAGCTTGGCATGAATTTCAGATGGCAGAAGCTGTATCCGACGAGTCAACGTGGAGGCGAACGTGATTGCATTTTGACAGACGGTAGTGCCATATGTTCATAGCCAAGCGGTATCAACTCCATCTTGGTCTTTTAAGCCTTTGTCGCGACACTTCATCCTTTGAAAACAGAACACAAGCATTCCGATCACGAGACACATCATCTCTTGACCATCTCTTGGAGTCTTGGACCGACTTGTTCTTTTCCCCACGCGAACTCCCAAGAGTTTGCCATGATACGCATATCTTGGGTGTTTGCTCTCAAGAACTTGGCTGTTGATCACAGATCGATGGTAATTCTCCGACCATAAATATTCTTGTCAGGTCTTGGAATTATCTTGGAGTTTGAGGCCAAGAGCATTGCCAACCATTGTGTAATGCGTGCTTTCATTGCTCGTGCACTCAGCTCCTCATATATAAGCGGTAATGCCCACCTTGGTTTTTCTACTAAACTGATGATTCCAAATGCAAAGCATCTGCCATTTTCACCGGCTGTGGTCGATGTCGTGCCGCGATGAGGACATTTCCCCAGATTTTCACATTCGTTGCATGGTGGAGCATCGCCTGTGGCGTATGAGCCCATTCACATCTAGAATCGTACAATGAGCAGATTTCAAAACTCGTACGATATATTAGTATATCTACGTGATGTTTCCCTCCACTCTCTTCTTTCATGACGATGGGAATACAAGATAAGAAGAGGAAACACTACAATTCATACGACAGAAAACCCTAACGCCAAAAATCAGCCAGGAACGCATACATCGTCTCGTCGTTCAAAATTTATTCGGACAACAAACAGTTCTCGTACTCGGTCCCGATTCATAAGACCAAGCCGAGTTTGCAAGCACTACCTCAGTCCAATGACTGAATACTTACACTACGCTTAAGATCTTGGGAATGGCGGCGGAGGATAGCATTGTGCAATGGAGGTTGTGCGTCGGATCCAGTCAAGGATACGAAATCATTGTAAGATCTCGACTTAGTGTAGCGATGGGGTCGATGTGGCGCCTTTGGCTTTTCAACAGACATCTCAGCTAGGCTCCTTTCAAGAACATAGTCGTAGAAATTTGGGCAGATTGGACGGAAGCTAGCCGCCGCGAGAGCCATGATCCCGAGCCCAGGTTCGAGTATAGCACTTTCTAATTGTTAACTACGCTATTTCACAAGGAGACGGATGGGTGTCTATACCTCACTGCAACATAGGCACAGTCGAAGAACACATCCTCCGATTCCAAAACGATCTTTGTGGTGGGAATTCGGAGCAAAGCAGCAATTCCAGCACTAACAACATGGTAAGTCTACATCAAACCTTCTAATCGTGTGAGAACTCACAAGAAACCCATCGCCATGAGTACCCTCGCACTCAATTTCGTCCTCCGATTGAAGTCGTCATCCCACAGTAGCCAAATGGGCAAGAAAGCAAGCACCCAGTCAGTCACCGCACCAGCGCCGGCAGCCACAAAGGCTACATTAGCCACCGACTCGGGATCCATACAGCTGCCATTAGCACCCACCCAGCCAGTCCAGAAATATTGCACAGGTTGGCATTGGAAAAGGACGACGAAAAAGAAAGTCATGTTCACAGCCGTCGTGACGTTGATTGAAGTCAGGATAATTCGGCGTTGAGTGTTTGTCTTAGCCGCCTGCCGCAAGTAAATCGCAGCTGTGTTGCGGAGGAGCGTTGCGGTCAGGATGGAAAACAGCTCGCCGAAGAACCAGTACTTGAGAGAATTCGCAAGATCATCAATATTCTCAACCTCATTTGGTAAACTCCCAATACCAAACTCCACACTTCGAAGCCCAGAATATATGTACATCGAATAGCTCAACTTGCTGCAGTTAGTTCGAGGATACAAACCCAAGGCGATTAAGCCTTGAACAGGTGACTTGCAAGGGGATCCATACCAAAGTAGTCACTAAGAAAATATCATCCGCAAAGACCGTCCTCGTCAATCGGCATCGCACAAACATGCGGATAGAAACAAAGGTCCATGTGAGCAGGAAGAACAACGAGAACAGAAATGTCAAGGCCTGCGCGCGGGATTCCAGTAGTCGTGGAAAGCGATAATCAGAACGAGACAGATCAAAATTGATGAAGAACAGTGAATGGTGTAACATGGTGTTGTCGAGGGAGTGACGCTTGTGCAGAATTTGAACGAGAAGATATACTGCCTTGAGTATCGTAGTACAAGTGCAGACGTCTTTGCACGCGAACTTGCAAGAAAATTTAAACAGGAGAAAAAGAAAGATTGACTGGATACTGGATACTTGACCGTCCTGATAAAGGGCAGAGGGAGGATTCATGAGATATGCCGCTATTGCTGCAGACTCCCTTCATGCCAGCACGCGGCTCGAGGAATGAGTACAGCGCAATCATACCAATGCAGGGCTGAACTGAATCATTTCCCGTTCCTATTTCTCGCCACAAGAGGCTGGACGGTGGTGTTTTTCTGCATGCCCATGGTGGCCCTAACCCCCATCCCTACCGTATCCCCATCAGCAGGCTCGCGCAGCAGTTCTTCGCAAACTCGCAACCAAAAAAAAAAGATCATATGAAGATGAAGATGAAGATGAACCACCCCACGCATCAAAACATGGAGTTGCGAAAGGGAAAATTGGCACGTGGCACCATTATGACCATCCGTAGCGCTAAATAACTAATTTCCGCGGCTCGGTGCAACCTTTTTTTCCGTGGAGACCAAATTATTTGAAGGGGCCCCCATTTGCATTTATTAGTCTGGTGTAGTGCCACCCCAAGTGTGCCGCCGAATCTCACCTCATTCTGTGCCTCTTCTTCTTACCTACTATATACAGTACGAGTACCTACCAAATACTACCTTACCGTACCTTATCCACCTATCTACACTTACCTACTACCTACTCTATCCATCCCGCTTCCTCTTCTCTACTCTTCCAACACCTTCACCAGAACTGTCAAGATATTCTACTATCTATTTAACCTTTCCTCAGATCTTGTCTACCTATACTGTAACCCAACTCGAGTGACTCTTCTCTCTGCCACCACCATCAGACTGCAATCCTTGTCGAGTCTACCTACCTACCTACAGTTCAATAGTCCTCCGTACCTCACGGCAACTCATAGCGAACCCCCATGTAAGCCCCTCCAAATTCCATCCTCCACACCTCGTACCTTCCTTACCTTCCCTTCCATACCATTCACCGGAGCACAACACTCATCGTCAAATTTAGTTATTCAGAGACAGCATGTCTTCTCCTCAAGAACGTACCGTCAAGCGGCAAAGTAAGCACAGGCAATAATCCATTGTTCTCGTTGTTCCATCCAAATGCCTCGTTTCACACAATCGCCATTCTTTGTGCGGAACGTAGAAAAAAAGTCTGACGGAGACAAATCTCCCGCTAATCACCACATTACACAACAACATATCATCTCCCACTCCCCCCTCAATTCAACATTGCAACCTTGATTAACGTGCCTCGCGAATTCAACTTCAATTGCACGAGTACTAATGTCTTCGTCTCAAGGAACCCAGTCGCTGCCTCCCCCCATGCTTCCGCAATTGGTCGCGGAGCAGCATGTCCCAATTCCATCGACCGACAAAGATACCAAGAGGCTCATCGTAGTCTTGTCCAATGCCAGTCTTGAGACCTATAAAGCCTCGCATGGCGGTGGCAGAGGCCCAGGAGCACAGCGAGACGAGAAATACTCGCTCCTCAATAGCGACGAGCACATTGGTATCATGCGCAAGATGAATCGCGATATCAGCGACGCGAGACCAGATATCACTCACCAGGTCTGACCCCAACAACTGTACGTGAAACGCTACCCTACCATGGTAACTAATTCGCTTCTGCAGTGTCTCCTCACCCTTCTCGACTCTCCCATCAACAAAGCTGGCAAGCTGCAGATCTACATTCACACCGCCAAAGGCGTCCTCATTGAAGTCAGCCCCACCGTTCGAATTCCACGCACCTTCAAGCGCTTTGCGGGTCTAATGGTCCAGCTTTTACACCGCCTTTCAATTCGATCCACAAACTCGCAGGAAAAGCTACTCAAGGTTATCGCCAACCCCATTTCCGACCACTTACCACCCAATTGCCGCAAGATCACCCTGAGTTTCGATGCCCCGATGGTCAGGGTCAGAGAATACGTGGAGGCGTTGGATGAGAAGGAGAGCATCTGCGTGTTTGTGGGAGCCATGGCGAAGGGTTCGGATAACTTTGCAGATGCATTCGTTGACGAGAAGATCTCCATCAGCAACTACTCTCTGTCTGCAAGTGTCGCTTGCAGCAAATTCTGCCATGCGGCTGAGGATGTATGGAATATCATCTAGATAATACGCGATCGAGCGAACGAGTGGTGTCGCGGTGGATCATCTCGACGCCAACGAACGCGATTTGGATGGGGACGGGGTGGACACATTCGGAGATTCAGGTCGATCTCAAAGGTGAAAGCGGGACCTCAAGTAGAAGCAACGATCATAACATCGTTTGCTGATGCTCGTGGTCGCCGGGCTTGGGTGTCTGTGTGCTCTGTCTCTGTTTTTGCAACCAAAACATCAGGCGTTCAACATCAGATCCAAGACGCTTTAGTCGTCTTCGTGGACCACTTCAACTTGGTCCACATCTCCTTTTGTCAGCCTACCCACCAGTCAAGTGGCTTTTTTGGTACGATAAGCGTCGCAATACTTGGCTATTCTCTCTTTCCACGAATCAACTTGGCCGGTTCATTAGGGTTAGGAAGCGGTCTGCGATGCCGTGCGGCCCAGCTAGAGCGATGAGGCTGGCGAGTAATTATCTGGCGATATGCATTCCAACCATTTGAGTCATCAAGAAGAGTGGGAGGAACAACAATCAATCAATCAATCAAAAAATACTTTGACAGCGCGCCCGGTTTCTTACGCAGAGATCTATGGTATGGGAAGGTGAAGATACTGCACTGAAATGCGTGCTTGTCACACGTTATACATAATGGTGAGCCAAATCTATGGTGAGATGTCAGATCTCGTGACATAATTGGGCTCGTGACAGCGCCTTGACTTGACAGATCAAAAAGAGCGCGCAATCCGCCGTAAAAGGTCGTGGCCATATCCATTCCTATTTGACATGCTGGTGATGCACGTCTTTCGTAGAAACCAATGGCCATTGCAAGGCGATCATTCCACCGAGAGTTCTATCCGTTCCACGGTCTGCATATGCATCCCGGACAAGCCTGAACGGTTGCCGGGAGATCAACCGCCTATCCTATTTGTTGGTGGGGTCTTTGTAGCCTCTTCAACGTGGCACGCATTGCGGTGCCTTGTTGTGCCTGGACCCCGAATGAGGAGAAAGGGGAGTTCGTTGTTGGATGTAAGTGGTTCAGAATAGTATACAACTGGACTGTGGGGTTTAGGAGGGCCCTCTGTCAAGGTTCTCATGTCGCCATGCGTGGTATTCCGTGTTGGGAGACAGAACACCACATGCGTGCGTGCCGGTTTCGCCTCGTGTCATCAGCATCTGCATACCCAAAAAACGATGCGGATTTCTCATTTGCTTTCTGTCCCTTCAAATACTGAGGGGTGTCTTGGATTTCTCTCCCGTCTTATTGCTTTTCCTGTTCATTGCATTGCATATCAAGCATCCATATATTCATTCTCCTGCCGATCTTTGAACTTTTCCATCAACGTTGCATTTGTTCTTCATAGCGTCCTGCAAAGCACTTCAGAACCTTATTACCTATTCTGAGCCTCTGTCGACTCTCAATTGAGGCTTGTTATTAGATTCATGTTCTCTTCAGACTTCCGCATATCTGAATTCCTTCAAGCAGCTGTCAAGCCATCAGAGCCCAAAATGCCAAGTCAGGTCGCATCACGCGTTTCTCACCGCCCTCCAACTGTCATCGAGACAGCCGCGACCGAAAAGGAAGCAAGACGGGTCCTCGAGTGGCAACATGAAGTAGCAAAGAGCGTTTCTTCCCACAACGACTCGGAGGACGGGTCGGAAACCGGGTCTCAGTACTCGACCAGTACATATCGAACTCAAGCACGCGATGCAAACCCACCACCCAGATCTCACGCCCCCTCTCAATCTCACGCCCCCTCTCAATCTCATGCCCCCTCTCAATCTCATGCCCCTTCTTATGCTCCTTCCCAAGCTCCCTCGCAAAGAGAGAGCAGGGCACCACCTCGTCGCCATGCTTCCTATCCTGAACCCTCTGAAGCTCCTATGCGTCTAGTACGTCGAGTCACAGAAACAACTCACTCGTTTGAACCTACTCGTGAGGAAACCGGGATGAGTCGCAAAGCCATTATTGGTACATTACTCGGTGCCGCTGCCGGTGCGGCTGTGGCATACGCTATGGTGCGGTCCGAAGAACCCGAATCGATGGAGAACGCCCCAAATCCGCACCTTGCATATGGAACTAGTTACGAGCCGTATGGTGTCCATGCACCTTCGATACGGATTGTCGACAGAATTGAGATGGAGCCTGCTCAAGCTTTTGTCTCGATGCGTGACCGCGAGCCGAGATATGTGCCAGCCTATTCTGTTGCACGGGATTCCCGGCCACCACTTAGTGGCCGCAGCGACATGCACCGAATTTCCGATGGGAGAGATGCCTCTGTCGTCTCATCCAACTATTCCGGCTCTCAACGAACCAGGAGTCGCACCCGTAGCGATGCTGGCGATAAACTAAGACCCCTGAGCATCCTTCCTCCACCATCAGGAAGCCAAGCCGGAACACACGTTAGCAGAAAATCATCTAAAGCAGACGGTCTGTTACCAGCTACCACGGCCACACACGTCTCCAAAGCTCCATCCAGTGCCGCAAAATCACATGTCTCAACATCAACAGTCAAGCCCGCAACAGCCGTCATGTACGGATCAGGCCCTGTTCCTACAGCAAGCCCCTCAGCCGCAGGCACCAAAGTCTCAACAACAAAATCAAAAGCTGCTTCCAAAGCCGGATCCAGCCATCCCCACGAGACTAAAAGTCATGTCACGACCACCACCATCAAAGTCCTACCCAACGCAGCAGAACGCCGTGAAGAGTGGGCTAAAACCAGCAGTAAGGTCTCTGATCGTAGTTCTAAGACTGTGCGGGATGCTAGGGCTGTACCGGTTCCTAAGAGTGTGATTAGTGGGCTTGGATATGAGGAGACTGTTGCTCCTTGTGATAGTGTTAGTAATGTTGGGGGTAGGAGGGGTAGTAGAGGTGGCTGGTAGGATTTTTTTTTTTTTTCTTTCGATATCGACAGTTTTTGAATGAAGGGATTACAGGACCTATTTACCTGTCTCTTCTTTCTTTATTGAACTTGTTGTTGTTGTTTGGGAGAATTTTCTGTTCTCATTTTTGTGAGTTATGAATGTACGGCATGGTATGGACATGGTTTTGGTATGGTATGGCTTGGTAACGAGAAATGGATGGGAGGTTTAATCAATGTTCTCTTTTTCTCTTTGATATTATCTTTGGCATTTTTCGGTTGATGGGGGTTGGTGGTTTGGGTTTGTGGGCTGTTTGAGAGTAGATGAGATGAGATGAGATTTCTATATGTTTAGCATTATATATCCATGAGTTTTGTGATAGAAATTAATCGGTTATTTTTTTCTGCAATTGGGATATAGCTACTTGCAACTAAGCTTTAAACTAAATGCTTTAAATTAAGTTAGTTGTCTAGATGAGTGAGTTAATAGTAGGTAGCTGTTTAAAATCGCATAAGCTTATTAGTATTTATAATTATATACTTTCTATATATAGAAAGATACGTACATTTAAAGGCTTTTGGGATATTATACCTGTGGTGATAGGAGTGCACTCTAACAAGTTGTCTTATAGTTTTAATTATTCTAGGATTAATCGTCTGTATTAAAGAACCATATAGTATCATTCATTTTGTTAACCGGGTATCAACTCATCTTCAACTATATGAATTAGTTTATAAGAGATTATCTTGATTAGGGCAAGTAACTCTCTCTTATCTTTGAATAGACAACTATCCAAAATAATCCCTTATAAACTAATTTGTACAGTAATCCAACTTCTTAACCTGGTTGCACAGGTAGAGAGTACGGCGAAATGATCGTGCTGTCGCTCTTAACTACTAACTTCGGGTTTAACTTGCTTCTGCTTTATTAATCTTGTTAATTAAGAAGTTAATAAATATATACCTAACCCAAAACACGTATAAGTCACAATAGACTAGACCCTTAATTCTCTCTTTTCTCTAGAATAGGTACTTCCTAAGACCCCATAATTTATAGATATTCTTTCTTGGAATTCAATTCTTTCCTACAAGTTAGGTACCTATCTAGGTACTTAGTTTTAACTGTTTCTATTACTCTTTCGTAGAGTACAAAACTTACGTTTAACACTTGCCTACCGCGTTATTTCAGATCAGATGGTTAGATTATAGAGGTAGGTGATTAAGTACTGGGAGGTATGGTCACAAGTTAGTAGCTAGAGCAAGCTGGTTTGGTGAGGTTGGTAAGTGTCTGCCTTTGAAAGGCTTGGAATGTTAGGGATGGGCTGGTATATACCGCATACTTGAGTTTAAATAGTAGTAGTCACTGAGCAATTGATTTATGATTGTAAGTACTTGTTTTTTAACAACAAAATTAATACTTCAATGGCCATCCCCTATAGTTTAGTTTACCTGAGCATAATATCTATGGATTAGGTATTTTACATATTAAGAAATAGGTCCTCGGTTGAATTCACTATACTTGCGGAGATATTGACCTTCCAAACTTTCTGGTCTGTCAAACATAGAAGGATTGAAATGCTGCTGTCATACTCTCCTAAATACTACATACTGGCACTACAAGAATAAAGATGCATAATACAAGCACTAGCAGCCCCCAGCCATAAGGCATCCTACTACGACCACTCCGCCACGCTTCCGGCCAGACCGGCACTGACCAATAAACATGAACTTAAGCGAGAAGCCCCTTTCTTTAAAATCTGGTCGTCTCAAATTCAAGTCTTGGCTTTTAAACCGCACCGCAACACTCAACGTGGTACGGAATATTACCCTAATAAAAATATTTCGTCATCGACGCCACTTGAACAAGGAAATTTCCGAATCAAGTAAGCTAGCAAACATGAGCCGTTGGGAGAATACCCAGAAGCTTCCCAGAATTCCTAGAATTGCCATACAAATCCTTCCTGAGATAGTGGATAATCGTCGGTTTCAAAAGCATTCACCTGGTTCAACGCCACTGATAGGTCCAAGTCCCATCGCTTACCATTTCCTTTGACTTTTTCCAGGCTTTGGAATACGAGACTCTCCGACAATTTCAGCCCTGGGATCTGCATAAGATGGGCCTTGTACACCTTGTACACCTTGCTTTGCCCCCACCGCCCAAATCAGGTCGGTCGATCACTTGTTTGAAGATCGGTATGATAAAAAGACGTTCACACTTTAATTATTTTGCCCTTTTCCTTTCCTTCCAGCTTGGAGAATTTCTTTCCCATCTTCGATCATTACCTACTAACTGTTATCTACGTATTGTTTGTTTCTTTGTTTTTCTTGCAGCTTTCCACTCATTTGTGTACAGTACCGGCCGGATACGTAGGAAGGAAGGAAGGAAGGGTCAAAAGATGGACCATCCGTATCAACAATATCTAATGTCTCCCATGACACCAACAACACCCTTCTCGGCATCTTCCTCGCAAAGAGATCTACTCGGAGAACCGAAAATCCAGCGCGTAATGGAGCGGAAACCAGTGTTATACACAACGGGTACAGGATTTACAGAAACCGAACCGCCTATCTACTCACCACAACCGGGATCCAAATTAACGAGCCCGATATCATACGCTGATTCACAGAGAGTGTCTCCAACTTCAACGATAACTTGGTGGTGGATTGAGATCCTCTCAGCACTCGGCGCATTAGCTTGCATGGTCGCACTTGTCATTCTCCTGCGCTTCTACGAGAATAAACCTCAGCCGAATTGGGATATGATTAGTTTGAATACGGTGGTAGTGGCTATTTCAACGACTAGCAGGACGTTATTTATGATCCCGGTTGGTGCTGCTCTAAGTCAGGGCGCTTGGATTTGGTTCTCGCCTGAAAAGCAGCAGGGGAAAATTCATAGCAAGTTATCTGACCTGGAGGTTTTTGATGAGGCTTCACGAGGACCCTGGGGAAGCTTGAAGCTTCTGTTTAGGATGAAGTTTATGTTGTATGTAAAAAATCCTCCCCTATAAGTAAATTTTGGTCTTGGAAGTTCTGACATGAAGTACCTAGTCATCTCGCCTCGATTGGTTCTATTATCACACTTCTCACGCTTGGTTTTGATATTTTCACCCAACAATTATTAGCTTCTCAAGTGAGAATGATGGATTCAGATCGGTTTACGGCAGGGACGGTTCCAAGGGCTGAGCACTACAATAAATGGCAACATGGGGCAATTTCTGGCAGTGAGTTGTTGGTTTTCGTAGTCTCGACAATAACAGGAGTAGTTCTACCTTCTCAATACGTAATTTCTTTTCAACAGACTCCAAGAGCTTTCAAAGATCAAGAAGATTTCTAAATTCTCACACACACTCTCTCTGTCTTCAACAATCGGCTTCCATTTCCCCTACTAACCATTATACAGTAAAGGATGTTGTCTTCGAAGCCAAAGCTTCTATTTACGGTGGCATTCTAACGGAAAATATCAGCCCCTTGGCAGTCACCTGCTCATCAGGAAACTGCACCTGGCCAACCATCCCAACTCTAGGAGTCTGTGGTTCCTGTACCAAGACAACGTACAACAAATCCTGCGAGACCATATACTTAGGCTCAACATCTAATAGTTACGAACAATGTAACTTCACCCTACCTTCTGGAACCACCATCGAAGGAATCAAAGACACCTTTTCTTTCCAAGACGCCTTTTCCGTCGTACCCGTTATTCGATCAAACACATCCATCTACAATTACGCCGACGAAACGACGCCATACCTCTCTATTTTCGATATGATAGGAACCTATTATCAAGGAAATGACTTCAACGCAAACACAACAGCAACAGAATGTGCACTCTGGCTATGTCTACAAGCCTACGAAATAACCGTAAACAACACAGATCAAATACAAAAAACAGCACAAACCTACTCCAGCATAATCCCCGTAGAGTCACCAATCTACAACTACACAGCCAACCGAACATTCACCAACATCCCCGCCTCCTTCAACGTCGACCCAGCAATAAACTACACAATGGAAGGATACTCCTTCTACGCATTCCAGAACGCGCTCTGGAATATTTTCAGCGGCAATGTCACATCGGGGATGGGAAGTGCTACTTGGGATTACACGAATGATTTCATCCAAGGGATCTGGAATGGTACAAGTGGAACTTGGAACACGACTGGTGATCCAGATGCATGGATTCAAAACCTTGCTGTCTCGATGACTAATTCCATTCGTTCTTTGGGTTCTTCTACTGAAGATACAGGCAGATATGCAGGGGCTGCGCAATCGCCACAGATTTTCGTAAGCGTGAGATGGAGTTGGATTATTTTGCCTGCAGCGTTGGTTGTTGCTACGCTGATTTATCTGATATTGATTGTGATGGAGACGAGGAACGGTGGTGTTAGAGGCGCTGCTTGGAAGGGTAGTCCGTTGAGTATGTTGATTGCGGATGTGGATCCCGGGGTTAGGGAACGCGCCAGGGGATGGGAGATGAGGAAGGATGGGGTTGAGAATATGGTGGGTGGGATTGAGGCGAGGTTAGTTAGGGGGCCTTACGGGTGGAGGTTTGAGGGGCAGCGAGGAGAGGCTTAATTTCAAATAATGAATTAAAATATATTAATGGTAATGTTAATGGTAGTACTTAATGAAAATATGATGTTAGATATCTCGCTGGCTATCAGTATGGAAGACACCCTACCTACGTGGTAGTGCTATTCTAGACAGAAAGTGAATTACGCATCAAGTTACTTTGTTCATAAATGACTAACTTCGTTATGTACCAACACATTACACCGTACTATATCTTACTTCCTACCGGAGCCGCACTTAAAACTTCTGACTAGTTGACTTCAAATCAACAGGAGAAACTAGGCCTCAAGAATATACCGAAACCGTATCAAGCTATCTCGACCTTACACAAATCAACTTCCCAAAAGAAGGAAATAGTTATGTACCGAGAAGACTTACGTTGTAGTATATTCCCTGATACTTAATTGACATGATCGAGAAAGCCATCTAGATTTGAATTGGATCTCAATTGTAGCCGATATCAAGTTACGCACAAGAAAACCAAATGTAGAATAGTTACCAAGAAGAAGAAAATCTGCAGGCGTCATTAAGTCTTAAAGCTTATTCACACAAGCAAACTCTACGTACAATAAAGGACTTGGTAAATCTTGTCAGATGCAATTCTATATAGTCTGAATGCAAGAAGCTTTTGCAAACATACTGTACCTCCAAATAGTGTACCGGAATATTAATAGCAGAGAAGATAAAAGATGACTCAATGTAAAGCGATAGCTTGGGACATTTTTGATCGACCAAGGAGATACTAAGTGAGGTAGTTCTTTACTTAATAAAATTGCGTCGAGGTACATAAATATCCTTGGACCTGAGTCACACATCCCAATACGCATAACACTTTTTGCAAGATTACCGATACCTTACAGAAACAGCAAAGATATAAAGAAAGCGACCAAAGCAGATTTTGCAGGAAATATTATAGTAGCAATACGAGGAATTAGGTGAAGATCATCTATATGTATTGATACTCTTCACAGGCTTACTACAGAAATACTCTTAGCAGATGATTATTGTTACAATAAAGCAATGGACTCACTACAGTAAGACTGCATATGAAATTACCATGAACATTATGTAACTATACTGCTAAACATCAGAAAGTGTAAAAGAGAATTTATCTATAAAGACTTTGTTGTATAAAGGAAAGCTAGGTGTTTATAAAGAAGCTAAGAGAGTTTTATTATCAACATCGTGCCCAGCTTATATCAACTGTAGGGGAAATGTGTTATCATGTTTCAATAGAAGGAAACTAGTCATATTTTAAATATTCCACGGAGCTAATGTTAATAATTTAGAGGAAGTCTTAACGTGAATTTTGTTCCTTGCTGTATTATTATTATATTATAGCATTAATCAAGATCAGACAAAGAACTAGAATAAGTACTGTTGCTAACTTTATAGCTGGTCTAGACAACCTTAAATTTTTATAGTATAGAAAAGTGCAAGGACGCTGAAACAAAGTGCAAAATTACAAAACAACTATATTCTAATATACCAACCCTACCGACCTCTGAGATTTTAGTGTCAGATAATTGTCACAGTCTCTTTTACCCATAGTTCAGAGACTTTCTCCTGCTCTCGTTCTTGGTTACTGCATTCAAAGTCACCTTCCCATAATCCAGCCAGACCTACCCTTTCAAAAATTGCCTCTCTGCCTTGAACTGCTTTGAGTATAGGAGCGTACGTACATCTAGGAAAAAGAGAGTTTGGTGACGCAATTGCCAAATCCTTGTAGGACTCGTGTGAGCTGCCGGGATTCTGCGCGCATGACAAACTACTAATCTTATCTACAAGGTAGACGCCGATATTCATATAAAACTTTAGTTTTTGGCAGATAATCATGTTAGTATCGCATGCTTTGTCGCAATCCAGGAAGCAAGGCGGAACATTGCAAGAACAGACGTTGGAGCATGGCGCGCAGACTTGTAGTCCAGACATGACCTGCCCAAAGGGATCTCCGTCAATATTACAAATCTGTATTTCCTTTATCTCAGCAACATGACCTTTTGAAAGCAGCCCTCATCTATGAGGAGATGATGATATATAGCTCCTAGTCCAAAAGGTGACCCATTACGGCAATCGTTGCGGCACTCTATAAAATTGATACTTACCCAGCTCCATGACGGCGCTACGTAGCTAGTCCTTTTTCTTACACCTAGTCCATAAGCCGACCATAGTAAAGAACGGTGAATATCCCGAAGCCGCAATCCCACCTTGTAACTTTCGGCCGAATCGCCCAGGATCACCCGAAATTCTTTTACTATACCTGTAATCGAAGGGAAAGTATCTTCCTCGTGCGTGATTTTTCGCTTGGAAAAACCGTTCATTAACTCTAGCCATTGGTCGTACTTGGACAACCCAGCCCAACTCAACGGGCTGTGCATATCGTAGTTCCAACTGGAGAAGAGATAATCGCCTACTGGTTTAGTCTCAGTAAATATTTTTTTCGTGGCACTCCCACCATACTTGGACTACCAAAGTGAAGAACTCGTCAAGACAGGAAATCTTCTTGCAATATCTAAGCCCTTCTACTCAGTGGTCCTGTTGATGGAGCAGGATCATCAACCATTTCCGGTGTAATGCAAATAGCCCCCTTGAGATTTTTCACCCTACTGCATACGGGCAGGGAAATCCCTGCACGTCTTTCTTTATTGGTAGTTTGAAAGAGACCAAAGCTGCTGTTTATTGCTGCTTTAGCAGCAAGTGTCAAAGCGGATCTTTGGAATATATATCCCATGTTCCTCGACTCGCTCAGCCAGTCTTCTTTTGAGTCCTGAACAATACATAGGGAGTCGATCCAGAGATATTGGTAACCCAGTCTCCTGGTGACCTGGATGGCATCTTCAAAGAACAAAGGCAGCCCTTTGAAATTGACTTTGCGACGTCGATCCTTTATGTTTGTGGAAGTGGTTTTGAACGGAGCTGCATCTCCCCAGCAGTAACTTAGTGTCACCCAAGTCCCGTAGGCTCCCTTTGACTCGAATAAAAATGGGTCACTGTTTTCAGAACCCACATTGAGGGCCCTTGAAGGCAAGCGACTGATAGTGTTTTTGGAGCATACTTCATGTGTTTCTGAACAAGTTTTCATCCAAGCGTCAATCAACTCAAAAAATAATTCAGATCCCGCGGCATAGTCAAGTGGTTTATACTTTAGGTATTCCGCTATCGTTTCTATCTTGAAGTTAGATACTGCATGTCCGTCTCTTCAGAAGCATGACTTGGGCTAACGCACCTTCAGCATATTTTATGTAAAAGGATCTAAGCCCCGGAGTGTTATCATGAAGTCCATTTCCATAAGGGTGGAGCCTCCAGACTAGGTAGTCGTTATCAGAGAAACTGAGTTTGATTCGGGAGCCTTCAGAAATGTATTGATTGAAGTCATCTTCGTCCTATCTGACTTGCCTCCAGATTTCAACACAGAGAGGGCATCCGTCGTCGGTAGCTGCTTGAAGGTCAGTGCAACTGGTGTGGTGAAGTGCTCCCTCGTGAGAGGAGGCTGCATTGAGGTCCAGCCCGCGACTGCAGACGCTGCATAGCATATTAGTGACAATAAGAAGTTCGATGGAATGTTAATATTGTTTAGAGTGAAGGCAAATGTATATAAGGTAGGAAGAGAATTGGTGGAGGGATAAAAGAAGATGAAAGAAACGAGACTGAGTTGTTGCCTGTACTTTGGAAGGGAGAAACGAATTACATTGCACCACCACAACTGCCAATCAGACAATCACGACCGGAATAAATGGGAACAATAAATGTGTTAAACAAGAAGAAAATCAACGCGCAATATGAGAAGATGAAATTCCAAGATTTGCAAAGAGTAAACAGAGGGTGCAGTAAACAGCGCTAGCAGAATTGTGTACACCTTTCAAGGTCGTTCACTCGTCACTTCAGATAATTACTTTACACTGCGGATGTACGTTCTCGAAGCCTATACTTATAGTGCTTTATGCAGACTCTACCTTCTATCTACTTGCCTTGAAATTAAAGAAGTCAGCGAGTCTCAGACTATCAAGTCCATCAATCATCAACTAGAGAAAAGTTTCGAAGAATAAATTTCCCCAACTGTCCTTGGGTAGCACTAGTAACACACTTGCATCTTTTGTCGTACTATGCATACTTCGTAGCTCTAGAAAGAATCTCAACAATATAGAGGAGTGTTATACAAGCAAAAAAAAAAAAAAAAAAACAAGAGAAAAGCGCAGCCAAGAAAAAATTCCAATATGTATCAGAATGTCTTTGAATGTCATTCGATGTCATTCACCTCCTACCCTCATAGCAAAAAGGGGCATAAGCGAGCTATTATTTCCTACAAACGAATACGAAGTCCTCATAAGTACTACAAATCCACAGTCTTCAAAAAAGGAGGGCGGCAATGCATAAATTTAACTTAGAATTTCGGTCGGCATCAAAAACATCACTCCATCCAGACATGCAAACCTAACCTAAAATAAAACACATTATTATAATTAAACTCTAGACTCCCCATCATAAAGTTCTAGAAATAATCTGATCCTCTCTCCGCCCCAACCCTCCTCCCATGTCCTTTTTCCTCCCCCGTGCTTCTTTTCCCTAGCCTACCCAACCCAATCCAATCCATTCCACGCAAACACCACAACTTACTTCGTACACAACAAAGTACTGCCGACCCATCCGAAACGAGAACAGGACTGTCAGAAACCCAGAAACCAATAATCGTCCCACAAACGCAAACGCAAACCCAAAAAAACCACACCCACGCCTAGAGCCCTCCTTTCCTCCCTTCCTCACCAGTAGTGCGACCACCACAAATTATCACACTCCCATCCTCTCCCATTATCTCCCCGTCTATCATCCCTTCACAAGTGACATCCTCTCACCCAGTAAAAACCAGCTAAAAAAGGAAAAGGCCGCGTCATCAAACCCCTGCATCTTGGCACATCCTTGGATTTTTTTTTCCCTTCTCTCTTTTCGTCCTGTGGTTCCTTCCGCACAAGTCCGCACACATAATCCGCACACATAATCCGCACCACACAACACATCCCAGCTCATACTAGCCTTCTTTTTAGTCCTCCTTCCTTTACCACTAACTTCCTTACAGTACACTTTCCTTACTCCGTACTTTAAAACTGGCTCGGCTTGGCTCGACTTGGCTCCACTGGTTCGATTACTGGGCTAATGCTAACTGGGGCAACATTAAGCGTCATCAACGTCGTAACAAGCTTAATTCGCACATGCTCCGCTTTAGACCGATGGGTCCCTTGTCATCTTTTGACTCGCCTGTTTTTACTGTAAGCACCCTTTCTGTAAAAAGCCACTTAACCTTGCCAAGCGTTGGTTCACATGGGTGACCTGAGTGAGCATTCGAGGGCGTGGAGGGCTTAATTCTTATTACGGAGGTATGACTACTCTATTATTACTCATACTCTGCTGGTTTGACGAAGTATTGTCTGCAGATTGCTTACGAAGTACCGTATCGTACGGTACGGACCTACTATAAGGTGGGGATTTCAAAGGAGGATTTTTTTTTTTTTGGATGTGAGTCTGTTCTTTTCTGTATGGAGTCCTGTAAGTCCCACCTTTGTGTGGAAATCTGAGGTGAGGAAAAGAAGACGAGGGTTGAGAAAGGTGGACGGATGGAGCGGAGGTGGGTGGATAATTGGGGGTTCGTAAGGAAGAAACAACGGCAAGTGCTTGGTTGGAAAGGTTTGAGGCGATAAGATTTAAACTCCGTACTGTAGGTACGGAATTTGATACTAAAACTTTAGTTAGGGTTTGAAAATCTGCCTTTTTTTTTTTTGTACTTTACGTTTCTAATTCTATTTTCTTGTGAATTGTCATGTGGTAAGATATTTTGTCTTGTCTCAATCATAAAATCATAAAATGCCTTGGCTATCAGGGAACCAAGCCGTATCTCTCAGTCCCAAGAACTGGGCGCTGTGCGTTGATATCGGCACATTCTCTTGGGAGGAGTGTGACTTCCCGGTCGGATCTGATGGATCTGACTCCTTTTTACAATCGACACGAGTTTGCACTTCTTTTTATTTTATCTTTTATGACCGCCGTATTTAATGAGATGATATGAGAAGGTTTTATGGGATATGATGGTCCTATGCATCGTAAATGCGGTGCCGTGATTTCCGCAAGTGCGATCAAAACAGCACTCCGTAAAAGTAAGAAATGAAGCGGAATTCCGAAAGGAAATTTTTTTCCTTTTTACCCTCTTGGACCTTCCAAGCACCAAGAGACCAAGAACCAATAACACAAGTTATACAGCGGACTCAGCCAAAATCGAGATGCCGACTCCGATGCTACGAGAATTTAGCCCGTAGCCAAGCTTTTCTGATGGCCTCGTCTCCAGAGACTTTAAATCATAACTCTAAGTTAGTGCTTCCTTCATTACGAGGTCTGTCAGCAGATAAGAAAAAGAAGATGGTGTGGTGGCTGAAGACTTGGTAGATGTTGGGCGCTGTTGCGATGTCGTGGTTGGCTTGCTGTGTTCGCAAGTATGCGAAGTGCATACCGTGTACGTCCGAATAGGCTTTCAGATAGACTTTAAGCTTCTCTGTAGAATCGAAGCACGAAGAAATGATGAGTGATCTGGAGATAGCTCCTTGGTCGTCTTTGTTTACTGCCGTTTTCAATTACTATCGGAACTTTGAATCGTGATGTGATGCTTTTCTGCTTGTCAATTACACGCTCTCCTAATTTCGCAAGAAAATGTTATTGCAGAGGAGACACCGGCTTCGGATTGCTGAACTCGGAGCTAATTCTCCCCACCTAACTCAAAATCGAGGGCGAGAAAGCTTGGCCATGGGGCATCACTTCTTGTTGGACGCCACGATATCACGCTTAATCTAGGTTGGCTTGCAGGACAGTGGGATTGGGCTGAGACTTTTGGCATCTCTTGTCGCGTGAGATGGGGGCTGCACATCTGAAGTCATTGTATGGTGGTAGGTTGAGCCAGGTGACACTGAAGTATTGAGCTTGTTGGAGATTTGTACTTAGTTGAGGATGAAGATCAGGATCAGGATTTAGGATTCTGTTTAAGGGATGACTGCGGTGATGCGAGTGAGCAAGTTAGAGAGAGGATGTTGGGGAAGCTTATGTGAGGTAAGACCCAAGGATCCGGCTGCATGGCGACGGCGTCAAGGCTTCCCGTCTCGTCCAAGCTGAATGAAGGCAGTGGCACGGAAGTTGATGGCTTCCGCAAAACAATAATGTTTGGGGGTCGGGTAGTGACCTACTAGTCTTCTAGAAGCTGGAACACTGGACCAGGAAAAGGAACACAGTTGAGACGGAGGAGGAAGGAGACGATTGTTGGGCTGTTGGTCTGTTGGTCGTGGGAAGTTCGGTGGCACAGCGGGTATGAATGCGGATGAATGCAGCTGTGCCATTTGTTCTTCGGGCGGGCCTAGAAATCCCCACCACATTTTATTCGCTCGATTGTGGAGAGGTGGTCTGATCTGATGACTGATAATAGTACGGGAACGATTATCCTAATATCACGAAAGGACGCCCTGTTGTGGCACAATTACGGTAGGTTCTGGTGCTTGCGAAAAGTAACCTAGAGGGCTCACGAGTCCGGCTGAGATGGTGCCCGTCCAAGGATTAGTAGGGGGAAGGCTGGCTGGTGTTGGTGGTGGTGGGCTACCAAGTACCGTAGGCGCAATGAACCTAGGAATGCGATCTAGAGAGAGGAAAAAAGGACAAATGCCAATAAATATGGTACTGTAATATAATAATAATGATAAGTATAAATAACGGATAATAATATCTTGATGGCTCATCTCTTCTAAGTTTTCTACCTAAAGTTCCGTAAGTTCTCTCGTATGATCGTATCCTTTTGCGACCGTTTCGCTTCCTAGACACCGCACAAGACTTCCAGAGCTTGGAATGTGGACGCATTAAGAAGACATCAGATGATTGGATGCTTGTTTCCTACGGCAAGGTCTAGCGATCTGCACATAGCTAAAAATCATGCTTAAAACTTTGACGGCTCTGGACTGTGACTCGCTAACGTGCCAAGCACGCCACAAAGCCATAGCATGATTAATGCTTGTACAAAACTTACAGGGCGTGCGTGTCGCCCTGTACAGAGTAAATGTAGCGTAGCTTCGACTAACTTCTAATGGCATTTTCCGAAAGGGAAAAAAAAAAACAAGCCCTACTCGAGTACCTGCCTGCCTGCCTGCTTGGTCGGTATGTCGGTGGCCATCGACCCCGATTGTCCTGTCGCACGGTCGTATTATCATACTCTAATTCTCATTAATTGTAGGTTCCTGAGTGGATTACCTCTCCGAAGTTTGACACTCTGATGAGCTCGTATGGCGAATGTACGGTATGGTACCTAGTGTAGCCTGGTTGACCGTTGATCTTTCTGCCAAGTTGTGCAACGCTTCTTTTATACTTGTCTTGGGTTGATTGTCCCCACGCAAATAGCCGCCAAGTACGTCAATTTCTAGGCAAAACTCAAACCCATTACTGTCCTGCAGCTTCGAAAACGGAAAACCATGCGGGGCCGGCAAAGAGGTACTTTTGGCACGTACGAAAGAATCCGAGGCAGCTATTACTGCTCTGGGAAGATCGCCAGCTGATGTGAGAAGGGAACAAGAGTCAATCAACTCACATAAGATTAAACGACGGAGGATTATGCTAGGGATCAGCGTACAGCAAACCCGGAGGTCTCAAGTCAGCGTGCGATGTCTCTTACGAATTCGTGTGAGTGCCGCCATTCCTCGGCTTTCGGGTATCCAAAAAGGCCAGAAGTGGACAGATATGAAGAAGCTCGAGAAGGAGTGGAGGCTGTGGAGGCCAAAGAATGATACTTTAATTCTGCAGCGCTTGTGACGACGACAAGGCTTTTGAGTTTCAAACAATCTTCCGTCGCTTCCAACGAAAATGCCAAAGCCCAACTTAAGCTTTCAGGAGATTGCTTTAGTGTCGAAAAGAAGGGATGAAGCGGTCGGCAGAGGGTGGAGTTGGTATGAAAAGGTACGAGGTGGTTGGCGAACTTGTCGTGTGTGTGGAAAGTGTTCGAGTCTGAGCCTCAAAATACTCGTGGTTGGGGCGGTCGCTTGATCCACAGGACTCGTCAGTCCGTGATATTGAAGCGTGCATGTCGATAGTGGTGGCAGCAATAGTTTGTCTTGTAGAGAACATGCTTCGGTATGTGGTCGAGAAGGGAGTTCTTTCCACAAGCCTGGAGCGCAGGAGCTTGGAAGTACTAAATTAGAATGCTTGTGAGTTACACCTAGCGGTTGTCTCTCATCCTCCAGTGATCATCATGTCTTGGAGATGCCGGGACTTTGGCGGCTTCGCTTGAGCATATTATTTTCATGCTTAAAAGCTGAATTCCGGGGGCCTTGAAGACGATGAGGCTTCGGGAGTTTAGTTCGGATCATCTGGGGGCTTAATATTTAATTACAGCGCTGTACTTAAGGACCATAGAGAGGAATTATTAGGTTGAACCTTACTATGGAAGGTAAATCCCGTAGGTCATGAATGTAAAATACAGTACCGTATAGTATAGTGCAATGCACTTGAGGACGGAAATGCCGTGCCTATTGTCTTTTGTGCTAAGAGCAGCATGACCCGAGGATGAAATAAGCTCATGTCTCCCCTTTGTCCTGGGGTCGTGATTGGCTTGATTGTGAAATAGGAGCTTACGCATGCCCTGCCAACTTTTAATTATTCCCTGTCGGCCTGTCAAGTCCATACAAAGTCACCAACAGCAGTACAGAAAGCAGTAAGAGCAGCAGCATTATTATTATTACTCAGGCTTAGGTACCTTTCTCTCCTACGCTGACAGCCTGAGCTGGTTGTTTAGTAATAATGATAATGCAGTGTATGTGTTTTCTTACCTCTGCCGCGATAGCTGAATGCTAGTGAGGAGTTAATTATTGTTATTATAGTGTGTAGCGAGCGTACGAGTCCACCACGGACTTGAGGGTGACGGGCTGCTCCGTATTGTATTGCGTACCTTGCGTATTTACTGGTGGTGAACTGATTCAGTGATTATCCTCTCCTGTACGAATGCAGCTCAGCCACCTCTCCACCCCCCAGCGTCGTCCGGCTACTACTACTGTAATGATCAATAATGATATACTCCTGACGGAGATATCTGGTGTGTCTGGCAGTCCGACCATCATCATTATTATTCTTGTTAAAGTGAAAAGAAAATGTCTTGCCGCAAATAGTGATTTTCCTGTTTAGGATCAATTATGTTATCAATATGAACAGCGCTCCTTGCCAAGATGCTTGGGATCCTTGACACTGGGAAGTTCGGTCTTCGTCGTCGGCCCTTGTCAAGAGACTGGGTGGCGCCGCAGAGTTACAGTCAACTTTAACCCTGCACTAGGTCGGTAAACCTAATCTAAGCTATTAAGCCATCTCTGGGTCACGAATCACAACCTGCACTGCGAAAGCCAACAACTCTATCTTGCGCAAAAAGTTATGTGTGTGTGTGTGTTGATCCCATCCAGAATTCCATATGTACGAGCCCTTCCCTCTCACATCCCCGTTTCCGAAACTTCTCTCTTGCTCTCCTACTTTTTCTCAGCCCTCAGCCGCCCCATACAGCCATACGGTATACACCCTACACCCTACACCCACCATATCATACATCATCACAGGTACCTGAGGAGTAGTAGTACGAAACAGAAACAGCACTGAAGCTCAATATTCGTGTTTGCCCCGTTCCACTATCGATTTACAACGGCGATCATCAGTCTCGTGACCTCTCTCTCTATTCTCTTTTCTCTTTCTCTCTCTTGCTCTTCCTGCCTGCCTGTCTGTTGGACTCGGAGATCATACCCTACACAACAGTACTGTACTACTGTACCTTGTCGCCAACTATTTTCATACCAACGAACGGCCTTGCAACAACCCAACAAAGGCTATATAGGGTTCTCTCGTACCTAGGTAAATTACTTACCTACTACTACTGCCTATCCTCTTTCAACCCATCGCACATCGCCATTTCTCCGGCACGCACATACACATATACGCGCATCCACACGACACACATCTCTGATCCCATCTTCTTTTATCTCCACAAGGTACGTCCACAATTTCTCTTTTTGATCACGACTCCCGTGGGGCCGTTACGGACAAGCAAAATATCCATACCCACTCGATATGGGCTTGGCGTGGTTGCTGCTTGTCGTCGTCGTCGCCAGGGCCGCTGCATCATCATCGTCGGCCTTTATCACCAACGCACTCCCCCAGCCAGATCAACTGTTCCATCTCCTGCGACCATACGCTCCAAGTGTTGCAGCTCTATCAATTCCTCGGATCCTTAAACCCGCCAAGCCACAGCACTTAACATCCTCGACAACAACGCGCGCACCTCCACGCAAAGCTTACTTTAAGCTTCTGTCAGCTCGTGCTTCACACTGTCTCATCATCGCTTGCACATACGCAATTTTACCGATTGGGACAGATCTTGTAGCTAACCTCATCTGAAGCGAAGAGCATCAATCGCGAAACGTCTCGAGTGCTCGACAATTCTTACGAAATCCGCTCATCACCGCCAATACTTGACTGTTCCAAATCTTACGCCGCACAAGCTTTCTGTGACGTCCAAGAGACTGCCGGGGCCACGTACGAGCTAACGAACAGCCATCGCTCCACCTTGTAAACACCGAAGATCGATGAGAATAGGATAGCATTCAAGCATTAAGCAAGGAAGAACGGCACGATAGGTTTCGGAAACAGCATCAATCTGTTTAAACACTGAGACCTACCCAGTGGTTCAGTACGACCTTGGGTACGGGAAGAAAGAGAAGACAGCAACGAGTACCGGCATCACAATCGCGATGGATACATATCACGGACACGTACGGACGCCGGCGGATGCCATCAAGCTCTTCGAGGCGTGCAGACTGGGTCTACTGCCACGAGTTCAGCGCAGATTGTCAGAAAAGGAGAGACAGTCCATAAGGTCGGGTTCGGTATTCGTCTGGGACGAGAGGGAAGCTGGTATGCGCAGGTGGACCGACGGAAAATCATGGAGTGCAAGCAGAGTTTCGGGGAGCTTCCTCACATACAGAGAAATGGAGGGTAAGAGAGGCGGAGGGAACTTTGTACCGCCGGTACGACGGGTGCCAGGAAAGACGCCAGACAGTGGACAAGGAAGCGATCAGGATGATTTGGATGGCGAAGGACCAGATGGCTACAGATACAAACCGGATGGATTGATGAAGCAGTCTTTCAGCATCACAACCTCCACGGGCCAACATCTACATCTAATCAGTTACTACTCCCGGCCGCACCCGAACTCTCCAGAGCTCCCACAGCCAACAACAGATCCCTCTCTTCGACACATCATACCACAGAAGGGTATGTATCCCGAATCAACAGTCCATGAGGCTCAAGGGCCAGCTGTCACCCGCACACCGATGCAACAAAGTCCATATATGCAAGCGCCACAACAAATGAACCCAGCACACCGTGGCCCTGCGCCCCCGTACCCTTATCAGCCAGCTGGTGGTTACACCTGGCCGCCATCCCCTATGAACACACCACCTTTCCATCCACAGCAACAACAGTATGCAGCTCACATGTACTCCGGACTACCACCACCACCACCTGGACCTGGATCTGCGCACAACTCTCCTCATCAATCCCACCAACATTATAGCCCCCATCAAATGATGCAATTACCACCTGGATCAATGGCACAGCAAGGCCCGCCACCACATTTGACAGCCTATGACCGTCCTCCACCACCTCTCTCTGATTCCTCACTTCCTCCTCCTCCACCGCATCTTCGTGGAATGAGCAGCGCAACTGCGCAAAACATGCCTACCTACGCGCCAAACCCAAGTCCTCGAGTCGAGCAATCGAGGTCTTTGGCCGAGGCCCAACAGGTGGCACAGAGGGCCCTGCAGAGTGGAACTGGAGCTGTCATGATTGACCCTCGCTTGACGGGACCAATCTCGCTTCCCCCAGTTCAGATGCGAGAGATGGCACCACGAACAACCACACCACCTCAACAGGCGCCAATATCGCAAGCGAACACGCCACGCACGGCCTCTCCACCCAGAACGGAGATCCAGACCACACCGAAAACGAACGGCAGCACAACTCAGGCTCAAACGATCCCAAGCATCTCGAGTCTTGTCCACGCCACGGATTCGGCTTCGGTTCAGTCGGATAACAAGAGCAACAGTAGCCGCGCTGGAAGCAGGAGCCCAAAGGAAAATGGTGACAATAGCCGTCCTCAGGATATCCCACATGAGAAGTTGAATAACCTTGGCGAGGATCAACGTGCAATCAGAGTCTTGGACCGGAAGTTTGTCTTTTGATTTTAATACACCTTAATACGCATCTCTATCGGCTAACGGAAAAGTTTGAGGAGTTTTGTGTGGAACTTTTTGCTTTGTTTCTTCGTTTCTTACTGTACAAATTTGCATATTTGACCATTATGAAGCATCGCTTGCGGTTGGGGAAGGGCACTTGGGTTGGTGGGTTGGTATACCTTTGCTTACGCATTAACTATTGCGGCATTGCGTCTGGCGTTTTTGAAATGGTGGCTCTCGAGTTCATTTTAGCGATTTCCTTACTGTCAAATGGCATCTCTGCTTTCGCATTAACTATTGCGGCATTGTTTTGCCCGGCGTTCTGGGTTGCTTTTACATCATAGCCACTTTGGCTGAGAAGACGGAGAAGAGAAAGGAACAAGAGAGCTCTGGTGGGAGATGATATGTGGAAATCTCCAAAGATTGCTTAGAGTAGACAATCGATATTGAGTTTCTCAGGAATCTCACAGGATTTGTGATTTGATACATTCATTGGTTTGAAGACGTGTTTCGAGATGTTTGACTGGTTTGTGATAGATGACAACTAACGCCTAGCTAGTGTGGAGTATGTTAAGTTACTGGGGCAAAAAAAGTAAATGTCAAGCGAGGAAAAATGGGGGAGTGTTCGCTTAAATATTGATGGGGTTTTTAATCCTCTACAATCATCTACCTAAGGTACCTTAGGTACGTACGCAATAACAACCCGCCACATATTCAAACCTTAGAGACACAAAGTACTCATACCACGTACCTACCTAACCAATTCTAAACAACGCTATAGAATACAGAGATAACTAGTAGGTTTTAAGAGTCTAGTGTACAGTACAGTAGATGTGATTTCGACCTGAAGTATATCCACCATATAAATATAAAGTAGAAAACGGCCCAGAACTAAGCTCTTGTGGATTTGTTTAGAATAGGTAGTCTTAAGAGAAGGGAGGGAAGAATTTTTTTACTTTTTTGTTTTCTCTGGATTAATTAGTGGGGTGGGTAATGTTTAAGTATGTATGGGCTTTGAAGCTGTTGATGTAGTGTTGTGTTGTGTTGTATTGTGTAGGGTAGGGTAGGGTAGGGAAATGTTTGTTTTGTTTTGGTTAATGAGGGATTTTTGCTGGAATTGAATGGTTTGTTTTGTTATTTGGTGAGTTGTTGTCAATAACGAATTTAGTAATTAGTTGGTGGGTTGTTAATTCTGGGGAAGCAGGGAGGATCTTGTTGGTGGTTTTAAGGAAGGCAGGGAGGGAAGTCTGGATATTTGGGATTTTTATCTTGAATTCTCTTGCTCGCTCGCATTGTCGCTTCTGTAGCACGTCTGTCTATTACGGGTATCTTCAAGAGGTACTTAGGTATGTAGATAATTTACCTATTTAGTCTTAAGTATTTGAGTTAAAGTTTGGCTCATTATGTTATAATGTGTTTTTGATTTTGATGTTTTATCTGGTTTATATAATCAGATTACAAAGTAAGATCTCATTTTCCGTTCACCTGGTCATGGAATGACATGGACATATATGCATCGTCGAAACTAGCTCCTTCTATGAAGGAGTTCCATGCTGTCTGTATAAGGGAAAACATTTGTTAGTTACTCGCTTATAGGATATTTGAGTTGAGCGGATGGTAGTGTAGGAACATGGTAGGATGAAGGGTAAGGGTAATCTGCATACCCAATCAACTCCCATATCAGGCGCCGCAGAAGGATTCATAGACCCATTTTCATCAACAGCTAACGTATCCATAGACGCTAGAAGATTCGGAGGTGAAGGTCCGGAGGCCGCGCTCGAGCGCATTGTCCTCTGTTCACTACAAGTAGCATCCTGAGTAGTAGTATCAAAAATTTTCAACATCTGAGCTAACACACGTTGAAACTTCTCGGCGTCGATTGATGTTCCTCGTCCTTCCTTCCATATCATAAGTGCCGTCTCAAGACTTCTTAGCATCTCGGTTTCGTCATCGTTCATTGTCCAGGGTGTGGGGCTTTGTAGGTCATGTTGCTCTTTTCGAAATCGGAGGTCTAGGAAGACTAGCGTTGCTGGTAGGATCAAATATTGACTACACATCGTTACGCGATACCATTGTGGAACTCGACGTCCGCCTCTTATATTCGATTCGTCGTGTAGGAAACCTTGCATGGATAGAAGTGCCATTGCTGACTCGAGACATCTTTTTCTGGATTGGGCAAATTGATTGTCGTGTCTACTGCTCGAGAGGAATTTTCGATGCAAGACGCACATTCCCTGGTGGTAATTGAATTCTAGCTGTATTTTACCGTCAACTGCGGCTGAGGGAGCGCGAAGTGCTTCTTCGAAAGTTGGCATCCTGAGGTAAGTGGGAATGTCTTCGTGTGCTCTTGCTAGCTTTTCGTCGAGTATGAGTACCGTGTCATAAGACTGTGGTTGTAAGGAACTGAGGAAATCAACTATACTTCCTAATGCGGCTAGGATTCGACTCTTGGCTATTAGGAATCCGACTGGGGTTCTTTCTTCTGTGGGACGTGACGGCGGTAGTTTAGTCATGTCTTCTGTTAATTCCCAGTCGAAGAGGTTTCGTGGCTCAGCAGTATCGTTGTCTACGTCTTTGATCATGCTTGGAAGGCCTACAACAAAAGAAGATAAAGAATCAAATTCGGCGACTAAGCACCATACTCGTCTCCGAAGTTCACCTTGGAAGACAGATATTTCAGGATACTGTGAGGGATCCCTAGAGGTGAGATGAGTAAACGGTTGTATCACGCTCTCTGCATACTGACTGACCTGTGGTAGCCCATCTGAATAGCAGTTCGCACAATTAGTCCAATCATTATCCAAACACCTCGTGCGTTCTCCTTTCTGTGTAAATACTCCGCAATGGAATTGAAGAGTAACGTTTCCAAGGTATATGGCGCACACTTCGTGATGTCTGCCATCATTAAGCATTGAGTTGTACGAAGGCGATATAATTCCGCTAGTGATTCAGACACTCCCTCGTAATCAGGCGGCTCACCACCGTATTGGTAATATCCTAGCATTGTGAGGTTCAACATAGAGAAGAGCATACCGAGCCACATTAAACTTGTCTTTGTCGGACATTCCCAGTGCTCTGCATACTATCAACATTATCAACAAGAGTTCTCATTTTGGCTGGAAGTGACTGACCTGTTTCATGAAACTAGGTTCATGGATAATGGCTTTCTGCTTTTAGCCACTGGATGAATTGAGAGAAATCTGGAAATACTTACGGAGATAAGGAACTGAAGGGTCATTGGGGTCGAAGAACTTTGCTATAAGTTTGTCTACTGCTGGTTTGGAGGGTAATGTTGCTAACATCTCTGATACATCGATAGGTCTACTAAGACCACACAGCAGACTCGGTCCATCAAGCCATTCTGTCATCGGAACGACTGTGTCAATACTGAGGTCTTCCTCATCTTGCACCTTAAGCCAGGCGCTTTTTAGCGCATCTATCTTTATTGAATGAAGTTAGTTAGAGGCTCTTCATCGCAGAATGTACTAGCATGAGTGAGCAGAGAGGCATGGCGAATTGGAAAAGCCCGTTGAAGTTTTCCAACAGTCAAACTCTGGGCTAGGATATTGCTTCTGAGACTAGCCTCAATATGAAACTGATCTCTGTACTGAAGACATGTTAAGGGAACGCTGCCAACGATGACTGGCTTCTCAACGACCGGATGTAGCTTAGGAAAATGGAAGTGTATCTTACCTCGTGCAAGACATCGCTCCAATGAGTTGTACCTTGGTACAAAGAGTGGTTGTTATCCACTTTCATTGTTCCGAAGGCACCATGCTGTGCTCCTTGAGCAATGGCAGGTTGAGGCGAATCGCTTGATGCCACTATGCCATTGGCCAACTGCGGATGGCTACCCTCTCCTTTCTGCGAAGCAAGGGAAGTCACAAGATGCTCCAGCCGATCTAGTCGTTGCTGCATCGCATCTCGTTGTACATGGCGCATTGCGGCTGACGCTGCCATCCCTTGCTTTGTGTTCTTGTAAATGCATTTCGAAGGCTCTTTACGAACCGTACAATTTTGACAAGGGTTTTCGCGGTTACATTTCAACCTGTGCTAGTAAGTCATCAAAGTCTCCCTTCTATTGGCATGTTCGCAAGAGTGCTGCAGTTGAATACTGACTTTCTGCTTCGACATGGATCACAAGACAGAGGAAGGCGGGGCTTTCTGTGAGCTTTGCGCTGCTGATTTGATGAATGCTCGGAGACGGGTTTTGTGGATTCCATGGCTAAGTTATATTAAGTCCACGGCCGAAAGAATACTTTCCCTCTCATTGTCCTCTAGGGTGGAGATATTGAAATATCTCCATGGACTTATTTGAGCTTACGGAGTGTGTTTATCATATACGTAGTTACTCTAGCCATCATTTCCTCGTTTGTAAATCCGCGGTGTCTGCAAAGCGCAATTAGAGTAGTGAAGGTATCAATCGTCCGGCCATTACTCCGTACGTTCGTGCTATCTCCTTCAACCCTACATCAAATCCATCATACCACCAGTAGTTTGCTTATAAGTTGAACTGAGCCTCACCATGAATAATGTAGGTGTCATCGTCTCTCACAGTCATCATGACTACGATCTTGGATACTATAAGCTCCAAAATCAGGAGGCTCCCTTACCCTGAAGCTGATTGCACAGGCAAAACGTTCATCGTCGTCGGAGCGAATATCGGTCTTGGAAAGGAAGCAGCTCGCCATTTTGTTCGTCTCAATGCCGCGAAAGTCTATCTTGCTGTGCGATCCATAGGGAGGGGCGAAGATGCAAAGGCCGAAATTGAGGCGTCAACAAAACGCGTAGGAGTAATGGAGGTCATGGAGATAGACTTGGGAAGCTATGCTTCTGTGAAAACATTTGCTGCTAAGGTTGGAGAATTGTCACGGGTGGATGCGGTTGTCGCCAATGCAAGCATTGCTACCCACCAGTACGAGATCCTCGAGGACAATGAGAGCACCATCACGGTCAATGTTGTCAGCACAGTCCTTCTGGTCCTGCTATTGCTCCCGACCATGCGCGCATCTGCCACAAGATGGGGGATTGCTCCAAGTATCACTATCGTTGGCTCTGATGTCCACTCGTGGACAACCTTTCCAGAGCGATTGACCTCGAATTCTTTGGAAACCCTTAACAATGAAAAGACAGCTGTTATGACGGACAGGTATGTATCTATTATCAGTAACCCATTGACTTGTGAACGTCAGCTAACTCATGCCATAGATACCCCGTTTCGAAACTCCTCCAGCTCTTCGCATTTCGTGAGATATACCCAAAGCTTACAAACAAAGAACCCAAGGTCGTGTTGAATATGCTCAATCCAGGACTCTGTAAGACGGCCTTGACGCGGAATGCGACCGGTGTGACAAAGGTGCAAATGGATGTACTCAAAGCTCTCCTTGGTCGCACAGCAGAAGAAGGTAGCCGAACGCTGGTGCATGCGGCAACTGCTGGACCTGAGTCGCATGGGTGCTACATGAGTGACGCTGATATCAAGAGGTAAGCATGTTGCAGCATAATTTAATGTTGGCACAATCTGCTCACCGCCGCATAGGAATACTATATCTGCATTTGCAAAGAGCCAAGACGGCCTTAGTGCTCAGAAGAAGTTCTGGGCCGAGCTTGTTGAGAAGCTTGAGAAGATTCAGCCTGGTGTCACTACGATTCTGTAGTTCGTAGTATGAAGTTAAGAGATAGATGTATTCCAAGCGGAATTCTTAGCATTCTTATATTTTATTCTTCCGGGTTTGATAGCTGGAACCACAGAATGTCTTCTTTCTATGAATCACGACCCAGTTTTTCCTTTGATTAGAGTGATGGCAAAATGTCGAAGAAATGAAGATATACAACAGACTCTCAAGTGATAGAAATGCGAGATATGACCATTGAAATTGGTCATAATATGTCTTTGCGACCTTCATGCCAGCATTCTAAATTTTTCGTGCATGATAATACCACGATTTCGTATTATCCCGCACCTAGGAATCAAAGCAGGCAAGGTCGCAGAGATCGTGCTCTTCGCTTCAACTTCTTTGTATGCTTAAGATGATTAGAACCTCCCAACTGGAGCTAGAGTCAGATACTATAGTGTCTGTGTGGGGTGCCATGGAAGAAGTGTTGGCCTGCTTGACAATGACTAATTTAGAAGCCTACCAGTTCTCTTTATCTGCTACTAAGAGATACGATGGTATCCTCGAGCCCTCCTTGCTAATAAGAATCTGGAGTGTCTTGGAAACCTCTCAATCGGTCAAGAAAGTAGTGTAAAGTAGCGCGCACGTGGCTTCGTGTCTGAGGCGTGACTGCTATTTTCTGTACATGCGCCTTGTCAACAACCTTCGACACCTCCCCTCTTCACCTTTCACGTTCTCTACAAATAGCACCTCCAACTTCTTCCAGCTCCTATCCATCAGCAAGGAAATTTGTAGAACCTCTTCACACCCACAACGTCTCCCAGTCCCAGCTCAAGACATCTCCAAGATCTACAGAAAGTAGGCATTCACACAAGGCTGTAGTTGACAGACATCCACCTCAAACACACCGCAAATTCTTTCCTCCAGTCCTCACCATGTCTAAGCGCAGAATTTCCGATGCTAGCTCCGACACCTGGTCTGCGGTGGGCAGTTCAGCGAGTCCAATCCGCAGCAAAGTCCGCATCATCGCTGTTCTTACCAAAGACCAATTCGGGCGAGACACGAGAATCATCGTCCCAGTCACACCCTCCTCAACCATCGATGAGCTCAAGTCAGAGGTTATACGTCGCGCATCCTCTATGGGCTTGAAGGTTCCTTCGAGCGAGCTCGCCCTGCATCTTGATTCAGAGCAAGGAGCCGTTGCTTTTGGTGAAGATCTTGTACAAGATGTCATCGACATGCAAGAGAAGCAGAATACCGTGTGGGTAAGAGCACAAAAGGTGAGTTCTCCAACATTGCTCACTGGCCTCTGGAACTTTTGTTTGCTGATCAATGCCCTACGTTCCAGGCCCCCGTCTCCGAAGCTCCTCCATTCAACGCTTCTGACAATTACATCTACCTACGATTGATAACTCCTAGCAAGGCACTTCAATACCCTTCATTGTCAGCGGTACCGGTGCACGAGAGCCCTGTGAAGGATACTGCAACTGTCAGCGCCTTGGAGAAGGTTGCGTATACGCAAATTTATGACAAGGATCCATCTCCATTGCCCAACCCCAAACTTAGGATTTTCACGACTGCTTGCGAATTGCCAACATCTGCAAGTAACACCACTGCATTGAAGGACTATGGCTTCACTGGAACCATTGGTGATCCTCTTAATATCTTCATTGTCCCAGTGCGCCGTTTACACATACCAAAAGAGGGCAACGCCCAAGACCTCTGGAGTTTCGACTACTCGCTTAGAGGCCTCGCAGCATTTCAGACTTGCCTGAAGATGATGATGACCAAAGCTCACACCGAGCCTGTTTTGTTGCGCCGGTTACTTAAGGTACTATTCAACCTAACACATTTCCCTCCGGCACTACAGGCTTTTCAGGTACTTGCAACCGAGAACAAACTGGTACCAGAGTCCGTTGTCATATTAGCAACCTGCTTCAATCAGTTGGCTCTACGTATGATTCCAAGTGATCTTGTCCTCAATGACCCCTCGGCGGCCCTTGAAGGCTCTAGACAAATCTTCGCTTGGCTATTCTCCATCTATCGCCGATCACTGAATGAACTGGACATTGCTAGTGCAGCACTCGTTCGACGTGTTCAACTCAAAGACCTGCAGGGTGCACCTGGAATCAATTTCTCTCAGCCTGGTGACCGACTGGAAGTGATTGAGATTTACGCGGCTGGGGACTCCACTAGGAACACTCCACCTTCCCCTTCAGTGAAAAATGACACCACTATGGCTGACCGGAGTGCAGATGGTTCAGTAGGATCTTTACGGGACACCGACCAATCCTCTGGTTTGAAACAAGAGGGCGCAACCGGTGAGGGACGTACGAGGGAGAAAGTCCCGCCTGGAGAAGCCTCTTTACACCAAGTGATTGTCTGTACCGATGAGAACTGCCAGGAAGACCTGAAGGCCCTTGCTTTAGCCTTTTGGGGCAACTACGATCCTGTCACCAACTACTATGTAGACTTTCGTGACTCAATTGATCGATATCTCGAGCAGCGACATATGCATCTTCTAGGGACTGCAGATTTCAATCAACTTCTTATGGAGGCCAACAACTGCGAGCACTTCCAGATGTTCGGTCCTCAAGAGCTCAAGGGTGAGACTTCTACGGTCATCACCTTGTCAAAGAGTGGCCTAGTTTCGCTGTACAACGTTGACGACATAGGATGCGGAACAATTCAACACTGCATTGAGAACGCTGTTATGGGTCGCCAAGTCACTCGGAACGATCCTGGCCCAGAAATTCTTGCAGCCTTACAGCTAATCATACCCCAGCGAAAGCAAGATGGAACGTGGGATTTGGATGATTGGGCTCTGGCACGCCAAGTTAAAATCACTGATGACATTCCAGATGAGGCAGTTGTCATCTGTTTCGATTTGAGCTGGAGTATGAATGAGCCTCTAGGAGGCAACTGGATCGGAGATGGTAAGTGGTATTGTCTCTTTTTAAATGCTATTTTAGCCCTGGAAGATGAATGGCTCGCAATATTTGACTGCAAAGTCAGGTTTGTGTTATGCTATAGCGTGGAATATCATCACCATGATCCAGCATTACCAAAAGCACTCCGGATGGGCTTCAGAAGCAGGCATAGCAAGTCGCTGAGCCCACTGCATCTCAAAACCAATTTCTACCAGCAGAATCAATATTTTTTCATGCTGTGACTAACGTCTCGCGATACAGGGACAAGTAACACCTTCTGTAAAATTGATGAGGCTAAGCAAGTCTTCCGGAATATTGTTGCACGAATGGGGAAGTGCAAGACTCAGATCCACGTTGGCTTAGTCGCCTTCTCGGATTCTTCGCGGGTTAGGGTGAGAGCACCAATTAGCAGGGTGGGAGATAGATTCCACACTCAGCTGGAACAAGCCACAGTCAGAGGACAGACTGCACTTTGGGATTCATTGCTTCGAGCAAAAGAAATGTTGATGCTCACGAAATCCAAGTACCCCAAAGCCAAACTACGCATCATTGCCTTGACAGACGGAGAGGACAATGACTCTGAGATTACTGACCCGGAGGAAATTTGCCAGCAATTGTATGATGCAGAAATTGTCCTTGATTCGCTTGTCATTGGCAGTGACGAAACTCAGGATCTTTTCAAGATATCCAAGCACACCGGCGGCTATGCCTTTTGCCCTTCATCCAGAAGCTTACTTTTCCAGACATTCCTCCTTGAACCCTTCTTCGACATCTCTACAAGACCTGATATCAATCGTATCCCTATCACCGATTATAAGACCTCAACCCCCAAAGAAAAGGATATGGCAACTATATACGACTTGCCGCCTTGCCGTCCACATCCTCTTCAGGATGGATCCTTCATTTCGTTAAGTGATGCGTCACGATTCTTCGCTGCGAAATCTACATCTCTTCTTGATCGGCAATCAATTCTCTCGAATGCATCAGTCCCTGACCAGACACTTTCGCAGATGCAACGAACTACCTCTAACTATTCGTTGCAGAGTAACCCACCTCATATGGCCCTCAAACCCGACCAAGGTAAATCTCGTCAAGTTCAAGGCTTTCATCGTTCAGAGAGATCAGGCGTTTCATTTGGAAAGCTATATTTGGATGAAATGAGACTGATGGTAGGTAATCCGAGCCCTTTCATGGACGTCTACGTCAATGAGTCCGACATGTCCTTTTGGAAGGTTGTCATGAGCGGCCCACCAGATTCGGCATACAAAGACGGCAATTTTGTTCTTTATGTTCATCTCAAGGATGGATATCCTCAGAAGGCACCCAATGTCCGCTTTATCACCCCACTTCTTCACCCAAACATCACTAGGGTAAGCTACTAACCACATTACTATCCATCCATCATTACATTAATTAACTGTGATAGCACGGCCGGATATGCCATGGAATATTGGCCGACAATTGGAACCCCAATTTCCACATCTACGAAGTCTTGCAAGATGTATACGGACTACTTGCAACGGCTGAAGAAGCTACTGCTATTGACGAGATGGCGGCTCTGAGGTTCCGGACAGACGCTCCTGCTGCGGAAGCAGATATTCGAAAATACGTATGTTAGGAAAGGTACGTGTTCTTGCTTTACTGACCAAAATGTAGGTTGACCAGTTCGCAAAGCGCTCTAGAGCTGAATGGAAGTCTGAGATTTTGGGATCTTAAGTTCCTCCGATGAGGGTCGTTTATGGTATTAGGAATGCAGTGACGATTATGCGCAGAACGCTGCACTCAATATTTGGGAGCTCATATTAGCTGGGAAATTGGCTGAGCTATTATTAGTGGCACTCGAGGGGAGAATCTGGCATTTTGAAGGAAGCAGGAGGAATTTTACGTAGCTCGTGGCGTTATAGCATAGCATTTTAGCTACTGGATTCGTGTCAAACAGTCACTGTAATATTACAGCGTTGTCAGTCTTCTTTTCACACAAAGTTTACCCAGCCATGGACTAATACATGTCTTAATTTATGTAGAAGGATAAAGTCGGGGTAGCAAGTCCGTTATTGTACTCTGTCTTCCGTATAAAGATAAGAGCTCTGTAAAGGTCTATTTGTAGATCATTACTGCGCTTACAAAGAGATAAAATTAGGGTAATTGCAACTACAGGCCTATTCCAGAACATACACACTTCACTGTTCAAACAAATTAATTTAGAAAAGGGGGATAGAATTTCTCGCATATTTAGCGAGAGTGAAAAGGGACAAGGTAGGAACCTCATGTAGGTAGTATTCTATCACTTTAGAATTAAGATTCCACACAGTGAACCAAGCGATATGGAGGTGAATATGCATAGCACTATTCCCCGTCGAACCTGGTAGGTTTTTGTACAGTTTTTGTACAAACTAGACCATCAAGCCTTGTAACTTAGTACTTAACAATAACACAGTCAACCCTTCTTGAAGATTGATTTTAATGCCTCCACTTTGCTTTCTGCAAGTCATATCCTATAATCCTTTCCTTTCTTCTTTTCATCATAAAGACACTTAGGTAATCCTCACCTACACCAACGTCAAAACGCTCACCTGTAAATCTCTAAACCACCTCCATTCAATCTCCTGCAATAGTCCAATCCTCAAATACTCTCCGTCAACCCTCTCAGAAGCCACTAAAACCAATCCAATCTGAAGAGATCCTAGACTTAGAATATATATTTGAGAAGGAGATTGAGGTAATGAATCCCAACTGATGATAAGAGGGTGACCGTAGATATCGTAATCACCAGATTTAGACCTTTTTACATGTTTTAGTTGGCCGAGGAGTTGGATTCGTGCGCTTAGGAGTGTTCCGTTTGGGTCGGCCCCTTCGGGTGTGATGTTTATGTGTTGGATTTGTGGTTCTTTCCAATTGTTGGATGTGTTTTTGGAGGAGGTTGGGTGTTGTTGTATGTGGGATGATTTGCGCCGGACTAGGCCGTAAGTTATTGGGAGGACCATTTTTGCCCAGGACCATGTGGGGCCGTAGTCTATTGTTTGCTTCATTATTTTTTGACCTTTGGTGTCTCTGCGATTGGAATATTGCCAGCAAAGGCCTCGAAGGAGGTCTTTCTCCCAAAGACCGGCGACGTAATTGTCGTTTAGGAGGTATGAGAATTCGCTTGCGAGACCTGATAGGGCTGGGAACCTATCTGATGGGTTGGTTAATTCTTTGGTGACATAGTCTTCGACTAGTAACATCCATTTATCGTAGTGCCATGACATGCTGTGGTCGAAGTGCCGCGTTGCGTATTCGTCTGTAACTACTGTGTCTAAACATCGGAGAGAGCGACCTACACGATCATCTTCAATCTTCCTGTCTAGTGTTGACTTGAGTGCAAATGACTCATTCTCTGAAGCGCGTGCCTCTTTGCATTCATAAAGCAGTGTATGTTTTGTGAAATACAAAACCCTAGGCGATAGTTCTCGCTCCTGAAGTGTCCAGCCGCGAGAATTTAAGGGGCTTTGCACGAATAAACCGTCCCAATCCTGAGGCTTCTTGATCAAGACAGCTAAAGGCTCCGAAGGTCGGATACTGGTAATGCTATGTCTTCGAGACGACAAGATTGGAAGTTTTCGAAGCTCTGGGAAGAAACCACCATGGCAATCGCTTGAGGCCGCTGGCGCAATCGTACAGAAGCTGTGCGAATACACCTTTCCCATCTCAGAAGATTCCCGTTGCCAGTCAGTAGCGGAATTTTGAATGATGCATAACGAATCGATCCATAGATAACGACGGCCAAGTTTACGGGTCACTATGATGGCGTCCCGGAAGGTGCGTGGCAAGGTTTGGATGGGAATCTTTTCCAAACGCATTGGCAATGAGACATCGGATGTTTTGGCAGCCTCTGGCATACTTCCAGATGGACCCCAACAATGACTAAGAGCTACATACCGTAGATCTTCTGATTTGTGATCTTTGGTGTTTATCAGGCGTGGGTGAAGGCCAGACTGACCAACATCAATAAGTCTTGTAGGCTTGAAAGAGACATCATACAGCCTCTGGCAGGTATCGTGACTTGAGACACACTTGTGGATCCATGAGGAGGCCAGAGAGAAGGCTGACTGGTCTAGCTGACTTTCTGGGTAGAAGCAGCTAGATAGGGGATTGTCTGCAAAGAACTAAGCACTTTGAAGAGTAGCGGAAGATGGGAAGAACTATTAGATTGCAATGAGAGAGGGGATGGAAGAATGTCATCTTACCAGAGTATTCGATATCAAAGACGAACTCAGGCCCGTGTTCTCCGATGCTCATAATGAGGCGAGGACGACCTCTGGAATAGCCTTCACGAGAGATAGCGACTCGGAGAAAAGTCCCTGTGCTGGTCTGGCGTCCTCGTCGGGTCTACAGCACTGTGCAGCAAGGAGCAGAGCCTGCAATGCCCACTTTCTGCCGATGCCTGGAGGCTTTTGACCGAGTCATGATGCAGGAAGAGCTGTTTTTCGTCGATGGGCTCACAGAATAGCGAGATGGGAATGTCGTAGCATGCCTTACAGAGGTATTTGCTGTAGCTCGCCATGAATATTTGGACGTTTGAGAAGGGAGTGGTTGGCTCAAGCACTCATCTCAGCAGCATCATCATCATCATCATCATCATCATGGCTTGAGCTGAAGCGTAACGGCCATAGAATTGATTACGAGTAGCGATGGCAAGTAATAGTTCCGAGGGAGGTTTCATGGCAATAAGAGTGGCCAAGTGGTGATGATGATGGCGATGTCGTGGTCGTTGTCGTTGCTGCTGGAGTGGTTGCTGGCTGCTGTTGTCAAGAGAGGGAAGTCAGATGCAACATTTTGCTAAACACATGCATGCACGTGCGAGTAGGGCCAACTGTAGCGACCATAGCTGTCACTCCTCCCACTCCGCCGCATACCTCCTCACAGCACATCGTTCCTTGACAATAATATATCTCCTCCGATAATGTCAATGTGTACTATCTGAAGACAAATACAATCAACAAAACAAAACAAAACAAAACAAAACAAACCAAACCAAACCAAGCAAGTCATTCAACAACACTCCTTTGCCTACTTCACATGTCGTACTCGTAGGTATTGATTGAGCTATGCCCGTTCAGGAAGGGCCATGCGAAGAGGAGCAACGGCGGGGCAAAATGTTGTGTGTGATGTGATGATAAGAAAGAAGCATATTGTGTTAACGGATCCAATTGGATTTAGATACGACGGTGCATAGCATAGCGAGGTAAGTATAAAGGTTGTCTACTCCCACTTTTTCTCTTTCTTCTTCTTCTTCTCCTTCTTACATCTAGACTAGATCTCTACCTTGTCTTCACATATATAGACAGATAAATACAGAGGAAGTGCAACACCACCCCTCACTCACCTCCATCATGTCTACCCAACAGCTTTCTCTCCCCTTGGTTGGTGGAAAGCCCGGTCTTCAGCATCCTCTTGGTCCCTTGACGGCAGCTGAGATCACTGAGAGTGCTCGTCTGATTAAGGGCTTATGGCCTTCTGTGACTGATATCCAGTTCAAGAGCATCACCCTGCAGGAACCTAAGAAGACTGATCTCGTACCATTCCTGGCTGCTGAACATGCAGGCGGACAACTGCCCACGATTGAGCGAAGGAGTTTTGTTGTTTACTATATTCGTAATACTGTAAGTCAATAGTGGCTTGTAAAGTCTGAAACATGCTAATAACGCTCAAGGATAAACTCCACGAAGCTATTGTTAGCTTAAGCCTGGGAAAGGTCGAGAGCAACTTTCGTCTTGGACCCAACGTGCATAGCAATGCCGATGGTGATGAGATTGTTCAAGTTGAGAGAATTGCTCTTGAGGATCCCCGAGTTAAGGCAGAGATTGCAAAGCTCTGTCTGCCCGAGGGAACTGTGGTCATTAGCGACCCTTGGATTTATGGTAGGGAATCTCACGTCAAATTTACCTGACTGTATTGACATGCTATAGGCTCTGATGGAATCGATGATGGGCTGTTCACAGACGCGAAACGAATGTTCCAATGTTTCCTCTACCTCCTTGACCCAAACAACCCCACGGAGAGAGACAGTAATCACTATGCTATGCCAATAAGCATTTCACCAGTTGTCAGCGCCGAGACTATGAAAGTCACTCGGATCGATTTCCTCCCCACAGGTGCCGATAACACAATCAAGGAACCAACGCCATACAAGGTCCAGCCTCCCAATGAATATATCCCCGAAGCTCAGACGCTCCGCACTGATCTCAAGCCATTGAATGTCGTCCAGCCGGAAGGAGCCTCATTCCAAGTAACAAAGTACAGTGAGCAAGGCCATACTATCTCATGGCAGAAGTGGAATTTCAAAGTGGGCTTCAACCAACGGGAGGGAATGGTCCTTTACGATGTTCATTACGCTGGCCGTCCTCTCTTTTACAGACTGTCTCTCTCAGACATGAATATTCCATATGCTGATCCCCGCCACCCATACCACAAGAAAGCTGCCTTCGATCTTGGTGATGCGGGGGCTGGTATTATGGCCAATAACCTCCAATTGGGTTGTGACTGTCTTGGCTCTATCCACTATCTTTCGGCAGTGTTGAACGATGACAAGGGAAATCCACTTGCTATGCCTAATGTTGTCTGCATCCACGAGCAGGACAACGGAATCGGATGGAAGCACACCAACTACCGCACAGGGAGAGCCGCAATTGTCCGGAACCGTGAGTTGGTGCTCCAATCTATCATCACTGTCTCGAACTACGAGTATATCCTCGCATTCCAGTTCAACCAAGCGGGAGAAGTTATGTACGAGGTCCGAGCCACTGGCATTCTCTCTACACAACCAATCGATGAAGGAATCACCGTCCCTTGGGGAACTGTTGTTCACCCAGGTGTTCTGGCCGCCCATCATCAACATATTTTCTCCCTGCGTGTCGACCCTATGATCGATGGGCCCAACAACCGTGTTGTCTACGACGAAGCACACCCAATGCCCCGTTCTGACTTTAACCCTCATGGTGTCGGTTATACCGTGACCGAAACTCCCATCACAACATCAGGTGGTTACGATCTCGACTACGACGTCAACCGTACCTTCAAGATCCAAAATGCAGGCGTCAAGAACCCAGTCAATGGCAAATCTGTAGCCTACAAGATTCACGTCCCACCATTCCAGAAGATGCTCGCAGATAAAGAGTCCTTCCACCATAAACGAGCTGAATTTGCAGATCACAACATCTACGTTACCTCCTACGCTGATGGTGAGCTTTACGCCGGTGGAAAATACACAAATCAGTCTCGCGGTGGTACTGGGGTCCGTAGCTGGGCTAACCGCAAGGACAATGTTCTCGATACAAACCCAGTGGTCTGGGTCCAATTCGGTATCAACCACGTTCCCCGTATCGAGGACTTCCCAGTTATGCCCGTCGAAATCATTAAGGTTTCACTGAAGCCCGTCAACTTTTTCGACAAGAACCCAGCACTTGATGTTCCTCCTTCTGAACAGAGCTTCAACAAGAGCGTTGCTCTGTCTCCTGAAGAGGCAGTAGAGGCTGTCGTAGGACAGAAAGGAGAGGTATGCTGTGTCAAGGAGAACAGCAAACTATGATTGTGTTGAGATATAAAATAATACTTAACGAAAATAAAATGGGAAGGTAGGATATCAACGGCGTTCAGGATAACGGGCATATATTTATCGGGAGAATGGCTAGCTACTAAAGTGTACGGTATAAGATAGACGTAGCTCAAAGTCATGCAGAAATATTGTACTCCAAATTTTGGTCCTTCCTGTGCATTTTTTAACCTACAATAAACCTCCCCCCTTTCAGCCATCTAAAATATACTCACCTCCGTCCCGCTCCCTCGACCCAAAAAGACGTGGAACTTACTCTAACAAACATCACCATTCAGCAACTTAAACTTAACAACTCTTCAGAAAGAACACAATACCACCTTCGCACTTGTAACATGCATTGTCTGATAGATACTTTACATTAAAGCTACACACCAGGCTACTGTAAAAGTTCTCTCTTCCCCACCCTCATTTAATCTGTACGTATGCAGCTATATGCACACAACAGAGGTATAATTCAGCTTCTTCTTCAGCTTCAGCATCTTCTCATTCCAGGTTCGCTAAATAACAGCCAGCTCCATCACGCAAAATGCAACCATCAACCAACCAACTAGCAAAACTCGAATTCAAATGCTGCAAATGCTGCAAATGCAATGCCAAAGCGATAATCTGGCTTCGACAAATAACACGCCCCCTCAGTCAATCAAAACCAAATCAAAATAAACGACCCTTCCATGTCCATAGGTATCCATGCAATGCAATGCAATAAAGTAAAGAGCCAAGCCAAGCCAAGACAAATTCCGCTTGCTTGCTCAACCATAGTAGAAGACTCCGTACTCCGATAGACGGCCGTAAAAAAAAAAAAAAAAAACTTCGCAGCATCTGATCGATGCGATCAATCAATTCGTTGAGGGTGCCCAATAAATATCCTCGGCAAATCCCAGTACACCACCCACCCGCAAAAAATGCATCATATCAGCAAGAGTAAACAAAACTCCGTTTCCATGCCGTTTTCCTTTTCATTTCCACATTCCACGTCCCTGCCACCCATCCTACAATTGATTTAGAAAGCCACCAGACTCCGCGAATCGAGTTTGATAGACACGCAGATCCGCCCAATTTCTCAGCTCTTCTTCCTCATCAACTTCTCCCATGCCATTGTCGCTACGTATGCCAGGGCTAACTCGCTCAAGCTTCATCAAGACGTCCAGGAAGCGGCCAAGATATTCCTCGCTCTTGATCGCAAGTGGTCCTTTTCTATTCTGGGGGGTATCAAGAAGAGTCGATGCGATTTGTCGGATCTTGTTGATCTGATGACACGTTAGTGGGATAATTTTTTTTTCAGAAGGGATTAGGTCACTTACAAAGCTTCCTCCATTCGGCTCCATGTTAACTTGGTTTATGCTCCCAAGTACTTGCAGGAGATCCGTGACAATATTTTCTCTCTCGTTGACCACGTGTGTCTCCACCTGATCAAAATTGCTTGTCGATGTCTTTGGAAGAATGCCATCCAGACCGCTCGCCATTAAACCTGGTGAATTTTGACCGGAGTTGCCATCATGATTTGCCGTCATCTGATTATATGCATCCTGTAAATTCCAGTACTTTTCGACGATATATGATCGCGTTCCAAGTTGACTAGCGTAAATGTTTGCCTTCTGGATTTCAAACTGCAACCGTCTTCGAGCTTCGAGGCCATCTCCGGGCGCATATTGACGTTGTAGTCCTTGTTGATGGGGTATCGGGGGAAAGTATTGTCGATCAAATTCACCACCCTGCGAGCCGGGTTGGAGGACAAGCTCTCGTGGGGCCAAATCCAAAGTACGCTTTACAGCACGCAGGCACTCTCCTAGAACACGCTTCTGCCTATGCCAGTCAAAGACTTCATCGATGCCATATGCCATTTCCATTGTTGCAAGTGGTGTACATGTCATATAAATTTGAATCCCCAGGTTAAACCCGGTAAGCTTGGATACGATTCCTGGCGGCTGCGGATCGACGTGATCGACATAGATGTACTCATCGTCAACTTCTAGTGGCAGGGGTGGATATGGTTCGTTTGGTGTGGGAGGTGCTATTAGAAGCTCGCCGAAACTTGCTCCAAGTTGTTGCATAGATCTTAAAGAAGTCAGCTAAATCCTCTAAACAGCAACGCAATACTAACCTGATCCCCACAAACATGATCCAGAACACCCTGCGTCCAATTTCCTGCCTAATGAAATCCATTGGTTCCGATTGCTGTTGTTCGAAGACGCCGTCTCCTCCATAAGCCATAGGCAAAGCACCAACTGATAGATATCCGGGTTCCTTCAGCTTATGCGCGCCAATTACTCTTGCGATATTAAGAGTCTCGCCAAAATATAATCTGCATTGCTTCCAATTAAACGTATATGCAGCTGCTAGACCCAGGAAATAACTTGTTGTTGCATCATAGACTGAAAGGTCTTTGTCCAGGTAGCCAGCTCCACGCGCCTCGACGGCGACTTTGTGGCATCGTTCGACTAAGCTAATTGATGTTGGAAATAGTGTTTCGCGATGCTGCGCCTTCAGATGTAATCGTGGTTTCCGGGGAAATGAGGCGACTAGAACTCCAACCATAGATGCAAGCAACGCCAGGAAAGAGGGGTTATTCAAGTCCTCCCTACATTTGAATGCTGCGCGAAACGAAGGCTCGTGGGGGAAGGGCGCAAGAGGATGGATGTATGTGAAGAAGTCGTCTACCAGCAGCTCTAGGGTTGAAAACGGGCATATAGACTCGGCAGAGAGAACGGCGTGGGAGGAGAAAGAAGCGAGGGTAGCAGCGACATTATTTGGTGATGTAGGAGAAGAGAAACCGCCGCCAGGCGACTCGAGTCTGCGCTTCTTGATTGCTTCCGCGTGTCGATTTGGTGGTCCTCGCCGCCGACTGGGTCGCTCGAACGTACATGGGATATCTAATGCGGCGCAAGCTCGACATGGTGGACCAGACTCATCGCACTGCGCAAAAAAAACATTAGTACTTAAGAAGCGCAATCCACTTTGATTCCAATTGAGCTCCCCAGTAAGCCTACCTTCACCTTGCGAATACTGCAGGAATCGCAGGCTTTGCGCAGTCGATTGCCCTTCTCTTTTTCATTTCCCGACGTATTACTCTGGCCCTGCATATCAGCATTGTGGCCATTCGCATTCGCCTGCCCATTATACTGCTGGTGCTGGATGTGCGGGGACGGTTGCTGTGGTTGTTGGTGGTGTTGGGGCTGTTGTGGGTGAGGTTGGTATTCGTAGGATGGTTGTGGTTCGTATTTTTGCTGTGGATGATGCGGTATAGCATCCATTCCCCCACCACCTGGGCCATGGAGCTGTGGATGGTGCTGTTGGTAGTTGTTCCCGGCTGACTGTGTGTATGACATCGTTCCTGCGTAATGCTGGTGCTGCTGGGTCTGCGTGCTTGCTTGGCCGGCGAGAAGTCGGGAGATTTTCCAGACTAGATTTATTTATTTATTTTATTTTCTTTCGTTTTTCGTTTGGGGTTCGCTGGTGGCGGACTCGGGGCGCAGGTAGTACGTAGGGTACGGGTACACACACGGTAGAATGGTGGTACTTTCGTACAGCTTCGCAGCACGGGAGTTGTGCGGTTGTGCGGTTGTGTGGCGGGAGCTCGTCGTCAAGTTGGGGCGAAGGAGGGGGGAATAATGCGAGCCAGAGGTGGGCAGTGGAGGAGGGCGACTTATCCGGGATATATGAACGTGGTGTGGTGCAGGACGTCAAGTCAAGAGTCGCGCGCCAGCCTTTACAGCCTTGCCCACAAAAACAGCTCAGTCCCTCCCTGGAGGGCTAGTACCTGAGCTAAATTACTTTCCCAGGCGTCGTTCAAGGTGTCAAGGCCTCAACTCCAACTTTTTCACCTTTGCTGCCTCTTGATTTGCGTGCGCCTATTCACGTCTACCTAGTATTGTGAGGCCCTGCGCGGTCCCCAAAAATTTGACTTTTTTTCTGCTGGTCGAGGGTAGGAAATCGGACAGGGGAGTGAGGAGACAGGGTTTCTGAGGGACGACGCGCTGCGCTACGCTACGGACTTGAGCGTTGATCGACGACAAGGGACAGGCACAGGCGACGACGAGGGTGCTCGAGGGAAGAAGCCTCAAGCATGAAAGAGAGGTGATGTGACTTGAGTAAGGGCCAATATACGAATATCGAGCCAAAATTAACGGGGCTTGGTTGGGGGAGGATCTGAGATGATGAAGGAGGAGGAAGAGGAAGGGGAAGGGGAGGAGAGGAGAGGAGAAGTCTAGAGAGACCAGTGCAAATGATACCGTATCGTATGCGGGTCTGTTCACTGATCAGGTACAGAGACTCAGAGAGAGAGAGAGAGAGAGCCTAGAGGGTGCATGGGGAGGGACGGAGTATCCATTCAGTAAATTCACTAACTCCTAGGTACAGCACTGCACTGCACGCACCACATCGTCATTTTTTCACCGTTGGTGAGCCGTACTTCACATGTGCCTGCTACTTACTGCCTTCTCGAAGACTCGTCGAACAGTACCAGAAGCACCAGGAAGTCTTCTGGAACGACGGGTCGTTCTCAGGCTAACCTCATTGCCCTCTTACTCGTGTGCTTTGGCGGTGCGTATAGTACGGTACTCCGTACGCAGTGCTCGTGCCCATACTTAGCGGGTCCCATCCACAGAGAGAGAGACGCATTATTATTGCGGTGAGAAGTGGACTACTGTGGATTACTGAGTGACTTGTACAGTACGGAAGAGTAGGTACTGGTACTGGATTATTTTATTGCGCTGGGTTCCGAATCCAATCACCCCTCCATATCTGCACTCTCGACACATAACGACATGGATCACGATTTGGATGGGCAGAGCATGGCCAGGCGAGCATTACCAGGGCTCCAGGGCATAGATGATGGTGCAGACATTGAGCACTTAAGGTTTGCGCTAACCCCCCTCCAGAGCACGTTGTTGACAGTCCACGACGACGGGCGAGCAATCCTCAAACACACATACGAGTCAGAGGCACCTCGTTAGTCGAGCTGGACATTGCAGTATGATTCCACTGCAGCGTCCCTACCAGTCGGTATTCCCAGAAGGGGAAAGCAATAGGATAGTTGTCCGTTTTAGAAACTTGAAGAACAGGTAGTTGGCACTTCCTCTACGGCACACCCCCAGGCCAAAGGATCGAATGCCTGCGCGGTACTTGTCGTCACTGTCACATCACACCAGGAGAATTCTCCGGATCCTCACACAGCCTCTCAGGGACGACCTTAATATAACCATCCTGTTATTGCGGCATGGCACGAACACCCCCCAAGATAAATCAAGACAGCCTTACGACTTTTCCGTAGGGAAAATCCTGTCTGCAGTGACCAACAAACATCAGCTCATCAGCCTCATTTGGCTTTCCCCCAAGCCCATACTAGGTGCGAAAGGTACATCAGTATGAGTAGGAAGCACCATCATAGTAATGTCATTATGCGAAGCCCATGCGAGAAGGAAGACCTTAAGTCCTGACTGACTCTTCATGGCTCGCAAGTTACGGTGACAACATTTGCAAGGGTAGCGGAGAGGTCGTTGGCTGAGACTCAAGCTGTATGGACATTCATTTAAAGTAGGTAACAGATATACTTTCGATTATTTTTTCGTCGAGAGATGGTTATATTGGCAAATACGGTGGCTACGGACGTCCACGGACGTCCGATACTGAGCCACGAACAGGCTGGTAAAGCTAGGTCTGACAGACATGTGTGCCAGTCCCGTCACCACCGAGTAAGCCACGGCATCTTCCATCTCTACACCATTATTTATGATTGTTATAGCCATCATCGACAGCACATTGACCCTTCGTTCTACAATCACAGCACAATATCAATGCTGCCAATAATAATATGGACAATGGATAACACCAGGCCATGGGCCGCAAGACGGTACTGAATCGATTGCTCGGGTAGTGGAGGAGGTGCTTAGCAACGTACAGGTCTAGCGGCGGGAAGGATTATCTTCTAGAAGAGCCAAGGATCCAAGATAGCGCAATAGAAGAAAATGGATCGAACCAATAATTGGTGGTCCCAAGTCTCTTTGTGCAGACATCACTCCACTCCGGTTTCCACGATTCGTCGGTATTTTGCCATAGTGTGTGTATTGGAATATGTATCATGCATGCTGCAAGGTGCCAAAAGACGCACGGCGGTCAAGCCGGGTCACCGCCAGACGCCAACAGACGCCGAGCAGCATCTTGTAATGGATTAGATGCGGGTACAGCGGGCAGCAGGAACAACTTGCCTGGCCGTCTCCTTATTGCCATCGTCCTACGAAGTAGTCTCCTCGTCACAGCCGATCAGATCTCGAAAGAGGCGGTTGAGTTCGTGCGGGAAGACCCAGTCTTATCACCATCACTAGGCCACTACGGTAGTAGGCATGGGGGGCTTGGGAACGGGAGTGGAGGAAATCCTCTTTTCCCATAAACTTTGATTGATTAAGGCTGACTTTTGAGTAGCGATGCACTCAATAACTGACCTGATCCAAGAGAAGAGAGAAGCTAAAATTATTAAACTAGCTTGCCTATCCGTACTCGAGTATGCACGGGAAACGGTCCACCCGCTTGACTGCAGCGCTGGTTGACGGTTGGATTGGCAAAGGGCCGACTCGAGCATCTCCAGTCTCCAGTTCGAGAAAGCTAACAAAACTCCACGTTCTCCAAGTATAATCCCTTTGCGGGCCTCGTGCACGTTTCAACTTCGTCCCTACGTGCCATAAGCTCGTTGTACACCATTCAAGCTTTTTGCCACGGAGAAGGGCGAAAAAGAGGCTGAAGTCAAAAACAAAAACAAAATGGAAAAAGTCAAAAGATGTATCATCAAAGCATCGCATCGTCAACCCCGAGGCCTTGCGCTTATATGTTCTCCCGTGTAAAGTTGTACTGTAGGTCGTCGGTGTGTCTTGTGTGTCTCTTGTCGGGGAGGAAAGTCAAACGCGAGACGGGTTCGGGGGGGGGCGCTCTCCCCAATTTCCAAACCAAGGGCATGGGAATTATCCACGTGATGAGGAGGGAGGGTCCTAGAGCAAGCAGGGGCAATTCAGCAGTTTATCCCAATTTCCTGGCCCCCTTGACCGGCACAAGGACCCTGAAAATTGGTGGATAAGGGGATTAAGCAGAGCGACGGGAGGGTCCAGCATGCTGTTTCTCGGAGACATCCGAGCAAGGGGGGGACTCAAGTCTCAAGGTGACCACAGCAGAGACGTGCCCAGCCATATCCCTACCCTGCTCCCTTTGGCAACGTTGGTTGGGAAAAAGAAAGTCAACAGGTTTGACGAGATGCTGAAAAGAGGACTGGGTAGGGGTTAGCAACGGGGGCTCCTGTGCTATCGTATCCGATCCAGCCGATAGTATGCTATCATCGAATCCGAGTGGAGGCGACAGACACCGACACAGACACAGACGAAGACACAGACTTTATTCATAAGGTGCTCCTCCATTAATTATTATTGTTATTACTGTCCTTGTTATTTATCATCATCATCATCATCGAGACATCAACTTCCAGGCCCTGAATACCGGTAGTAATAATTGCACTCCCAAGACTACTCGTACTCGATTCCATTCTCAAGTGAGACAGACATATCCTCGACAAGAAACGTGCCTATGAAAGGACCATCCTGTCATTCTTATTTCTGCCCACGAGCTCGTAACTGAGACAAATTAGCTTCTTTTTCATATTATTTGCTGTAATGGTAGTCCAATACAAGCAATCACATAATTAGCCATGCTGATTTCAAGAGCTATTCCCAACCGAGACAAATTTGCTTGTTTTATTAGGGGGGGCTCCATCCACTCACTCCAACCTTATTGTTCCTTCCTACAAGCTCCCATATCTCTATCCCCAATCAAGACAATTGAACGGTCTTTTTATGAGCATTACCATTCGTAACATAATACCTGCTTGTTTACTCAGCCCAGCCAAGGATTTACTGGTCATTTTTAATCTGCTCTTCTGGCATTGTCGCTGTTGTTCTTTGGCCCCCTACTACCACTTTACCAGCTTCCACCCTACGACTCCTGTACAAGCCACGAGGGGTTCATACTCTATGCATGCTTTACTTCTCCTTTCCCACGAACTCGTAGAGCACGTGTACAAAGTAGATCACAAGCTGAGACAGATTACTTTTGAATTTTCAACGGTGTGGGAAACAGCCTAGACCCTGTCATGTGCCTCCTGCCTCGCTTTATCCTTCTACTTCCAAACCATGAATAACAGAGCAACAGCGCTTTGATATCTGAATGACTTACAGTAATTGTGAGCTAGGGACCATTACCCTAATATAAGGGCGAGTGGTGATATGGTGCAGAATACAAGTGCTACCGGTAACAATGAGTGACACTGAGTCAAGTTCTCTTCTCCCGTTACTTTACTTTACTTTTCTTGGCCTACCGCTTCAATTCCCGTTCTTTGGGAACTCTAACGTCATTTTTACTCGTATCTAGAAACCTTGGAAGGTACGATCTTTTGCCTCATCCCTTAGCTTCCGCAGACACCGGCGTCTCGTACATTATCATATTTTCTTAACACTACTCCGTACTATGTACTTCGTTTCCTTTCCTTCCAGCCAAGTCTATGTTCAAGTCCAAGTCCCCAACCCCCCAACTAGCACAGAAATTTAAGCCCAAATAATAGTAATTGCATTCGCCGTGACTTCTACCCTCACCGCCCTCAAAACTGTACCTAAATATCACTTCCTTCACTTCCTCCATCGAAGTGAAGGAAAAAGAAGAAAAAAGAAACTTCCAAAACTTCAATCACAACCGGCCCTAACACAAAATCAAGAACACCGTCCCGATGATCCCGTATCCGTACACCAATCAACTGAACTCTTAAATAGCTCAAACCTAAAACTCGAAGCCGAAAGCAAAAAGAAAACCCAAAATCACTGTCTCAAGATAAAGTTTTCTTGCTTGATCTCAGTCCGTACGCAGTCTCACTTATTCAAGTTGAAGTTAGAGGTCTTAAGTGCTGAATTACCTCGGTGTGTTTTATCTATTGAGGCATTATCTTAAGTATACTTTGTACTTGCAGCTGTGACTACAATGGAACAGACCGTAAGCTTAAGCTGTATGCGGTATCTTGAAGTCTCGTTCTACTAAGTGGGCTTCTGTAGGAATCCTTTCCTCTCCAACGTCCGGGAGAAATGGGCAAGGTAGACAGTAAGGCATAACAACGAGCTACCTACCGTGCCTCGCAACTGGCACTTTAAGAACCCCAATTCAAACTGTCTATGCAATTTCATGTTGTTAATAATGTGCCTTAAGGATTCTAGTAGTTATAGTAGAAGAGAAATAGCATATTATACTAACAAATAATACTACAGTACAAAGTGACACTACTGGTGCTGTGTACACGAAGGCCTTTTTTTACATCTTATCACCATGTATAAACTCAGATCCTCAAGCCTCATATACTCCTTTGTAACTACGACACAAATTAGTTTAGAGGATATTACTTTGATTCGGGGAAGTGAGTTACTTCAGTCCATCTCTCATATCTAAATAGATAGCTATTCAAAATGACCTCACAACTTTTTTTTCACTTGTCAAGTCTCTCATGCATTACTAACTTACTCACGTTCGCGACACCCAACACCCACACCCACACACACCCGCCTCCCAACCTCCAACTCTTTCTTTTCAGTTTCTAAATCCAGAGACACAAGGGCAGAGAGAAAGGTAGAGAAAGTACAATAACAAGAAGCAAACTAGTCTAAAACACTAAGAGCCTAAGCTCCAAACTGGAAATACAATACATACAACAACAACAATACAAAAAACACAGAGTAGTTTCCAAAACCACTTAGCCCTATCCTCTTCTTAAGCCTCTAATATCAAAATCGCATCACTTCAAAAAAAAAACCCTTGTCTAAGCGGTGTGGCAGTTGCCTTTCTTTTCATCCAAAATCTGAATAAAATAATGTTGCGAACACTTGCAATACAGCATGTTCTCGTTTTCTTACCTCTCGCAAGGCTCGTCGTTGTGTCTGAGCTTCTACTTTTCTCGCAACATTTACCATATCAATAAAGATCAAAGAAATGTCTCACTCAAGTCTCTGTGTCTTACTTACTACCGGTATTGTACACACTTACTCAGTCTCTGGACTTGTAACCCAGACCTAATATCCATCAATCGTAAACCAAGCCCCAGAATAATAAACACAAGAAAGGTAAGCCAACCGAACTTAATTCGACAAGCCTCGTCTCAAGTACTGTGCAGTATACCATTTTTAAACATAGACTTACAGTTATATCCAAGAATTTATGATCTAGTATCTAAATAAGGAAAACACTACACAACTATCTTCTTATTTAACAGGGGTTCAACAATTCCATGCAATATCTTACACAATCCTCTACCTATACCTAACCACCTTAAACAATCTCCATCAAACTACAAACGAACAGCACCACCATTCCTAGAACCTCAAAAGAAATATCGTATACTATACAAATAAATACTACAACAGCATTGCTATTCCCATTCCCGTATTATATCTTATGACTATATATCCTATCCTTTAATTCTCTTCTCTCCTCTTCGAACTTAAAATACCTAGAGTAGAAAAGATCTTGACCGCCCAGAATCTACTGGTATAGCTTTATAGCTACATATCTATGCCAAACCTAAAATATTGTCTCACAAGTTCAACATCCCACACCCAACCACTAGGTAGACTATCCTCGACATAGTAGCGATCACTCACCAATATCCATTTATCCAAGTCCTTAAAACCGAAAGAAACCCCGCGAAATTCAGCGACTATACGAGCATACCCTACATCCCACATCCCACATCCCACACCCTACATCCTGGATCCTAGATCCTAGACTCTAACAAAGTACTCTATCCATACTATCACGCCATATCAGACCAGGAAAAACAGCGGTGTACGATGTATATACGGAGAAATCCCAGAAATTAACGCCCAAATCCAAGACCACAGTTCGCCCATCAAGCCACTCCGTCTTCAACAAGAACCCTAATATCAACCTTCTGCTTCTAGTAACCTCCACCTAGTAGCGATCACTCATCACCCATCAAAACCCAATCACCTAATTACCCAAGTCCTCACAACTCAGATAAACTCCTCAAACCCCCAAAACTCCAAGATCCTAGATCCCAGTCCCTAGACATTGACAAAGCAGATACAATATTGTATAGTAGCGTCAATCATTATCAGACTAGGAAAAACAACGGAGTAACAGCCCAAAAAGACATGATATATCTTACGAAGTATACATAGAGAATCTCCAGATATCAAAAAGCAACCAAACCCAACCTAAGGCAGAAAGAACCTAAAAAGCCAAGACCACAGTTCACCCATTCACAGGCCACTCTAAAACTGCAGTTTTCATTTTTTCATACTCCATACTCGATACTCCTACTCCGTATAGGGAGAAGAACTAGAAGATCTTGAGGACATTTAAAAGAATGTCACTGCGAATTTCCCTTAGACTTTATTTAGTTCTATGAAAAAAAAAAATAGCACACTCAGTACCTAAGATACAATAACTTTCCACATTAAACTACAAACGTCAGTGACATCTATCTACTTGACCTAGCTACCCGAGTGAACATAATTGTCTGTGTAACATATGGTCCCAACTTGGACAATGTGGATCATTTAGATTAAATTACCCCCTCCCTCCAACAGTCAACTAAGCACCACCAGTACCTGGGTGTGGGGAATATGTAATATGTAACAATATTGCAATGTGACGAGATGTTTAAAAAATTTAAAATTTAAAAAATGATGATTCTAGAACACTTTTCTATCAAAGTATAGTGGATTCTAAAGAACGGTATGGGTGGAGTGGAAAATAAGGCACGGTATGGAGTGCCGCAAATGTTGAACCATCATTGTGGATATCGGGCTCTGCTGCCCTGTGCCTCTGTGCCTTCGTACTACAGGGGGTGTAATACTCCATAAAAGGAAGTATACAGGCTAGCGCCAACTGCGACAATATTCAAGCGTCTGTGGTCCCTCAAAATTTACAACGCAATGAGGTGAGTACATATGATACAGGACGCTAAGATATGAATGGGGCTCGGTGGATGATACTGAAATGAACCAATCTCTTGTCTTTCTCAGACAAGTCACAAGATTGACAAGAGACCTGTAAAATATGATGCGCCAAGAAATGCCAAAGAGTCTCCCAATCGCATATGGTACGGTACCCAAACACGTGCATGCATATCCTTTACTCCAACACGCCCCTGTGCGAACTTATTGAACCCCAGTCCCCAGGCGCAGAAATCGAAGCATTTCCAAAGGACTTTCGTACGGAGTATAGTCCGCTTCCGAGGAGAGCAAGAAAATGATTTGGAAACACGGAATGCTATTCCGTACAAATGACTCGTTGGGACCAAAAGTCAGGAAGGATCCCATGCTTTGCTTATCTCGTTCACATCTTGGCAAAAAGCTCTCTCGATTTTGCGAGGCGAGCAGCTACCAAGAAGCCAGTTCCTACCAGCAAGACGGATCCTCCAAAGACCTGTGCATACAGGAATCCTCCACCCTTCTTCTGGATCAATTGGCCCGTGATCGGGGGCCCAGTGAGCACTGCAAAGCTCACAATCGTGAAGATCATACCCATTCTCACTCCAGCTTTTCTTAGGTCTGTAGTCAAACTCGCAAGTGTTGCGGGAAACAGACTCTGAATCGCCGCACCGAAGATCCCATACATGACAGCCCAAACATACAAGCCCCCTCGATTCGAGACTCCAATCCAGCACCAGATAATAATCGAACTTGCGAGTACGACCGGAATCAGAGAATTCAGCGGTCCAAAATATCGATCTGCAATGTGGTTTGGGACAATGCGCCCAAGGATACCAACACCATTCATCACAATGATTAGGTCTATGGACTCGTTATATGAGACACCCAAAATATTACGTGCAAAGGTTCCCAGGTAGTAGAAGGCCAAGTACACGCCCCAGAAGTTGAAAAACATGCCAATTGCATAGAGAACGTATTGGGGTTCTCGGAAGGATTGCCAGTCTACCAAGGCACCAGTTTTTCTGGGAAGTGTCCGAGGTCGAATCCCAAAATTGCATACAATGAGCGCAGCAACTTGGATGAAGCCCACAGCTCTGATGGTCCATGGGAAGCCAACTTTTGGGAGTAATTGTTGAACCATAGCAGGGAAAACCATTCCGCCTGTCCCACTACCTGCAGCTGCAATCCCTATTGCTAGACTTTTCTTCTTGGAGAAATACGTCGATAATATAGACAACGCCGGACAGAACAAGCATCCCATTCCTAGACCCATGCAAACTCCTTGTGCGAGGAAAACCTGCCAGTATTTGGTGGACAGAGAGACCATGAAGATTCCTACTCCATAGAGAATAGTTCCTATGCCAAAGACCTGTCGGAAGTACCCTGCATCGGTGAGACGGCCAGTGAAAGTCCCAATGAAGAAGAGTAGGAATACTGTAATGCTACCCACCCATGAGATATCTGACTGAGGTCGATTTAGGGAAGTCACGTAGTATGTTTGGAATACTCCATAAGAGTTGACGAAGCCCCTGATATCGAATCAGCTTATAATAGCTTGAGTAAAACGAGAATTGCTTACCATGTATTCATGATAACAAGATGTCCTAATGTAGCTGCAAAGCTTGTCAGCAAGGTAATCCATGAACTCAGGAACCAACTAGGAATTGCTCATTTTGGGCAGGAGTATTGCTTTGCCCAGTAACAAAAGAGCCACACAGCAGCGCTTGTAGGGATCAAAGCACCCCATTATGCCTCCGATGCCATTAAAACCATAGAGGGGTTGCAAAAATGTAGTCTAACTTTAGTCCAGCATCTACACACGTCACTGTCGACCTCAGCTGGAAGATACAGCCCGCCAGAAACCCCATCGCAAAGCCTCTGTATTTAAGAAATGTAGTACACACCTTGGGTCCAACCAATCCATCCACCATCAGGCGGTGGTCCAGGATCTTTCCAACTAGACTTCGTGCTCGTCCTCGTAACTGTGTGGTTCGTCTCGTTCACATCCCTCTCCGCATTCTTCAAACCCTCTTCTACATCTCCATTCTCATTCATATTCATAAACCTTGGGGTATCATCGTCGTACTCGGTCTCGCTAGAAGGGGTGGCGGAGGCGATATCTGCATCTTTCTCGGGGTCCTGTTGGTATGAGTGCGGTAGGTTTTGGTCAACCATTCTTAGTTCGAGAAGAACCCAATTGTGTCTGTGGTGATGTTGGTTAGAAATGTTGAAGTGCAGTGAGAAGTTGGCATACTTACAGGACGCTAGATTGCTACTCTGCAGGTCTGAACAACAAATAGCAAACCCGGTGACAACTATACCTTGCTGTATATGCAACGAAAGGAAATAGGGAAGAGAAGGAAAGAGAAATAGCGTAGAGGAGAGACAGAAGGAAAGATAGCAAGAATGACTCTTCTTTGAACTTAGTGTCCAATTCCTATTACCAATGACGGGGTTGCTCGAAGGGCGCATATGACAGATCAACACGGTGTATCTGGTACGGAAATAAATCTTAGCATCCCCATCCCCATCCCCATCCCCAACCCCATCTCCATCGTGGGAAAGCCCGGCCGTATAGCCGCAGAGAGGTGTCGGCAGGGGAAGTCCGTTGACGGCACTGGCAGAGGGTGGAGAAGTGGGGGACATTGACTAATAATCCTGTTTCCTTCACCCTTCGCCCTTCACCGTTGACATTTGTAACGACCACACCTCTGGTAATACTGAGTCGATGAACCTGTTGTTTGGTTGGTGTTGTTGATGACCGAGGTCAATAGATTGCACAAAAGGCCCAGAGAAAGCGTGCCGCATAGCCGACCTGTCTGTCTAGTGTCAACCGATGTCGCTGAACTCTATGTTCAACGGTGCTATTCAACTCCGTGTCCTTCTTAGTAATTTAATTGATCTCATCAGGTACCTTCGTACTGTCATAGACCATCCATTAGTCGATTTCGGTCTGTACTGCAGTCGGAAGCGATATATGCCTCATGGTACAGAATAGCCATGCAAAACGGATTTAACAATAAATACAGTTAATTTAACAGCTAGCTACCCGAGCACCTTAATCAAAGTCGAAAGCATACATACAACAGTAGAAAAATCCAACAAGCAGATACAGAGAGAAGCCCTCTAATGAAATTCAAAGTTGATATAACACTATCCAAATCCTAAACAAACTAGAACCCAATTCTCTATCATGAACCCTCGACCTGCTGAACAGCAACTGTGACATTGATACCGTCATCAGCCTTCGAAGTATGAATCTCCACAATAACACCTTTATCAAGAACCTCCGCCTCAAGTTCCGTGGTTGCCAGAGTATAGTTCTCGGAAATAGGCAACTTTCCATGCGTCTTCCCACGATAAGGCATTCGCAGCATAGGCAGCACCTTATATTATGTGTCAGGATATGATCAAAAAGTAACCACAGGTATCTTACCAATCTCCCCAGAAGAATGCCCAACAACGGCATTAGGATACACTCCCCAATGTCTCAGAAGATCAACAATTGCAACCTGTAAAATAGAACATAGAGGTTGACTCAATTCTGGGTCATTGATCTTGCTCGATTCCTCGGATTTGTTCAATTCCTCAAGAACGGACCAACCACTTCTTAAGCTAGACAAATATTTGTTAGCTGAGAGCAAGCTTTGCTGAAATACTGCGTGAGATTGTAGTTCTCATCCCATATTGAAGTACTGTGAACCTTGACCTGTGAAAACATAGGCGCATGCTGGATTTCGAGTTGCGAGACGGAGATTGGGAAGCCCTCGCTTCGTAGCGGTCTCGAATTCTTCCATCGTCCTAGCTACAGCGTAGGTGCGGTAGCCAAAAGCAGTACGGCACTCACACAAAGTGTAGGCAAGGTCCTCCATGTGTGCCATCTCTTGTGAGAGGCTGGGTCCGTCGTCAGATGCCTCTATTTCGTGCGCCAGTTGCACCCGTTTGGCCTCGACATATTTAGCGTATGTCTCAGTAAGCCTTGTTATTCCAGCCTGTTCAGGTGATGACAAGACTAGTAATTTGGGAGAGCAGAATGGCATCTCATATTGATTTGTATCGCCGCCTTGGGTTGTCGGTGTACCGACTGAGACCCCAGAGTCCGAATACACAAGAGATTCCGTTGAGATTCCAATTGTGATTTCCATGAAGACCTCGCTCCTCAAGGTAATGTTTGGCATCGCTGAGACTGACATGCGCTTTTGCCCCACCTATGCCAGGTTATTTCTGTATCATGTTATCATGCTAATAAAGTATTCGCCATAGCCAAAGGAGTTCACGCTTGCTCTTCTAAGACCTGAAGAAGGCCATGGAACAAGCTCGGTATTTAGTTTCAAACCCCATTCATTGATCGGTAGTATTGGGTTGACGTTTTCGAAGCCAGCGATTTTTGGAATCATTCCTTTTTCCATTGAGAGAATAGCCTTCATCTGTTTATTTAAGAATTAGTATCAGGTAGTCACAAGCCCTATGTTTGTTTTTGTTGTATAAAAGGCCAATGAAGGGCGGTTGAGAGACAGGTACACATACCATACCTTCCATTCCAGCAGCGCCTCCGAGATGACCCATATTGGATTTGACTGAACCGACATACAATGCATTTTCTGGAGTACGACTAGCCCCAAGGGTAGATCCGATACCGTAGAGCTCAATGGGATCGCCAATTGGTGTGCCAGTGCCATGGGCTTCAAAATATTGAGTGCGGTCAAAATCAAGCCCAGCAGCATGGTATGTATTTCGAATGAGTTCAGCTTGTTCATCTTTGCTCGGCATTGTGATGCCGGGTGTCTTTCCGCCCTGGTTGAGGCCTGATCCCCGAATGACAGCGCGGATCGTATCATTGTCACGAAGAGCGTCTTTCAAGGGCTTCAGTACCATTACTCTAATACCCTCACCTCGAGCGTAGCTATTGGCTGTCGCGTCAAAAGAGTAGCAATCTCCATCCGGAGAAAGGAAATGAAGTGTACTAAGACCTCTCATTGGTTCTGGTTGGAACATGAGATTGGCACCTCCCACAATTGCCTGCAGTTAAGCTTTAACATTTTAGCATGGCAAAAGTCCAAGAACAGTACTTACCATTTTAGCTTCGCCAGTGCGCAAGCTTTGCACAGCAAGATGCAATGCGACCAGACTAGACGAGCATGCGGTATCAATTGTCACACTCGCTCCTCGAAGGTCATAGAACCATGACAGCCGATTGGCCAACATAGACATGCCCAGACCTGTAGCCTGGTAAGGGTTGATGTCCCATATATGAGATATAGACGTTATAGAGTAGTCGCAATTAAAGGCGCCATATAACAAGATGTGGCTGTGCCAGCCACAGATTTGAGTGGCATTCCCGCTGGAAGTGTAAAATAAAATTGGAGGATCCCCAAAACCTGAACAAGTTCATCCATATCATTTTCAAATGCTTCGTATGACAGTTCCAACAACCAGCGCTGTTGAGGATCCTATGATAAAGCTAGTAATCAATAAACTGCCCTATTCCTGGCAATGGAAGGATGAGAGAGATTACTGACTGTACCCGCTGCCTCGGCGGCAGACGTGGAGAAAAAGGAAGCCTCCCACTTAGAAATGTCTTCGTTGATGAAGAAGCCTGAGTCGGTAATGATCTGATGAGCATTAGTCTGTTGTGCTTTAAATCCATGCTTTGGGGAGTATGTACAGCACCCTCTCTCTCGGATGACGGATGATAGTAAGCATCAATATTGAATCTATTCTTGGGCACCTTTGAATGTGCACACTCGACTCGAGAAAGAAGATCCTAGAAACCTTGCGGTGTGTCTGTATCTCCCGGAAAGCGGCAGCTCATATCAACAATGGCAATAGACTCCTGCTTGTCCTCCTTTACAGACATGATGACGACTTTGTGAGACTTGAACGATTTGGGGCCAAAGTAGACTAGGCTAACGTAATCGAGCGAGCGTGTGGAGCCTTGGAAGCGTTGCTATGCTCGTGGCCCAGACGGAATGTAGACGGAAGACAATTTCCACGAGGTTCAGTCTTTGTCCGATACCCAAGCATCCACTTATAGATGCAAGCTAAGTTGCCCCTTGTGGCTCTAATTATTCAGCTTTGTAAAAATGAAGGACTACTTCAGGTCTCGTACTGAGGTTTGCAGTACAAGGAGAAAGAGAACCAGTAAAATAGAGAGTACTCCCTGTACCTTACTCGGGGGATGAAATCACTTCGACAAATCCAGATTTGGAAGTATTTGGTGCCACACACAAAATCCTGCACTGCAATGTTGAGATGATGATTTCTTTATGTCTCCATGGCGAATGACATCTTCAACTACCGTGATACGGTAGTGAGTTGTGTCCTGGTGGGCCCTTGAAATTTGCTGGGGAAGACGATGACTTCGACAGATGAATCTCCATGGGGGAAAGAAAGTAAAAGGACAGAAAATAGTGAGGACGGAATCCTTGACATAAGTGTCGTCGTATCGGTGTTGTTGCGTTGCGGTGAGGCAATGGTAGAGTAGAAAGTGAGATAGAAGATGGAAAGTGTTCGTGGTCGCGTCGGCACGTGTTTCCAGCCGAGTACGAGTGCGAATACGCGACCTCGCTTAGGCTCAGAGCTACTCCCCCCTTTTCATGCCATTCTTGTAACTAGCTTCTAAATTGAATTGTCATCTCCCAAAACGTATTTCCTCGTTTTATTGCACCTTACGGCGTTGGCATGAAGTCTCTTACATAATTAATATAGCAACGACACGAACCATTCTCAATGTTACTAAAGACAGAAACGCTGATAAATTTCCCAGACAAATTGACGACCTTCTACATTTTTGTAGTGAATTCTCCATACTTTACTCTCGAATAATACAAAGTGACACGAGCGTAATCAGATATATCTAATAATTGATCTCTACCTAGCTCCTTAATTATCAATCCTCTTGCATGCTGTTTGCTACTTCTTATCGCAACAATTCAGCAGCACTTTTCCCCTCTTGATACTCCTTGACAGCCTTCGCCAAAAGCTCGCTTCGCTCTTTCACGGTGATAGGATTTCGCTGCCACGCACATAAAGAGCATACGAATGCAGCCACAGACACGTACATAGTAATGCGCATGTCTTCATGGAATGCGGAGATATAGCTCTTTCTGAAATCAAGTGCTATGGTGATACCGTAATCCAAAATTGTGAACGGCGAGATATAGAGAGCTCTGAGAATCGCAGGACTGACAACATCTTCGAGCGCCGCTTGTAGATGATTGTTCATGACGAATGTCGAGGCAGCGATGCCAATGGCTCCCCCGAGTATTCGTGACTGGGCTACAGTCCCTTGCGCAACAGCTTTTCTATTTGTTAGATTACCTGTTGTACAAGGGAGGGAAGAATCACATACCATGATCTATAAATTCCACTTCCAAGGTTGTCATGAAAGTAGCAGTTGAGACTGTCATTCCTAGTCCACAACCCAATATCACTTCCCAACCATACTGTGATTTCGTTTGATGACCGTCAGCGGGTAAGGTAGAAAGTAAGCCACTCCCAACAATCATGAGGGCCGCTCCGATACTCATAGTGTAGAAAGTGACATTCTTCACTGCAGAAGCTCCTCCACCAACCAAAGAGCCAAAGGCCGTTGCTGCTACGAGCGGCAAGAGACGCAAGCCAGATCGAATTGGCGTATTTAAGTCCACAATTTGTGCTCGCAAAGGGATGCTGAAAACTGCAGTGAATTGGACATAACCTGCCAGAATCGTACTTCTGAAGACCAGCTTATATCAGTTACGAGTTCTTTCCGTATTATTTGAATATGGAAAGCACTCACAATATTGCCATTCCCATTGGCCGATGAGTGATGATCCGCCACGGTAACTGAGGCAAGATCCACTTTGCAATTCTCCCTCGACTTATATACCATTGCCAGAAAAAAAAGACAGAGGTAGCAACTCCAGAAAGTGTCAAGAGAGTAATATTGACCGGGCTACTCCACTGAAAATCTCTTGTTCCCAATTGCTGTAGGCAAAACACAAAACAAACAGATGATATTGCGTTGAGCAACGCACCGACAAAGTCAAGTTGCCTAAAGTTCGAGGAATCTGCGACATCAGTAATGTTTTGGGTCGATGGCCACACGAAGTATAGAATAATTACTGCCAAACAACCAATGGGGACACTAGACATTGTCAACTGGAAAATTCCGTAGGAGATTTGTGTGCATACTTGAGCCAGAAGATCCATCGCCAGGTCGTTGAACTAGTTATAACACCTCCAAGTACTGGTCCACATACACCAGAAATAGCAACTGTGCACCCAAGTAAACCCACAACGGCTGGTAGGAATCTAGGTGTCGATATTTCTGGACAAATCACCATAGTAAGTGAGTACAAACCCGTACCACCAATTCCCTGCAGCGTTCTAAATAGAATGAGTTGTTCCACTGTCTGCGCAAACCCGCATGCCAACGAGAAGCATGTAAAAAATAAAAACGATGCCAAAGCCATTTGTTTCCTCCCAAAAACATCGGAGAGTCTCGTGAAAAATACGGCGCAGCCTATATCTGCCAGTATGTATGCCAGTGCCGCCCAAACCGTCTTGCTGTAGTCCTTGAAGTCCACCGAAATCGTGTACATAGCTGTTGATATAATTGACATATCCATCAGAGCCATGAATAGACCCAAACATAAGCTATAAAAAATATTAGCACTACAGCCTGGGGAAATTGGAAATTGGGACGGCCTGCGCCTCTCGCACTTACCAGCCTATAATTACGAATAACTTCCATGTTGGTAGATCTGACTCGTGAACTTTTGCAGATTCAACTTCAACTTCTACCGGTACGTCTACTTCATACTTTGTTTCCATCTGAAGAGTTGTGCCAGACGCGTCTAAGGAATTTGCAATGCTGGATATTTTCTGCTCTTCTGACACCTCAGTCTCAGGGATTTTGCTAGGTATATCAGATGCCAACATGTTCAAAGAATTTGCAGTTGGTATTAGCAGAAAGGAATATAGTGTATACGCAGAAACAATTTTCACGATATTTAAAATATGTAGAATCAGGCAAGCAATACATGGACGCGCAAACAGTATGGCCGGTAACCTCGTAACTTACGCGGCATATACTGTACAAGAGCTGTCACCTGTGCCACAGGGCAGCCTTGAAAAATCCAGATGTGGTGTTGTTCGCGAATTTGATGCAGCCACAGAGCAGCGCAAGCCACTTGGCGAGTTTACCACACCCTGAAGCTTTTGGGCTATCCCGCGTTAGTCTAACATCGTCTTACTTACGTTAACCCTATCTCGGTCTGGTGTGGCAGAGAAGAGTCGCTACGTGACCGTGAAGTGTGCATTACCAGAACAGGTTTTGATACCACTATTTGAAGGGTTCGATTAAAGTTATTTGGAATACTGGTAGGTAAGTATTATGCGTAACTGAACGAGGCACTCCTTTTCCCCATTCACTCGGAAGCCGTACATATGTCCCCAAATTTGGTTACTACTTTTATGTATATGAGAATGCCGAGAAACTTGTGACTGGCCTTTGTAATTCAGTTAGAGATCCTGTAAGAAGAAATTACATGAAAGAGTCAAAGGTTGACGGCCCTGGATCGAAACGAGGACTAAGCTCAATCAGATTCCCTAGTCTCCGGATTGTCTGGTCAATAGCTTCCATGACCGTAGCAAACACGAGTATATGAGTTGAACTGTCCGTGGTAGAGGAATCTTGAGAGGACGACGGTATCATGGTGGAGATCTTAGAGCATACTTTGTCGAGAGAATAGAGGATCAAACCCATCTCGGTAGCGTCTTGGTTTGAGTTCCTGAGATAGTTCTAAAGCTCGAAGAAACTCTGTAGTGCTCTCGGGTTGCCTTTGCTCTTGCTGTGCAGAAGAGACAACTGGTAGCTCAGATTGAACAGTCACCTTGTGCTCGGGAACGGGAGAACTGGGTTATGGATGAGCCTTTGTCGAAGTTCTGTAACGGTTCTTTGATACCATCATGTTTTTGTAAGGTAGCTCTTGGAAATGGTTGATGAAAGGATCGATATGCTTGGCGATCCAGAATTTGTATGCTTTATTCCGCTCCTTGTATCTTCTGGAAGAGACCAAAAATTAATCGCTTCCATGCGACCTGCAGCCGAAGCTGGAGATTGGAGACAGATCCGAACGAGAATCCGGCAACCTTGCGATCGCAAAAAATGCCATTAGAACAAGATCGAAAATTCGAAGCTTTGTAAGTACTATGAGGAAACTTCGTATATCTTCCTCGAAATTACTGTTGTCTAGCCGCCGCTTTCGTAGCTCAGATGACGTATGGTGTTGTGAATCTGTGATAAGCTCACAGGGTCTGTAAGGCAGACGCCAAGTGCAAGTGCCCAAATTATGGCAGCTGATTTACACTCTGTGCTGCTGTGCCCACTCGCTGCAGTTGATATTACGAAGTTAGCTAAGCATTCAGCATCAGATATCTTGGAATTGCTTATCAAGGGCATGGTAAGTCCATCACTGGACCCCGCGGGGTGAGGTGAGCGCTTAAGAAATATCTAGATACCCCACACTCTACATCGATAGTCCCCTGCTCAAAACCCGCAAAGCCGGAATTCTAGGTTGCCAGAGACTGGTTCAAGATCAACAACCAAGGTTGTATGTTGGGTCCTGATTTACCATAGCGATAGCATAAACCTCATTCTCGGCGATTCCGCTACAATATTAAGCTGACAAGCTGTTGCAATATGTAAAGCCATTCTGACCATTTTATTCTACTCAAAGCCCAACTCCAAGTAATAGCGTTATAAATGTCCCGAAGCCACTAGTCGTACCGAAATCTTCGGCTTGTTCTCGGTTTCGGTACGTTCTCTATTCCACTGTATCCTCAATTTGGTGATGCGGCACAGATGCAGCACGGAAGCATTGAGCTTCCAGCATTGCAACAGGTCAATGAAGTCTCCAAGCGGCGATTCTCATGGGTCATATTTCTCCTTCCTGTTAGTTTTCTTGAAGTTGTCGACACCAGCAACATACTGAATGAGTTTTGTCGAGAACGAATGCTACTGGCCAGTATAAGAAAATCTCTGTGCCATCTGCTCATCATTCGTGTTTACACCAATTAGTGGTTCAGTGTTGGCAAAATAAACTTCTCTGAAGGTTTTTTATAAGAAATAAGGCAGGGCATGATCTTCACCTAAGTCTCCAATAAGCCTCCGATCACTGTCCTGCCTCAGCAATCTCGAAATGCATCTCTTCATTCCTGTCCTGGCTTCGCTTGCTAGCCTTATCACCATCTCGGCGAGTCCGTGTGTTGTTATTTAAGTGGCCAACCTTACAACAGTATACGGAGACCTTGCTCTGTTAAAGACAGTTGTTGGCTATAATCTTGGGAGTATCACTTCATACACCGGTGGCTTGATTGTATCGCAAGTATTTGGCCTTCTTGGCGCTAGTGAGCTGGTCACTAGTACGCTCGAAGCTGCTACTGCAGATGTGGTTGCTGCATCGAGTTTTTCTGTTGAAGGTAGTAAGAGTCACCACTCGTTCCAACAAAAGTTTGTGAGGTGTAAAGCCTTAGGTGCAATCGAGCTGACGTCTTACTCTTCTTCTAGGTACTAATATACTGATTAACCTTGCCGGTCTCTATGGGGATCTTGTCGCCGTGGTCGTAGTGCTAGACGAGAAGGTGACTTCTTGTCTCTTACCAAATTTTCAGACAGACTAACACGCAAGTTTCAAAATCTAGGTCAACATATTTGCAGCCAACAACCTTACGAGCGCAGTTCTATCATCGATGCAGACGCACAGTGCAGAGGAAAGCGTTCTATATGCATCTGTCGAACTGAAAGCGCAAACAAGCGATATCGCTCTCCTTGTTGAACTTGAGGCTGCTCTGGGTGACGTGTATAATACAACTATTATCTTGTACAGTTAGCTGTTGAATTGAGGGTTGAGGTTGGGAGATGACGAGCTATGAGGATTACCTTATGCATGCAAGGAGCAAGTACAAGTTATTATATTTTAGGTGTAAATATGAGCAGAATAGAGGAGTCATTCTCGGCTGCTGTCCTTGAAAAGTGTGAGGGTTTAACTTACCAGGGCCTAGCCTAGTCAAGTATTCATATAAGTTGTACTTGTGCATTGGTAAGTGATGTCTCGACGAGGAAGGCACGTTGCGCGTGACCACACACAACCCCAAAATGTTGCCAGCTTCCTCGCGTGAATCACAACCAAACATCGTTACCTATCTATCTTCAAACCACCTTTCGCATCTAAGGATGCGATTCGCCATTCCTAAGACTCTTTAACAAAATGTCTCGAAATCGTGCGTCAAGAGATTCGCTTTCCTTTCGTGGATCCGACTGGTCCAACGACAACGGTTCACTGCTCTCCCAGAAAAGTCAAAGCCTCCACATAACCTCTCCCAGGAAGACGGCACCTCGAGTGGATCGTCGATCATTGTCATTGATTGTCAATAAATCGGTTCGAAAACGAGAAGCTTCGCAACATGCTAACGCATCTACGAAGAACATCGGCCCCTTAACGGAGGATATGACCTGGAACATCATTGACAGAGAGATCTTCGAATGGCAGTATGTTTGCCGGACAGGGAGACCATACTGGTGGTCTCCAGAATCGAAGTTCGGACGCTTTAAAAAGCTTCAACCGAGACTGTTCCACTCGCCAAATCCTCGTATTGGGACAAAAGAGTTGGGTCACGAAGGACCGAAGCCAGATTACAGTGTTGTACGTCGAGCTATGTCTGATAGCTACCTGGCAGACAAAGCAAAAGTAGACGATCTTGCGCATTTGGTTGCAGTTCAACTCCTTAGTGCCTGCTTCACAATGCCTCTAGATAATTCTGGTACGTGGAACTTCTTCATCAAGCACCACTCTAAAGTATTAGTCACTTGTCCCCAAAACCCTTCATGTAACCTGTCTTGAGACATTGTTGACAGGGAAAAACTAGGGATGAAAGTACCTAACTACAATACCTTTGACAGCCCTAAATTTTGCGGTCCCACAGATCCTAGAATGATCAGCTCTTTGAGAATGCATACGCACTTCAGATATTCACCAGCATTTGGATATCAAGCAAGAAATCCTTCGCCGGTTGATCAATGGCCTTCAATCTCGTATGACGGAGCTCATCCAATGTTCTGGTTGAGAGACTCACAGGATAACAGTACGCAGGCTTCCGACATGTCATTTCCTTTCACCCGGAGGCGAAGATTACAGAGGTCAGAGAGCTCCTTGAGCTCTTCTTCATACGAAAACATCGACGGAGACGACATCGAGAGTTTTGGCTCTGGCGATGCTGCTGATGAATACGACGTGCACAAAACTACGGTCAACGGTCGACCAGCAAAGCGTTCGACCTCCCAATCCTCGCGAGCAGATGCTGCAGTTGACTCTCCCAAAGTAGATGGTGTTGTTCAAGCATCACGTTCTTCCCGAATTTTTAATAAGCGTAGTCTCCATTCGGTCATCCACTCTGAGCCACATCCTGTTTATGTTCAGCCCGTGAAGGAATTGGTTGTAACGAAGTGGAGATCACTTCGTCGGCGAGTTGGAGATAGCCTGCAAACAATGCTTCTAGGTGACTCGAGCTCTGTAGATCATGAGTCTGGATCAACAGCATCAGCCCCTGTAGCAAGCGAAAGTTCTAATCGTCCACCAAGTAGCGATGGCCGAGACCGTAGACGTTTAGCGAGGGAAAGAGGTGATATCATTAGCAGCAGTACGGAAGGGGATCCAAAGTACAATTCACCTGCTAGCACCATGAGTCCACCAGGCACTCCACACTATAATACGCCAGAAAGAGTTGAAAGTCCTGAGATGGATGGCCAAAAGAATCCTGGTGTGAGATTATCTCTTTCGTTTCCCACGTATGAAACTATCGATTCTCTAGATTCAACATACAAGTCGACAGATCCTGTATTTGCGCAAAATCAAAGGCGCACTTTATCGCCATCAACTCCAACGACAATGATGTCTGATTCTGGATTCTTCATTCCCAAGCGTGCAAATTCAAACACGCCATCTTTTGTACCGCGGAACCCTCGACGCATTGGCCATAGGAAGAGCATGCTCTCCGAAGTCTGCACACCTGATGACTTCCAGGAAGAAGAAAAAAGCCCCTATTTTTCTCCCGGCGCAGAAAGCGACAATGAAGTTATCGACAGGAGTATTCTGAGTGTCGTTGGTAGTGCTCTTCCGAGTCCTGTGGAGGAGCTCGCTTCTCTGCCAGGTTTTTCTGTTGAGGAAGCACTTTCTGAGGCTGCCGAAGAAGAAGAGAGAACGAGGATTAGGCAGAACATGAGGATAAATAGCAGTGGCTCGCAGATCTTTACGCCCAATGCAGACGGGCTCGAAGTTGGTGGTCGACCAGTTGGCCCTGGGAAGGAAGTTTGGGATGCGCCAGGTGGAAAGGGCGAGAGGAAGCAGCTTCGTTGATGGACAACTTATAGGGTTGGGGCCAGTTGAGCTACAGAAATTAGCCAGTTTTTAACGACTTGTAGAATATGACCTCTTGATGCTCAAAGTCTCCTTGTAATAGATGATAAAATGGACATAGGAGTACAGGTTGCTTATTGAAAACAATACTAAGCTCCGTATTTATATCTTCCTCTCTCAGTAGCCACAGACTGCGGTGCTAAGGCACCATTAAGACTACCACTTTGATACAGGCAAGTCAGCTTCTATCCGAAGAAATAAGTCCATCTGTTACGATGTCTACCTGAAACCTTTACAACTGAGGAGCTGACTTTTGAATAGTGAAGTACCAATAAGCCATTCGGCCTCCCTGTCTGGGTATACTCAACCAACTTTGCCCGCTATAACAAACAGGACTTGATAGTGGTACAAGAACTTCTATAAAACAAACCAAAGAAACGCCTGGCTCGGCCTGGACTGGGCTCCCAAAAGCCTTCCCTAACCCCAAATTTTACAGTTTCATGATATCCAAATTCGAGAAGCCTACACTTCAGCTTCCCTCCCCTTCCTTCATAGTAACCATTTCATACTCTCCCGCGCCGTCTCTACCCCTTCCCCTGCCTCGTCCCCGCCCATAGCCTTGTTCTTCCTGGCCTGCCGAAGCCTCTAGATCCTCTACTCTCTGCGAACCGGACTGTGCTGCACTACCGCTGGCAGCGCTTCCTCCAAAAGTAATAGGACGTAACTCCCTCCACTGACAACTCCAGACGCCCAAACTTGTCATCATTCCTGCGCTCACCAACTGCAGCGTCCACCATAGCCAGTTTCGAGGGATGGAATGCGAGTAAAGGGATGTGACGATCAAGTGGATGAAATGGAGAGTTATGGCGAAATCAGGAACCAGCTTTGATCGAGAAATGAGGAGGAGTAGTGTTATTACCCTGTGTGCATTAGTATACTGAAACAAAATGACTAAAGCTCCCGAGTTGGGAACTGGAAGAACGTACCCTATAAAGCTATTAAGAAGCCATACCAAGCCCAGCATCCATCCAACAGTCGTATCACCGCGCAACGCCCGCCATGACAGGACCAAGTCGAAGGAAAACTGTTTTCCAGCAACAAGGGCCGTGAACAGGATAAGAGTTGTGCCGCTGAAGTACCAGAGAGCCTGGAGTAATATGATTTGCGTGAAGATCTTGAGAGGTGGTAGTTCGGTGAGGGCACCTGGTCTTGGGGGTTGTCTTCGTCGCGCCATAGAGATATAGATGGCGCGATAGGTTTGGTGTCGATGATGCTACCGTGGCAGCATTTGGTAGTTTGGGTATGTGATGTTGATCTAATGAATGATCTTAAGCAAGGAGCACTGATGATGATGATGATGCTGGGGCCAGAAGTCGCCCTGGATAGGGCGGTGGGGACTGGCAGAATTGAGGGCTGGTGATTTTCGAAGCTCTGACAAATTAACACCAACACCAACACCAACACCAGCACCGTAAATCCCGAGACAACATTCGAAGAAGTCTTCGCCAGTCCTAGCCATTAATCAACAATTGTAGGAAGTGCCATTACCTACCTAATTGCGAATTGGCCTGGAGCGAAACCGAAAATGGGACTCTTCAGCTCAGAACCAGCTTCTCTACCTCCCCCGAAGATAGCCAAAGATGGCGCACCAATCGCACCAGACCGCAGTCAACGCGCAAAGTGTTGGGAGGCCAGGGATGCATATTTCCAGTGCTTGGATAGTGAGAATATTGTAGATGCTTTGGGTGAGCACAAGGATAGGGCGAATACAGCCTGTGCGAAACAGGACAAGGCATTTGCGGCCAATTGCGCGAGTAGTTGGGTGAGTGCTTGGCATGTGGAGAAACGCGATATCTTTTGGGCTTGCGCATGTAGTTGGAAGAGTCCCTTGGCTGACGCATCTACAGGTTACATACTTCAAGAAGCGGAGGGTCATGGAATACCAAAAGGAACAAACACTGGCCAAATTGAGGGCTGAGGGCGCACAAGAGATGCCAGGGCAAATAGGCCCACCAGGACCAGGACAAAGATCATGATCGAGGACGGAATATCCGGCGGATTGTACAACAAAAAGCATATGGGATGGCGTCATGGAAATCAATCTCAACACAATAATCTTTGTATGCTGAAGCGGGAATGATATTGGAGAATACTGGCTAAAGAGACGAAGTAGGAAATACAGGCTTGATTACACAGTGAGCAGTTATACTTTTGTCTCATACGGGAGAGCACCAGCAAGTCTGAGAAGCTTGTCTGAGAGGACTGGTTCCTCAAAAGGACGATCGCGATGTAGAGGATCCTCTTTGCCCAGTCTTAAGATCTTGTCTGCTCTCCAGAAGTTGCGGTGAGGCCAGTGTGTCTGGCAGCTGTTAGCTTGTCTCTTTTTTGAATCCGGGACTACACTCACTGTTCGCTCTCTATTTTCAAAGATCTTCTTTTTCTTTGCCAAACCTTCTGGGGTCGCCAAAGCAGCAGGGGTATAGCAAGCGTCTGTCGCCAAGTTAGCCTTATCTTTCGCCATTTGTTTTAAACAACTCACAAATGACAGCTCTAGTCTGCTTTCCAACAGGAAGGATATTGTAGTGCACTGTTCTCGAATCCCAAACAACCAAGTCACCCGCGTTGCAGTTAACCTTCATCAACTCACAACCTCTCTGCTCAAACCACTCAACCTCATCATCGTCGAATCCATGCCAATCATCAGGTACCGTTCCCCACTTTGCCTTCTTTTCCATGCTGTGAGTCTTGAAGAACTCATCGTTCAACTTATGGCTTCCCTTCATAACCATGAGCCCGCCATCTTCTGGGCCGTTGTCAGCAAAGTTGATGATGCCTTGGGCACAGCCAAAGCCACGGATTCTAGAGTCTTGATCTTGGTGAGGCCAACGACCGGATGATGGACGAGTGCTGCTGGGCAGAGGAAGAGTCATGTTGATACCATCGAACGAGACAAGGAGCTCAGATGTACCCCAGATTTTGCTGAAGGCATCGATCACGCCAGGTTCCATTCTAGCGTCCCAGACGAACTTCTCGTGGGAAACAGCATAGCCGTGGTACATTCCTCCCCTGTACTTTGTTAGTCGGTTGAATTGTTTTATAAACCGAGGGAGGGAGGGGGGTTTGGATTACTTCATATTTGCTGGCAGATGCTCGTTTGTCCAAGTTGAGGGGTCGTTGCGGTCGAAGCCGAGAGGAAATCGTTCAAGCCATTTTATCATCTCTTCCACATATTGAGCGGCTCGCTCTGCAGGGACAGCGTTCTTTACAACGGCGAAACCATCACGAAAGAGTTCATCTCTCCAGTCCCCGTGAACCTCCTCGATGTCTGGGATGATAGCGTGAGGCATCTTGGAGAGGCTTGGCACTTAAGTCTCGTAGTGATAGTTGTAATGTTGTGGAGGATAAGAGAATTATAGACAGTATATGAGGGAGGGTTTGAGCACTCCAAACGGTTTACTTATATCACGCAGATCAGATTCCCGGCATTCTGGATGTATTCGCCTCTTATTGTAAGAATGCTGAAGGCCAGCCACTGAAGTCGAAAGTAACTTGCGCCGCGCTCCTCCCCCGCTGCTCACCAAACAACCCCGCTCATATTTCATCTCGTAGATTGTTGTATCATTTAACTATAATATCATGTGCCTCTTGGACTGTACTCTGAAGTTGACGTGCTTGTCATTTGCGGCGTATCGATTTCGCTGTCTTGCGCCACGGCCACAGACTTGAGAATTGTGTTTGTTGGCCGCGGGCAAATCTTGCTTGGGGTTTTCTCGAATCCTCTGTAACGGAAGTCCGAAATATCAAAATTTGTATCCAGGTTGCTGTACTGTTATGAGTACGGGTTCGAGCAATTGCGTCTTTGTTTTTGTATGTGGTGGTTGTGAGAATTCAGGACCAGCTACATCGTACAGTACCTGGCTGAGTGGCCAATGATTGATGAGAATGATATCTGAATCTCCATCCACAATATGATTTCCAACAAGAGCGGCAGTGGTTACTGTTCGATGATGTTTGGATATCGTGGCGTAATTGATAGCTAAATTAATGCTTCTAAGTCACTCTAGCATACGCAATGGCCTATCAGTAAAAGTACTTGTACGAGTAGTACTAAGAGGGCTTGCTTGCTCGGATAGCCTTAAATTTCAAGACCAGGGGAATAATTTATCTCTCTAGATTGTGAAATCCAGTGGTCAAAAGGGAAGAGAAAACATCTTTCAAGTCAAATTTACCCTCATAAAAGGGAGCTAAACTGTCAAGTTCAACAGATAGTTTAACAGAGGTTGCTAAAATATTCAATCCTCCTTTCCAACCGATCCCCAAGCACTCCCTCCCCACCAATAACTCGGTTGCCCTTTTTTGTGTCCATTCATTTTCATTTTCATCAATCATTACTCTATTGTAAGCAAGCAACTCAGTTGCCGTTTCTTCCAGCAGCAGCGGCAGCCTATCATACCAGTTAGCACCAGAATATCATAGAAACTGGATAATATTTCTCACCCCAGCTGCAGCTCCAGCGCCAGCAGTTCCTCCATTATTAGTCGCCGCGTTAGTGTTTGCTCCGGCATTATTGGCAGCGTTTGCATTAGCGGCATTTGCATTGGCAGCGTTTGCGTTGGCAGCATTTGCATTGGCGGCATTTGCGTTGGCAGCGTTTGCATTGGCAGCGTTTGCATTGGCAGCGTTTGCGTTAGCAGCATTTGCGTTAGCAGCATTTGCATTGGCAGCATTCGCATTGGCAGCATTCGCATTGGCAGCATTTGCATTGGCGGCATTTGCATTAGCAGCGTTTGCATTGGCAGCGTTTGCGTTAGCAGCATTTGCATTGGCAGCGTTGTTCGCACCAGCAGCCTGCTCAAAAGTTAGTAACGAGAGTCGACTTTACAAAGAGGGACTCATGTGGTGCAACTTACTCCAGCAGCTTGAGCCGCTCCATTTTGAGCCGCTCCATTGTTTGCTGCGGCGTTGGCGTTTGCTCCAGCATTATTAGCATTGGCAGCGGCCTGTTATAATGTTAGTACTCAGATTTTCAGTACCAAATAATGGTAGAATGATCGGGTATCATACGCCGCCTGCTTGAGCTCCAGCTGCATTATTTGCTCCATTCGTGTTCGCTCCACCCCGATTGGCAGCAGCCGCAGCCTAGATTTGGTAAGCATAGTCTTCAGCATGGGAAAGGCGCAAGTGAAGGATATCTTACTCCTCCAGCAGCCCCAGCTCCAGCTCTTCCACCATTGTTTGTAGCGGGATTGGCATTTTGTCTCTTCATCATTTCCAGATCCATACTTGCTCCTACTGAGCGAGCGACTGGACTTTCTCTGAGCACTAGACTGTCGGATGGTAGAGGTGCTGCATTGCCGAGGAGTCCGCTGCAGAAGAGAAGGATGAGGGAGGCTGTGTTGGCGTTGAATTGCATTTTGAAGGTTCTGGTGTTGAGTTTAAACGAGGTAAAAATTGTATAAGCTAGTAGTGATTAAAAAGATTGATTGTAGAATGAGTATTATCAGACCAGCTGCGAGGACGAAGAGATGGGTAATGAAAATGAAGATGAGAATGAAGATGTGATTGTGAACTGAAGGAATTTGGTAGTCACATTGGCCCTTATATAGTTTTTGAGCGCTTGCTATTTCAGATCTAGAGATTCTTGACTTTCCATACTGAGACTTACCGGCCAAGGCTATTAAAACGCTTTGCAGTGCTACCTATTTCAAGAACCAAGCGGCATATACCATCTGATGGTTGAAATAACGTAATACAGAACATTCGAGGACAAAAACATCACCAGATTTGGATCTTAAGACGAACGTTCCTAGGGTTTGCATAAGAATTGTCTGTTGTTTCTGGGTGATACCTTGCTGACAACAGAACGATGATCGAACGTGGCAGGATAACGAGGGAAACTTGAGACGAACAGCCACACTACTTCTTGCCCTATGTTTGTGGAGTAAAAGTTTATTGGATTTTATAGGAACTCGCATCATGTACCTATACCAGTAAAAGGATTTGTCTAAGATCAGAGGTGAGGAAAGGGAATAATAGTGAGAGTCCCGTGTTAAAAATGTCCTTAACCCTATACACACCACCTCCATGTAGATACACGCATGCGCCACATTTTGCCGCCGCACATTGTATTCGCCATGATGTGTGAATAAACCAAGAAGGGCATCAAACAGAATGATCAGACGTTTGAAGGTTACCGGTGGTCCGGTGTATACATCTTGAATACTGAAGTCTCCAAATGTCTCAAAGGTTAAGTATTGTCTTAAAATAAGGTACAGTTGCGTCCACTGTTCAGCGCATTCTTTAAGCATACCAAGCATAAGCATTGTCCGGATTTTACCTAGTGAGCGGCTCTAAATAAACAATTGGTCAAGCTCTCGGTATGTGGGACAAATAAGGTAAAACATGTCTCGTCTCGAGTCACGTGACTCTGCTCACTCAAATGCTTTTCCACTATTTTTACCTGTTTCCACCGGCTCCCGGGGTTTAAAGGCACAGTTCGCAAGGGAAGTCTAACCGTCTAAGCTTAAGTAGATATCTCCGCGTCGCAGGTTAGAAACAGTTCTCTCCGGTAAAAGCGGGGCTGAAAATGGGGAATCTTTCCATGTCGGGGAAACTTTGAATTTTGTGTCCGATGTATCTTGACCATCGGTTCGGGTGGTTCATCATTGTTGTGAAGGTTCATCTGACTCTATCATACTTCGTACCTCTAGCAAGAATCATGCTAAAATCGCGCTCTGTGGGCGGCGTTTATTGCGTCTGAAACAGACGGTAACGATGATCTTCTATTTTTACATACTCTCACTGTTCCTGCAGAACATTGGATTTCTTACTTATTCGAATACTTCATATGCCAACCCATAAGGAGACAGCGTGAAAAAGTGAGTGGTGCTACGCAGAATATTCTGATGCTGCATTGGGTAAAACCTGTGGCAATACGGCTCATACGTTTCGGTGAGTCCTGCCATGCTACTATCAAAAGCGTTCAAATTGCTGTTTATTTCTTCGGCGTTAGTTCTGGTCATTACTTAGTCGTTTTATGAGGGTAACGCTTAAGCGAAGTTACTCGAGTACTTCAATAGGGGGAGAAGGTGTAGATATTGGCTTGGCAGGTGCGCCCATAATTGCCTCAACCTTATCGCGCGACGACAAAGCAAGGAACCTCAATTTTCTCATTTTCTCATTTCCTCAACCCTCTCCATCATTGTCGCAACCCCCCCTTTTACATTGTTTAATACCTGTCAGCCCTGAACGCCATGTTCGCGTTACATGATGGACGCGTCTATGAATTCGGTAGGAAGGTCGCAACGCCCTCTTCGAGGTCGCGGTGACCACCGACCGTGCGACTTTTGCCGGCTGCGAAAGACGAGATGCCTTGTCAAGGACTCTCTTCCCTGTGACAGGTGTCAGCGCTCTGGTAGGGCCTGTACTTTCAACCAGGAACCCCCCTCACGCGGCCGTCGAGTGCAGACCACTGCCTATAATGCATCCCAACATGGCTCTGCCCCGCAAATGACTTCTCCCCAGCCTTTGGACACAATGATGCTTGGACATTCCCAACTCGACTTAATAAGTTTCGCCTCTCCGAATATGATAACCGATCCATCATCACATACCGCCATTGGTCCTGCAGCATGTAACAATGTCATGTTTGATTTCAACTGGGACCTCTTCCCTGCGGAGGGGACTGATTTCAATGGAAATTTGCCTCCGCCAGATATAGCAACAACCTACGGCATTCCCCTTTCAAGTCCCCAGTCATGTCCTGCAGGAGTTTTGCAGAATGTCAGCAACAGCATTGTGCTTTCTCCAGAGTTGGTAGAGGCCAGCCCAACCCGAGAAAAAGGCACTCTTCCGGATCAGAATGCCTCACATTCGACAAATCATTTAGGCATATCGTCTGATATGGACCCATTTCTGCGTACTTTCTATACTTTTGACGAAAAGAACCACTTTAGCTCAAGCTTGCGCAGCTTCCGCCTCCTTGGAGTCCAGGATAAAGACGTCTTCGTGGAAACACCAGAACGAGTTACTGATGCCATGGCCGACCTGATAATGGGAAGACCCGATCTTGCCTTAATCACCGCTTTGGAACCATTCAAGGAAAAGCTGCTCGCCTTGTTCGATACTTTCATTGCCCCATTCTTCCCAATTTCAATCTCGATACAAGAAGCCTTAACCTCCCCTCCCGTGGCCGCTGCAATATATGCGTTAGCCCTGCCCTGGCGTTCTCACGATCCAACTTTGCCTTGGGCCCAATTTGATACAATCTCAGTAACACGTTTGAATGCACCAAATCTAAGTCAACTCTGGCAATTTGTATGGCAATCTATTTGCCGGGAGTTGCATGCGCCATCCGTGACCACCGTACAGGCCTGCTTGTTACTTATGGAACGCGAAAAGTCAAAGACTTTTATCAGCGATAGCCATTTTGACTGGAACCTGGTGACAACATCTGTATCGTTGGCCTTCTCTCTTGGCTTGCATCTAGACTCTCAGTCATAGCAAATCTCTACTAAAGAGCGTTCGCAACGAACTCGACTTTGGTGGAACGTATATATACAGGAGAGATGGGTCGCAGCAACCATGGGAAGACCTGTCTTGATCAAAGACGAGGATTTCAGTGTCTCTTGGCCAGATAGCTCGGATTTAACAACTACCGAACCTGCGACTTCGACTTACTTTCAACGCCTGCTTTCGCTGACAGCTATATTAGAGGACATTTTGAAAAGTTTCATGTGAGCTTCTGTTTGGCAGTGGCGCAACTTAGGTCTTGCTAATATTTCGGAACAGGACTGTTGAAAAGTCTGCAAATCTGGCTGCGAGACTCGACGAGACACTTACCATTGCAAAAAGCCTTCTCGACAGACTGGATGATTGGAACCTTGAGGGCGATAATTATGAATGTGGCCATGAAGAAATTCCATCCCCAACGACGCTGCCTGGAACTTCTGGCGCACTGAAAGTCGCCATGATATATTGCTACATCCTAATCCATCGAACTTTAATCAAAGTCTGTTTAGGAAGACCCAGTTTTGCAAGTGCTTATCGTAGAGGCACAAAATACACAAAAAGCATCGAATCTCAGCTACAGCTTTTGACCCTTCTTGACTTTGAGTCCTTCTGGTACTCCTGTGCGTTACTTGTCCCACTATCAGGTAAAAAGAATGCTGACGTCGTAAGGGTCTCGAGCCCAATTCAACGCCATCTCGGAATACTATATACTGCTCTATGTTGTTGCTCCCTCGGTGCAAGAGAGAGAGATTGCTCGAGCAACTGTAGGAAGACACCGTCAATGGCTGTGGCTACGGAGCAAGTCCTTTGGAGTATCACGAATGAGTATGATAAGACTGGACTCGCTTCTTTCTGCTATTGACAATGGAAGGATGAGAATGGCTTCATTAAATGAAATTCCTTAATCCTTCCCATGTCACACTCATCTCCTCGATACTTCCGAAATCGCGGCAAATGGCACAATCAAAATACTGCCACAGACTGATACCCAGGGTCAGGATCTATAGTCAATCTTTCATAAATTATTCGTAAGTACTTGAAGTCTATGCACAGTATCCACAAATCTCCATCGCTGTTCTATGGCCTCCGGGTCTTTTATCGATCTAAGTCACTTTTTCATAGAGGCCTATTTGTGACGAGCGTATGATTATCCGGGGTTTACTTGGATGAGCGTCAGTATCAAGGGGCATCAATCGGTGTTCATGATGTGGAACATACCATAGCATATCTGAACTTGGTATTTTCACCATCGGTCAAGTCCAAGAACTCCCGATTTGGAATAGACACTTCACTTTCAGCTCCGATAAGCTTTTGTCGTCGTCGATTCTCAATCGTGTTGATGAGACGGATGACACAGAGTATGACGAAGACGATCGCCGGACAGAGCATCATCACGATCTTTACTTTGTTATAAGACTCGTCCTGATAGGGCGTCATTAGTCCTCGACGTACGAGCCACCAGGGTGTCAATCGGCCAAGGATAGCCAACTTACGTTCTTTGTAATCTGAGGGCCAGTCAAAGATCCTGTGGTTGAACCAATGAGCAGAACAGCATTCGTGAGAACTTTCTTGGTATGTCCTTGCAAAATTAGTAAGGGTCGGTTTAGAGGAAGAGAAAGCTCCTACCAGCTGTGTTCCCAGAGACCATGCTGAAGTTAAGGATATATGTAGCTACGAAAATGTGCTGGAACTGCGACACTAGTCAGCGAGGCACCCCCGAGAAGTGGAATGTGTTCTAACATAGAAAGCCATTAATGACCCAAACTTGTTATCCTCAAGCCCGTACAGTACAGCACCAAAGACAGTACCGCAAATTGCTGCAACGCCGGCCCAAAGCGTTCGGTCTTTCATTTTGTCGGCCATGTAACAAGCAATGATTACCGCAAAGAAGGTAACTGCACCTTGTGGCATTTGCAGGATCAGAGCCTGTCTCGAAGTATAACCAAGGGAAGTTATCAAGAGAGATCCAAAAGTACCGACGGCCCCATATCCGATATTGGCGACGAATTGCAAGAGAAAGTAGAGATAAGTTCTCGGGTCCTTGACTAGTTCGATAGCTTGGTAAAGCTTGAACTTACGGTTTCCAATGCCTTGCTGATTCACCCGGATACGCTCGATGGTTACAATGCGCTCTGCTGGGGAAAGAAATCGAGCTGTGAGCTGGGAATCAGGTACCACAAAGTAAAAGCAAAGTGCTACAAAAACCGTCGTCGCGCCTGTGACTACGTATAGCAGTTGCCAGCTGGATAGAACGCCAGTGTTTGCGCCAGGTGCTGCCATGGCCCAGGCAATTGGCGAGCCAATGATAGACGACATGCCAACGCCAGAGTACCATATCCCCAGTCTTAGCTTGCTCATCGTGTCGATACCACATTCCTGTCATTATTACAAAGACAGGTGTAATGCTTGCCTCGAAGAAGCTGCTCGTCGGGTCAGTTAACATTGAACCTCCAAAGCGACTGGAACCAACCTACCCAAGAAGAAGACGAACAGCGAAAAGTCCACCAAAGTTCTTGCAAGCAGCCATGACCGCCAGGAGCATACCCCAAATAGACATGGTGATTACCACCCACTTGGAGAGTGGCATCTTTTGTATGAGCAGTGCACAAGGGACGTTTGCAAATAGATACCCCAGGCTGAAAATACTTCCTAGCCATGAATATTCATTTGAAGTGAGGCTATCGTCTTTCTTGATCCCCATGATAGATGAGTAAGACAAAGTGGACTTATCAAGAGTGAAAAGGGTAATGGCGATAAACATCTGACAACCGAATTAGAAAGGATCGAATCTTAAACGCCTTGGTACTCACAATTGGCATTAGATGAAAGTCAATCTTCCGCAGGACTCTTTTTTCGTCTACACTAGACAGTTCTCCTTCGGTGCACTCAGCTAAACTATAGACTTGGAGTGCCATATCTACATCACCTGACACAATGACTTTCGTCTCTGTCTCTGTTCCGGAATCTATTGCTGCAACATTGTCTGGGGCGCCAACTTTCTCAATATCAGTATTTTGGGATGCCATTATGGGCTACCGAAGTGGAATTGGCAAACTTGTTGAATTTACATCTACTCTGTCATCGCGGAGGAACCGATTCATATATACAACTTAAATGAAGCCCATCAGGCGTTTGAGAGAGATAAGAGACCTGAGTCAACCCTCGCCGGCACTGTTATCTATCCGACTTAGTCTGTACCATAAATGCATCTGAGGATATTTGATTTCACTTTTACAACACCAGAATCTTTCAACTTACAGTACACACTTCCTTGAAGATAAACTAACTGCTACCGAATTTGGAAATCTTGGACTGAAAGAGGTTTAGCTTTGCCGTTGCTCACTTGCCGCACCCCCCACTCGCCGTTGCCGCCTCGCCGTCAGTGTGCCGGCTCTCTTATTGAACACAAACGAGAAGTGTGGATCCAGACAACGGCGAGGCTACCTATGTACCTTTCAGCATCAACTTACTCTCGATTTCGCCGGGTAAGGGTAGCGGCATAAGCAAGATGGGTAATATAGCGACTTTATCCTGACTCTCAAAATACTCGACCTCAAGTTCCATCATGCCTTCTTCAACTTTCTTAGAGTTTTTGTTTCCTCACAAGGTCGCTGCATCGCCACTTTCTACAGAATGCGAGGGGTATCAGCACGTCCTTGTGACTGGGACGCCATTCGAGCGAGGGCATATGCACGGGATACAAGCTAAGGAGAAGATTCATATCAATATCGATCGATACAAAAACTCTTCGGCGTTGCCACCACACCATGTTTGCTCCCGATATATTGAGGAGATATATCTCCCTGCTATCAAGTCATTGTTTCCGGAAGGTCTTGAGGAGATGCAAGGAATAGCGGAAGGGGCTTCCGCATCATTAGCTGATATCATACTTCTAAATGCGAGGTATGACTTGTCACGAGTCAAACACGATCCCAACACAAGGCAGGAATTCGTCGGCGAATGTACAAGCATGGCCTATGTACAAGAGAGATCCTCTGGCGACACCAACAATATTTATGTTGCTCAGAACTGGGACATGTCTCCATGGCTGCATGATCTGGACACAATCATCGTCCTTGAGCTGCGGAATCCGGCCGGAGATAATATTTCTGAACCAAGTGCAGTAATTGCATTGACAGAAGCTGGACAGCTCGCACGGTCTGGAATGAACTCGTGTGGTCTTGCGCTATGTGCAAATTCGCTTTGGTCAAGCGAGGACTCCTCACCACACAAGGACAACGCGAGCGAGTCTTTCCTCCCATTCACCCTCGCTCGGCGGATGTTTCTTGAGTGTGGTAATTTAGCCGCTGGCCTAAAGACGCTCTGCTCATTTCCTCGCCATGTCTCTGGAAACGTCATCGTTGGTTCGAGTTCGGGTATCGCCATGGATCTCGAGCTTAGTCCGTCCAAATACTTCGCCCTTCATCCTACAAGCTTCTCCCCGCTGTCAACTTCAAATTTGTTGACGCACGCCAATCACTTCATCACACCGGCTCTGCCAGCGCGAGAAGATATTTGCGACACATATCCTGGAGGGTCATCACTCTTTCGCGACACGCGGCTTTCTCACCTTCTGAAGGAAGCTGATATCAAGCGGAGGAATATCTCCACAGCCGTAAATCCAGAGGGGATTGATATTGCTGATATCAAGATGGCGTTTGGAGATCATGCTGGATTCCCGAGGAGTTTATGTGAACATGCAGAGAAGGGAGAGCAGAAGTACGGGGCTGCATCCAGCAACACTATGACTGTTGCTTCGGTGGTATATGACCTTGGTCGATTGGAGATGCATGTTTGTAAGGGGAACCCGTGCTCTGGCGCTTGGAAAAAGTATTCTCTTAAGCCTAAAGAACCTGTTCTTCACAAGGACTAGTATTCAAGATTAGTAGTGTCTTCTACCTATTCTACTTGGCGGAACATGGCAGTAATCCTACGTAAGAATTGGAATCGAGTCAGGTATAACTAGCACATAAGGCGTTGTCTATTTGTTGAAGGCTCTATGCACGCCGTTTGTCACTTGTGCTGGGTCTCCGAATATTCCCTGGAGTCGCTAATATGTCGCTTCAAATAGGGGTGAAAAGGGGGGGGGGGACATTTTCCAATTACGTGACTGTTAGCGACAATTTTCATCAAATTAACAAACAAGCCCATCGTTGCCTGGAAAGCGAATCTAGGTATTTAGGTATCTAGGTATCTATGGAAAACTCAGCTGATTTACAGGAACCCCCCCTTGACTAGCGTGTCTGCTGCCTGCATCTGCCTACGCTAAGGCTATGCACGTGCCATTTTGCACGTGCGTGTCATGTTACACAAAAAGGGGCTTGAATAATACTCATGTTGTGTTGGGTATCGAGATCTATCTATCTATCTATATATATAACCTCACCTTCTTCTTCTCTCCCCAACTCAACATCAGCATCAATCTCACACACCTACCATTTACTACTGCACTCAAATTGGAAAATTCTATCCAATTCTCCATTATGCCTGCCTTTCAAAATCCAACTTCTGCCCTGAGGCACATCACTCTAGATAACATCACCGAGGGCGAGACGGTCTATCAGGTACACCATCACTTTCTGAAGAACTTGCGGATAAAGTGCTAATCATCATGTCAAACTTAGCGTTGTATCCTACTTACTGGTCAATCTCCGTCGCCATCAGACGAAGACTACATCACTGTCTCTACATCGGACTTTCCCCTCCAGAGCTGGCCTATTTCTGGAAACCGCTTCAAATGCCTCGTTATTCTCTCCCCTGGAGCCAATGTAGTTACCTTGAGAAGCCATTCCAATGGGGAAGCCGGAGAGCCAACGAATCTGAACCTCATGTACATCCCTCTTCTGCAAACTCCTCCTCTTCATCTGGCTATTATGATTGCGAAGGACTCCCCCCTCTTGATCGATTGCCCTCCACATAAACAAGGTGCCATCTCATCAGCCCACTCGAGTCTTGACGCTGCCATCAACAAATTTCGGATGGCGGCCTATATGTGGCAAGCTCTCACGGCAGAAGATATGCGAGTCAAAGGCCTTGGCCGCCGTTCCTTCCGCATCGAAGAGGAATGGACTACCGAGACCCTCAGCCAACACTTTATTCAACAATCTTATGAAGCATCGGGAACCCATATGCACTCAACCGCCAAAATCCATCTCATCCGCACTGAGAAGACTGTTGCCGAGCTTCGGGATGCTCAAGTTGCACAGCAAAATCCACAAGCGCGGAGGAAGGACGATTTGCACAAATACTTCACTGATGCACTGAAAGGACACGGTGGGACTTTTGCTTCCTCTGCTCACCCGATTGTCGCTGGTCTCATTCTCGATTCCACTTATTCAACCGAGCAGGATCTTATTCTTGGCCATGCCGCACTTGGATGCTCGAATCCGAAAGGGATTTCTCTGGGTATGATCGGAAGTCACCTAACCTACAGCTGGCCTCGTTTTATGGAAGAAGTATCATCCTGTCTTCTTGATACTGTTATTCCAGGTGATACTGTAGGGAATGACAATGGGGAGTGTGGCACCATGTGGGAAACTTGCTCTATCGGTCAAGGAGCTTTCTTGCATGAGGTTGGTCACGCATTTGGTGCACCTCATACAACAGGTATCATGGCGCGAGGATACGCACAAGATTGGCCTAAGAGCTTCTTATCCCGAACAGCATACTGTGCTCACACCAAGACCAATGGAGAGCATGTCATTGATGGAGAAACGAGGAACGAAGCGCGATGGGATCTTAGGGATGCGCTCTCTTTCAAGATTTTGCCCCATTTCCACCTTCCAAGCGACGAGATTCAAAGCCACGAAATTCGTGTTGCCGAACCAAATATTCAAATAGTGTACGAGGACGGGAAAGATGAGTTTTTGAGATTGGTTCTTGAATCTCAGGCTCAGCTTGCTCGCGTGAGATTTGGAGACAAAGACGAGCCCGAACCAAGCATTGCCAAGCCAGTATCCAAGCTTCAATTCACCCTAAACGAGCTAGAGGCACGCTTCGACCGCACTAAGCCATTGACGCTTGAAGTACTTGGGATGAACGGGAAGTCACGAGTGATTGGCAACGTCTGGAAATTATTCTCCAACATCTCCTTTATCCCTGTTCCAGGATCTTCTGCCGTTCTCCAGAAACGGTCTATTATATCGAAGAAACTCGAGTCAGTCAAAGACAACAAGAACAAGAGAAATATCTGGGAGTGGGCAGTACTGCTCAATGAGAAGGGCGTTGATGGGGGTGAGTTTTCCTTGCGATTTTATCAGCAACTGAACGAGGATTGACTTGAATTATACAGTCACTCCGGCCGTCACGATTGACTCCCGCGTGGGTTGTATCTTAGATGGTGCTGTCATTTACTACAAAGACGGCCATAAAACACCATGCGGTCCGTGCTGGAACAAACATGGCGGACGGCACAGTTTTGGTTAGTGGTTCTTTCTTACCTCTCAAATTAATGATATTAACAAGGATTTAACAGGAGGACATGCATCGGAGAAAATTATGATTCCAGGCGGCGTCGAGGTTGTTAAGGTTCAAGTCGGTAGCAATGGAAGGGAATTGGACGGCCTTCGTTTCCATCTCTCAAACGGTACAGCGGGCGGGTATTTATATGATAGCTCCACTACTCATACTCTAGGTATGTCGTATTACGCTACTCCCTGTATTATACTAACAAATTTTATAGAACCTGCAACATCTGAGAAAATCATTGGGTTTTACGGCAGAAGCGACTGGGGCTGTGGATTTGATGGCATTCAAGAATTTGGCATTATTACTGCGCCCCGAGGTGTGGACTTACCAGCAACTGTTTACGATTTACCAGAGCTACAGAACACAGATGGTGGAAATGGGCCTGTGAGTGATGGCAATGATCGTCCGTTGAAGAGGAAGTGGTGCTGATAGTTTATGGTGAATACAGAGAAAGGAGCACGGTGGGGATGAGTATTGTAGTGATGAAGACCAGGATGACGAGGAAGATGAGGATGAAGACATGGATGAAAACGTGGATGAAGATGAGGAATAAATATTGAGCTGGGAGCATGTATGTTTGGATTTATGCCTCATGAGTCAGGGATGAGACGATGTTTGGTACGGTTTCAGTAACGCCAAATCCAATCATTGTTTCAAGCCGAAGCTTCCTAAGTAAAAAACCGTACTTTGTTCAAAGTTGTCTCCTCTCAGTGAAGTGAATCTTCTCAAAAGCCAAGATATCTCAAGTGATCTTCTTATACACGAGTGGCGATAATAGAATCATCAGTTCCAGCCGATAGGTCTCCTGCAGATCCCTTGTAATCAAGCTGCCCTGTCAGTTGTTAGTATCGTCACTTTATGAGGGCTAAGATAAGAGAAAACATACCACGAATCGTCATCACTGTGGCTCTGCCATGACACTGCCTTTTTCAAATCGCGATCTTGAAACTGGCCGGTCTTGAGAGCAATTACCTACTTAATTTCAGCCCTATGTTGTTGGAATTTGGCATTAGTGTTGGGGCTCTTCTATCCTACCTTTGAGTCAATAGGCGGAAATCTTTCTTTCTCTTTAGCCACTTCGGGAACATCATCGAGTCCGCGTGCACTTGGTCTTGCTGAACAGACTTTGTCCTTCGAGATACTACCTCGCTTAGACTCCCCGATATCACCACGTTCTTCCATACCTATTATGTGGCGATCATCGTACACAGGGCTATCGCTATATATGATATCGTCGGGAGACCAGACACCACAAAACACCCTCGAGTTAAGGACGCTCATTAGCTGCATCGCAGCGGGTGGTGGTGCAACGACACCCCTAAGCAATTGCTCGGCTGTGTAGCGTCTTCCGTACAGCTTCTCATTCGCATCTCTGCGCTCGACAATCGCGGAGCCTTCTACCGAAACACCAGCAAAGAGGCCCTTCGTCTTGGAGTAGCTGAATATACCGCCCACGCCTTTCATACTCGCTGTTCCAGCAGCCTCAACAGACCTACCGACAGGTCCAGCAGTAGCTGAGAAGTTTCCACCCAGCGTAAGTGATCCTCTCTGCGAGAATGTGCGTACGGCAGCAGCATCGTTGAGAATGAAGACGAAGTCTGTAAGTTGGAACCCGATTTGGGGACCCACGCCTCTGCCAGCCAAGGCGACCGCAGATGGAGCACTCCATGTGCCGTCACGTAGTCGCGCTACTACAACTCCACTGCCAAACCGCGTTGATCCAATGATGCCCGCTTTCATGACGGTGATGATAGCTATACCCTATTTCATCTTAGAACCATGCAAGTTTGAAGGATTAAAAGGCTTACCTTGGCTCTGGCTAGAACCGTAGGAGGAATGACATTTTCTGGGCTGAGGGCCTGACTTGGATCAATGAAAGATGTGAGGATCCTCCCGCATTTCTTGCACTCCGCTTTGCTTCTGTTAGCTAGGGCTGTGGCTATGATGGGAAGTTAGTGGTCACTTACACGCCATTGATGATGGAAGAGGGTTGTGGATTCCCATGGCTGCTTTGACTGTTTTGTGTAATGATGAGTTTCGTGGTGTTTGTGTGGTGAAGAGACGAAGAGCCGATTCTTGATGAAGTTATATAGTTGTGAGAACAGAGCCAGGTAATATTTAAATCAAATATCTGAATAGGGATCATTAATTCTCTTCTATTTATATTCATCTGAAAAGCTGTTCTGATCGCAACCTCAGAACAAATCAAAACGCGTCAGAGCTCGCAACTGCTTAAGCTAAACTTCATTTGAAAAATCGGGTGATTTTTTATCGGACATGTTATGCAATGTGCAGCTGAAGTAAGTATAATAAGCGATGCGATGCGGAAAGTTTCGAGCTTTGGACGAGTTTAACTCTAAGTCTGAGGTTTCTCAATGGTAGAAAAGGTCAAAGCGAATCACATGTGCTATGCGACGAGGGAGAAGGGACGAATGTTCTGAATTGGTGTTGGGGTTGACGACTCCGAGCGCTCGCTACCCCACACACAGTCCGAAACAACTAGGATTGCGAGCGTAATATTATTCATGAATTAAGTGAGCGTTTCATGAACTCGTCGGCACTGAGTAACAAAGATTCCCGTAAATGGACAGGCTGACTCCAATAAACCAAGTCGAGAACCTCACTGGCAATGATGCAGGGACCTCAATTCGCGTCAAGCCCATGCTTGAATAGTCGAGAATAAGGCAATGCAGTACAGAAGAAAACTAATAGAAAATCCCTAGTGTTTAGGAGAGGTTCTATAACAGCCCGTTGAAGAAAGGTCAGAGACCATAAAAGCATTTCACGTTGCTAAAATACACACATAATTATCTACCTTTAAAAGTGATCTAGACACGAAGCGAGACTTGCCACACAAGTGGACTTCTTTTCCAATTTAGTGTATTTACTAAGTTTTTATCTAGGGTTCTAATTCTGTCGAAACAAGTTGATATATGAAAAAGATGACATTGAAAATAAACATCATCAGAATAGCGAAGATTTGTTCAACGGTAGATGAAGTTCAAACAGGTGTTAGAGCTGATTTATCACTGAGTCTCCACGACTTCTTCCCAAGAAGTCTACCCATAATTCTATCAGCAATACTCTTCCCCCCTACCCCCCTTACTCTCTCTATTAAACCGGGCGTAACTACAATACCATTCTCATTTAACAATCCATTCCCCCTATCCTTGACTTTTCTGCGTGCAAGACAGCATTCAGCACCACCAACTACAGCACTGAGCCCCATTACAATAGTCACGAGCCAGGTAAGCAGGAGGTATTTCGTTCCGCTGTCTGCTTGTAACCCCACAGGTTCACCGAGCATATTTATGAGGTTCGTTGCCTGATATTGCACGATGGTGATGATAATTGAGGAGGAGAAGAAGGCTGCGAATGCTAGATTGCTCAGACTAATGTGTAGAAGTGTATTGAGTCTTGTCGGTTCCATGAGGAAGGAGAAAGCTGCAAGGGGGATAACGAGACCTGCGAAGACGAGACCGATGATGTACAATATAAAAGGCACTTTTGCGATCAGGGACAGGCCATCGAGACCTGCTTGAAGGGTGGAGGGGACTTGGAGGGTTTCGAGGGTGGTGGAGAGCGGGCCGCTAGAGAGTTGTTTGTCGAGGGTTGATGTCATGCTTGAGAGTCCGAAATCCCCTTTTGCCGCCACCGGATTATTAGGTTTAATCTTACAGAATAGAGAAACAGAATGGAAAGTGGAAGGACAAACCTGAAGCTCTAGTGCAGTTAGTAGTGCTAAACCCCAATGAGCCTCCATTCTGGGCCTGAGTGATGTATGACCCCTCACACATATTCATCACATGAAAGCTATACCACTGCTTAATTCCCAAGATTTGAGAGAGATCTGTCACGACACCGCCTAAGAGTGTATTGAGTTCGTTTTCGAGCGAGGTAGTGAGGTTGCTGAGGCCGGACTCGAGAGAGGATAGTCCGCTGCCGATCGCAGCTCCAAGGGCTGATGAACTAATATTGATGGCTGATATGCTGACATTGACGGCTTTGCCGTCTGCGGGTGACAAAGTACTCCTACTACTTGTTGTAGAAGCGCTTTTTGTGGTTGGAAGGAGATTTTTGCCCAGCATGGTGGTGTTAATCTGAGATTGTGAGTAGATGGATTTTACTGGGCACAAATGCCTTCTGTACACCGAAGAGATGACTTACAATCATAATATGATAGTCCTCCATGTATCCCGATGTACGGCCCGCTAGGATGCTAAGGAGACCGAGGATGAAGCCTATGATGGCGCAAGCCAATGGGATAAGTGCTATGGGCCTCATCGTGTTGGTGAAGGGAATAGATGGTCTTGGGATAGCTATGAATGCGGGCAGTTGGAGGACACCTGTATATCACCAACGAAGGATAAGGGTTACAAATTAGAGATAAATATCTCGTGCTCACAAAGGAGATGAAAACTAAGGACAAGTGAAGTTTATATACTACTCGTAGTATTGTAACTTATCTATGAAGCACATGTGAATTATTGTCAAGGCCATCGTCTGAAACTACAGAGAGAAACTCGCCCTGGTACTCTGCCTAAGAGGCTGAGACCTCCAACCTGGGCCTGCATTACAGGAACCCCACATTTATATAGACTTAAAACAGAGGTATTTTGCTCTTAGTATACCGAGTTAGTCTTATATTCAGGGTCTGTGAGACTATGAAATGCGACATCAGCGTCTGATAGATAACGCAAGACGTTGCTTTGACTTTTGCCCTGGAATTGAGAGATTGAGTTCAGAGATTCTTGAGTTCTAGAGAAGGATAAGTCGGTATCGAGTTCGAATTCAGACAGAAAGCATTTATTGGCAACATGAATGGTTGTAAAACAGCATATGTGTCTTAGGGTTGCGAAAACGCTATGACTATAAACCCTATGTTTTTGTAACAATATTTGATTAGTGTTTAAAGATCGACAAGTTTCTCGCAAGCTCCATCTAAATATTCTATTAATATAAGGTGGTATCCCTTTGTGCGCCAAACGGCTTTGACACAGGCCATCAGGACATGCACAGCAAAATATATATAATTTTTGGTGGTGAAATTCTTAGGGTGTCGAATCCCTGTACAAAAAGCCCTTTAACGCACAAAGGGATAGGTAATATAATATAACCTACCTAATAAAGGAGCTTAGATGATTAGTTATCTAAGCCCTTATAAATTTATGTCTTTTAAGTATAAAGTATTATTATAAGTATATATTTAGAGAGAAGCTATACTACACTAACGTTCTTATAAATTTCTCCCTATAATTATAAGCCTAGTTCCTATAAAAGAGATTATTCTTAGGTATATATTACTATTAGTATAATCTAATATAGAACCTAATCTAATAGTAATAGGCAAACTAGTATAATTACTTAGTATATAGTGTTATAGTAAGATTAGTTTAATTCTTCTAATACTAGATAGAAATAGTAGTCTAATTATATAGTATTTAGAACCAGCCGACTAGGCCTAATCGGGCTAGTCTTGCGGAGCGGCCCGCCCAAGCGCGGAACCTCATTGGCTCGGTATTAGACTAGCGCCACTACCTTCTCTATACGTGATACTGGAAATCGACGTTCTAACAATTACCTTAAGTATTACGGTCTAATAGAACACACTGACTTACTTCGTATACCGGTGTAGATTAAGTACCTAAGTATATTAATAACATCTACCTTAAAAAGCTATAGAACCTAGAAGTTATACTCTAAAAATTTTAACACTATTTTACGTCCTTTAAACCAACACTAGACTTCTCCTGATCTACCGACACAACCATGGGCGAAGGCAAATATACCGATAATCCCTTTTCAGTATTTCTTGAAACGAATCCAGGAAGACACTCTTTGTGTCGAGTCCTGTAGGCGTAGACCAGCCGCCAAGCGAGACCAGCTTCGCTTCGGCGGTAGTTCGCCGTCGGCCGCAACGACGACGTCGTACTATCCGTAATATACGTGCACCTCGGGAGTCTCAGCTTCTTAAAGATTTTCAAGATATTACTCTAGTCATCCTTTAACGCATGTGATACTATGAAGCGCAAGTGACACAGTTTATATTGCCGAGACGAGCAGACGACTACAGTAATCTTCCACCAGGCTCACAATGTTAATTGGGTTCTGGACAAGACTTAGACTTCGCTGTACTTTATGGAGTAAAGTATGTGGGGGAGGGACTATTCCAAACATCGAGCCGAGATTCATAAACTACCTCGCAGGTAATTAGTATAACTTATCTGACCTACCTTACCTATGCTGTAGTGTAGCAAACAATGAATCTATTATAAATGGCGCGGAATTATGAATTGCCAAGATTATATTTCTCTGTAATCTAGATAGGTATAGCTATAGCCCACCTATAGGGTTCACTAATCAAAAATAGTCTCCACATGAAGGGAGGCTACAAAGTTGGCGCTCTGGACTAGTAGTTTGTCGCACACGCAGGTTTCAAGGCTTCTGCCGCCTCCATATGCTCACCATTGGGGCCGAAGTACATAATTGTTGACCTACCATAAGCTTTCTAGTCATACGACTTCCACGGTTGGCCCTCATCGGCAAAGACCAGCCATTTAGTTGCAAAAGCCTCTATAAGCTCTGCGAGACTTTTAGCAAGTATGACTGATAGATATGTCAGAAAGATGAAGAAGAGACCGGCGCCGTCGTGTGAGAGTCCTGTAGGGTGCATAATTAGGTTCATCCAAATATACTATTTCCACCAAGGACCTTGATTTACCTTTGTTCGGGCCGTCAAGGGGTTGCCTTCACAAATGTGGTAATAGAATACCTTTTAATTAGAAAAGGGCCTTGCCCTAGCTTCGATGGGCTGACACATTCTATACCGGTGACAAGCTGAGTGAGACTCGAAAACAGCTCTTCCGGCGACGACTTTGGTGAGCATGCAGAAGCTCTTGGCCTTGTTCTTCACCCAAGGCTGCGTATGAGAGCTTTTGTAGCTTTGGACAGTCTAATTTCATTCTCATCAACTGATGAGCTAATATTGTCCCTTCCAGAGCACAATACCCAATGAGTACTCGACTAATTCTTGGAGCGACGACAGGTTTGAGACATTTGGGCGTGTGTTTAAGAAAACCACGTCAACAGTTGCTTGCGATGACGGACAAGGCGAGCCGAGAGAGAAGTTGGCATTAACAAGAATATCCGAAGGCGCATCTCGAAGGGCCTGTAACCTTTTCGCAGCAGATTCGTGGCCTTGTATGTTGAGATGAGTTGTGATTTTATCATACAGCACTTGTGGATGCTTGAAACTTCGCGCTATCAGAGTTACGACGCCGGAAGCCAGATTGGCTTGGCTAATTGGCATGACTGATTCGAATAGATCAGAGTAGGTCAAGAGGTGTTTATCAACTTAGCAGACAAGCTGTCAGCGGCTGAAGACACCCAAACTAATCATGAAATAGACTTACTAGAACCTACGCTTTGTTCTGTAGCAGTGACATGATTAGGCTCTCCTCTAAACGCTTTGATGTTCCTTTTTGCCTACTCAAACGCGAGCAGCTGGTCCTTGAGGTTATAATTTCCGGCTCCTTGATCCCCCGAGATAGAGTTGTCATCTCTGATATCACTCGAGGCATAACTGTAACACATAAATGAACTCCCCTTTGTTCTGAAAGCCGACGGTGGTATAAAGCTGCTTTATCGCAAATATTGGGTGACTTCAGGTGTATGCGGGCAAGCGAAGGTAATTTAGGTTGACACCTAGGTGGTTGAAAGTTGACGAAAACTTCAACCTGCTCCAAATACACCTTTCCTGTCTCTTTTAATCATCCACTAAAGGTTCTATCTTCGCTGACATACGACTTCGGCTTTCAGGATAGTGAAGCAAAAAGAAAGAGCTAGCTAGACAATCCTCGGTAGAAACATCAATAGTATATATATAGGTTAGGTAGAGTATATAGGTACATTACAGATATTCAAGCTTTAAGTCAACTAAAGTTATATACTTAATATTTAGGCTCTAATTTAGGCTCAATATGATTAAGCGATGTATAACGTTGGGCCTCCCTAAACCGGATGCGGATTTGGATCACGGCTAATTAGGGGAAGCGACGGCGGTTAAAGAGAGAGATAAATGCCTACTTATTGAAGGCTCAATGCCATCCTTCTCTTTTAGACAATACATTTCATCCGGACTTCTCGAACGTACTTCCAAAACATGATACCAAGTGTCGATAGTCTAGAAATTGATCTAGAACGTAATCCAAATGCCATCAACGAAGCGGCTGAGAACAATGACAAAGATGGTGAGCAATATATTGAGCAGGGGTCGGGAGATCCTCAAGGGGATCAAAAGTTAGAGGTTACAATATCTGGTAACAACAGCGATGAACACAACCCACGTCACAAATACGCAAGCCCCAAGGAGCTTAGTCTACTATCGACAGCCTTCACTATTGCAACCTTCATGATAGCCATAGACGGAAGTATTCTCTGTAAGTGAGCTATTCCCTCCTTATACACACAGCTCAGAATATCTAGCTACGGCAATTCCCCGCATAACCAGTGATTTCCATCGACTCGACGATGTATCATGGTACGGCAGCGCGTATCTCCTTACAGAGATGTCTTTTCAGCCGACCTTCGGTAGGCTCTATACTTTGTTCGATCCCAAAATCCTCTACTTGGTTTCGATTGTCATCTGTAAGATCTTCACTCTGTTTGCAGGAGAAGTGCACACTGTCTAACAGTCTATCAAGTCGAGGCAGGCTCTATTTTATGTGCTGCCTCCCCAACCTCTGCGGCCTTGATCACTGGAAGGGCCGTCTCAGGGGCTGGCGCTGCTGGATTACTTTGTGGAAGTTTGTCGATTTTTGGGAGATCAGTCCCACTAAAGAAGAGACCGTTTGGAATGGCACTTGTCACCAGTATGTACGGTGTTGCGGGGGTGCTTGGCCCTACTCTTGGAGGAGTAATCACAGATACACCTCAACTTACTTGGCGTTTCTGCTTTTGGTAAATAGCTTTAATCATTTTCGAGATTAGCTATCTGACGTTGATAGGATGAATCTCCGTGAGTAATCGCTCTGCGTTCTCTGTCTCTTCTCTGATCATTTCCACAGCGGCCGGTGCTGTGACGCTTGCAATTGCGGGCTGGACCTTCAAGACACAGACACCTCTTCATGGTCACCTTTCGCTGCGTCAGAAACTGAAGAAACTCGATCTTCTTGGCGGCTTCTTGCTCACGGCGGGTCTTGTTGCTCTGTTCATTGCACTGCAATGGGGCGGCAGTAAGTACCCATGGTCAAATCCAAAGGTTTACGGTAGTGTAGCAACATTCGGAGTTCTCATTACGGCGTTCGTGGTGTTGCAGGCAATCAAGAAAGAAGAGTGAGTTACTTCAAGCACCGACAATCGGACAATCCTATTTATTAGAGCTGACCACGAACAGAGCTACCATTCCGATACGCATCCTCTCGCAGCGTACAGTAGCAATCAGTTGTGTTTTCAACATGCTCATATCCATGGCAGCAAATACTCACAACTATTATCTAGCCTTCTACTTCCAAGCTGTACTCGGAACAAACGCAGCCACTTCGGGTGTGCGCAGTCTTGCATATGGAATGCCCGGAAGCTTAGCCATCCTCATCACCGGCGCATCTACCAGCTCGACAGGATACTACGTCCCATTCATGTGGCTTGGATCCAGCATCTTCGTTGTCGGATGCACGCTCATCCACACACTCGACATCAATTCCTCAACCGGCCAGTGGGTAGGCTATCAAATACTTAGCGGCTTTGGACTTGGTCTTGCAGAACAGGTGCCATTCATTGCAGTGCAAGTCGTCCTTCCAGACGACGACATGCCTATTGCGTGTGCAATGGTCGTTTTCTCGCGCTGCTTCGGCGGCGCGATTGGCCTCAGCATCGCCGAAAATGTCTTCTCGGAAGCGCTGCTCCGGAAGCTCGCTCATGTACAGGGGGTCGACGTAAAAACTATAGTGGCTTCAGGGATTTCGGATCTTGCGGCTGCTGTTCCGGCGGCGTTGCTACGGATGGTGCGGGATGCCTTCAACTACGCTATTATTAGGACTTTCATAATGCCGATTGTGGTCGCTGGCATATGTCTCGTTCTCAGTTTTGGGATGCAGAGAAGAAAGATTTTAGATGATCCAGTTCCTCAGAGCGGAATAGAGAATCTAGACTCGTCCGGCACCTCAATGCGTCTGGAGCAGATTGAGCGTAATGAATAGATAGATAGATACATAGATAGAGTTCAGATACTCTACTGAAAACTGTGCTCCATTCTTAGAGCAAAACCCCTAACCGTGACGATTTGGCCTATCTTAATGAGCTCTAGCACTTCTACGCAAGTTTATCTACTAGGAAATGACACAATTATATTTCACAGCGTAAAACAAGCTGAGAAGAGAGTAATCAAGTAAGGGATGTATGATCACGGGCAGAACAAGCAGAAGTGCACCTCACGCGGCGTCTAGGAGCTCCTTCATCACTGCAGAAGCGCGTTGCAAGCATTTGGCCCATTCAATCACGTCAATCTTTCCAGTAATCACAGAAAAATGTGCCCTGCAAAGTCAGCTTTTTCCTTCATATATTAGGATGAGACTAGTCTGCTCACCCTTCATCGGTAACATAATATGTCATCCAGAACCTCTTGGGATTCTGCATTACGAAGCAAGATTCGGGAGACAGACCATCAGTATTGGAGAACATCTGATCTGGCTCAACTGTCTGTTCGTACAAAGGATTCTTGAAGAGCGCAGGTAGATCTTCTCCCTCTTCTGCACATAGCTCCAGTGCTCTGAGGGTACGCTGATAACAGTGGCCAGTAAGCGCATCTTTGATTGTCTTATTGCGATTATGGGCAGCCTCAACCATTGACTGGAATCTGGTTCTTAATGACAGGCTCTCATCATCTGCGATTGTGCAAAACTGTGCAGTCACAGGAGTGTTAACTTGAACGATGTCCGGCCGTCCTTTGTGGTAATGAGACATCGAGATGGCCTCCCACGATTGGGCGTTGTAACCATAGAAGTAGTAGTTTGCGAGGAGGCTCATCAGATCGAATATTCCCTTGATAGGAAGACGGAGCTCGAGGAGGTGCTCTTTTCCAAAATCGGAAAGAATAATGTCTCTGTACCCGACTTTCGCTATCTCACTTATGAATCTCTGGCGAACTTCGAGAATCCGGTCATTCATTGCTGGTGTTGTATTGATGATGAACTCCTTAGGTGCCTCGATTCGGCCGTTGGAATGTCCGTTGATTTGGGGAGGAGATTCATACGTCAGTATCCCTTGGACTATCGCTGTCTGCATCTTGGTGAGGGTCATTGCCTTCCAAGTGTTAGCTTCGTTACATAGTGAAGAGTGGAAAATGTTGATCCACGAAAGAAGAAGCTTGCTGCAACAGCACTTACATCAATCATTGTGTGCTCTACATATGTTCCAGAGGTTGCGTTGCTGCAGACGACAAATGCGAGAGATTTATCAACCCATCGATTGAATCCTTCGAGCATCATCATGTCCTTTATCCGCCCTTCGGGCTCCGTCGGTGAAGTGTCGTCGAGGCAAATGAGAAAAGCCGCGGCCTCGACCATGTCAATGGTTTCTCTGTTCCTATCATCATGTTGAATCAGAGCGTCTCGGTTCTAGCACGTGTCAGTGAGTGATCACAGTTTATTAGATGACCAAACCTACCTCTGCCCAGAAGCTGCGATGGTCCGCAGTTAGAATGCTTGACCAGCTCTCGCTGGTGTCCTCTCTGTCTATGATTGATTGGAAGATCCTAATGAGTTGTTCGAAAGACACGTTCTCGTCCCCATCCTTGAGCATGACTTGAAAGACGTGTCCGCGATGAAGCACAGCCAAATAATCGTTGCCAGGAAACTTTGCCATTCTATCGAGAGGAACACCAGGCAAACGGGCCGTATTGAAGATATATTGCCAGAGGTCCGTGCAGTTGGGGGTACCGAGGTATTCCATAGGCTCCCATCGATTAGCTTCTAGGTCTTGCTTGCACTTGAAAGTAATGCTAGCAATTAAGGCCGCCCTCTGTGCCTGAGTATGCTTCGTTCTTCCTTGCGGATGGAATGCCATGAAGTTTGAGAAGGGTGCAAGAGCCAAACGTCGCTGCAGATACATACTTTGTAGGAAGTACCTGTCTTGCCAGTTTTCGATATCCGGATTATGGGCCTGCTCAGATAGGCGATCATAGAAAATTCGACCAATACTTCCAGGCTGTTTGAACTCTGCCACGTCCCGTTGCAGACTATCGAACTCTTCTGCCGAGAAGAACATTTTTGAGTTTTGGAGGTAGTCGTCAAACATAGTGTCGAATTCAACAAGAGGCATCTTTTTAACCACCTTTGCTGCTCGGCAGCAATAGAAACTATGATTTGCGTTAGGTATCGCACTCTCAATTGGCTTTGTGGCGCTCTCAGGCTTCTCAGCAATACTGGTCTCCTGCTCGTTGACTTCAACCTCCTTGGATACAATAGTGGATCTAGAAGCTATTATTTTTCCTAAGCTCGTAATGCTGACGGCATCCACGACTTCAGATGTTTGAACGGCTACCTGGAAAGTTCGTACAAGCCAATTTTTTAATTCGATCGCGACAAGGGAGTCGATACCGAATTCGTCCAGTGGAGCAACCGGATTGATCTCATCAACTGCGTGAGCGGTGAACAGCGCGAATCTCTCACAGATGGCACGGATAATAATGCTTTGGAATCCATCCGGAGAGGTAGCTTGCTGCAACAATTTCCCCACATCCATAGTGGCTTGTTCCGTTGTGTCTTCCTTCTCATCCAGGTAGGGGATCTGTCCAAAGATAGGATTGGCAAGGGCGTATTCATCGTGGACTGCCTCCATGGACTTTCGATCGAATCCAAGAATCAACTGATTAAGCCCATCTTGACTTGCTTGCGGACTCATAGAGTACTCCATAACTTTGAAGACCTCGTCAAAAGACATGAGCACAGATCCCTGCCGCATGAACTCTTGTTGTGGAAGAGAAAGCGAAGTGATGGCGTCTGATCCATCAACAGCACCCAAATTTAGAGATATGTATTTGCACTTGGATGCGGCTTTACTCTGAGCAAATGCGTCTTGATAGGCGTTGCCGACGGAGTAATTGCATTGCCCAGTCTTGCCAAGGATGGAGGTGATAGACGAAAGCATAATAAAGAAGTTGAGTGAATCAGACGCTCCAAAAGCCTCCTCGAGGTTCTGAGTTCCTTGAACCTTGGGTCTGACTGCCGTCATGTAGTCTGCGAGAGACATTTGCTCCAAAGGATGATCCTGACAATTGTTAGTTAGAATTTAGGTGAGGCTGCTAAAGGCTTACCCGAAGAACCATCCCTCCATGAATTACCCCTTTTACTGGAGGCATAGTTGCTAAGCACTCCGTAGCAGCTGATTGAACTGTCTCCCTGTTGGTAATGTCACAACCTATGATGTGCAGTTCTGCTCCCAGAGTGCGCATTTCCTTTTCGAAGGCAAGTTGGTCTTGCTCTTCAAGCTTCCGCCGAGACAAAGTAACCACATGTCCAGCGCCATGAGCCGCCAAGAATCTGGCAGTCCTTCGTCCGAGATCTCCAAGACCACCAGCAATGATATAGGTGCCGTCTCGCCGGAGCTGTAGTGGTTTGGGTCGTGCTAAGGTCAACTTGACATGAGTTTGTTCGTCGCAAACAACGACGACCTTTCCCGTGTGCTTCCTGGATTGGATGAGACGGAAAGCCTCCTCGATATCACCCATCGGCATGGACGTTATAGGTAACACGGGTTTTAGAATACCCTGCTCAAACATAGAGAGTACTTTCCCTAGTCTTTCTCGCATCTCAGCAGGTTTGAGTCGGCCCAACACTGTTAGGTCGACTGCGGCGAATGTAACATTCCTGTCAAATGGAACCATGCTTATTTCATTCTTCCGGTAAATATCGGTTTTTCCAATCTCAACGAAAGTTCCTAACGGAGCAAGAACTGCAAAAGAATCGTGGAGCGATTCACCTGACAACGAGTTCAGAACGCAATCGACACCCTTGTTCTCGGTAAGTCGTAGAATACCCTGCTTGAACGTCCGTAGTCTAGATGAGAAAATATGGCTCGGCGGAATATTGAAATTGTCGATAAGCAGTTGGCGCTTTGTGGTACTGCCTACGGTACAGATGATCTCAGCTCCAATATTTTGGGCGAGCTGGATGGCTATCTGACCAACACCACCAGAGGCCGCATGAATAAGGATAGTCTGTCCGGGTTGCAAGCGAGCAACTTCTACAATACAGTAGTAAGCCGTAGTGGAAATGACAGGAATAGACGCGCCAACAGCGTAGGATATTGACTTCGGGATCTGATAACTGAAGTTTCCGTCGACGCGTGGGTGGCTTGAGAAAGGCTCTGCACCGATACCACAAACACGATCTCCGACGTGAAACTTGTCAGCGAGGGCACTACCCACTTTGCGAACAATACCTGCACATTCACCTGCCATGGTGACACCCGGAACCATCTGTCCCATGGCAATGAAGACGTCTTTGAAATTGATACCGTGAGCTTTCGCTTCAAGCTCCAGATCATAGGGTTTCATTGGCTTCGAGGGTAGATCATCATCCACGAATCGGAGACTACTCAGAAGCCCTGGTGTCTGAACCTCCAGTTTCAGAGTCCTATCAGATTGATGGAATGGTCCAGTTTCCATGGTTTGAGTGTAGATGGCCCTCTTCACCCAATCGTCAAATTTAGCATCAGCAGAAATTCTTGGGATGAGAAGCTGATTCTTGCTAAAAGAGTACTCATCTTCATCAGATTTTGTGGCTTTGATCGGAGTGGAGAAGGATTTGGCGATAATATCAGAGAGCATAGAGACGAGTGTGCCTGGACTTGTGATACTCTCCTGTACATCGATAGTGACGAACCTCATCCCTTCATTTTCTCGTCGTACAACTCGAGTAAGGCCGTTCACTAGACCTTTCACCGGATTGTGAAGCTCCGTGGAACTTTCCTGGCAGCTGAGCCACAAGATGTTCTTGGCTTTCGTGACAAGCGAAACAATTTGTTGAAATCTCTCATTAGATGGGGCAACAAGGAGGGGCTCAGTCACATCATCAATGACAATGTAGATTGAGTTGAGATCGACTGATTTGGACAACCAACCTTCTACGGAGCACTGATATCCTAACCCCTTTAAGTGGGTTGATATTGTTTGGGTGAAAGATCGGTAATCGTTAGACTGCGACTGACAAATGATGTGAACAGGACGGAATTCTACTCCCCAGGTAGGTTGCGAATCGATGGCCTTGGAAACAATCATAGAGGATCGTGCGGTAGGGCCTTCGTGATCAGGCGTGGCAACCTCCACACCATTGAAGCTTTGTCGTTTCAATGTTGCATCCCACTGGTCCTTTGACAGAAGAGGGCAATCCTCACGACCATCTTCTGATGCCCACCATCCTGCCAAGGTGCCAAAGATAATGTTGATATGGGCAGTGAGCCTCGTTAACTCGATGAGGATAAGTCGCCCACCGGGCTTCAACAGTTTCCGCGAGTTGGCTACAGTTTCATCAAGGAAGCTTGTTGCATGCAAGACGTTTGAGGCGATGATGAGGTCGTATACGCCTTCTTCAAATCCTTGTTGAACGGGATCCTTCGAGATATCGAGGGTTTTGAAGTCAATACGGTCGATCCATTGATGAAGTAAAGCTTTCCCTTGCTCGAAAAATCCAGCCGAGATATCGGTATAGTGGTATCGATCGAACAGCACCCCTTCTTCGCGATCCAGTGATTTAATCAACGGCACGGTCGCCCCACCAGTGCCAGCTCCAATTTCCAAAATCCTCATATGTGGATGCTTGAAAGCGAGAAGTTTGAGATACTCGACCATTTGCAAGTAGTTTGGGACGATCAAACCCATCGAATAGAAACGGGTCAACAGGTCATCTTCTAGCATAACTGAGAGCGAATCCGCTTCACCTGAAAGGATAGCTGGCAAGTTTTCACCAATTCGGCTGAGCATTTGACCTTCAACGCCAGCTTCGCGCGTACGTTGGAGGCTTAACACAATATCTTGCTCGGACATGCTGCCGATGAGCTTCTGGCTGGATTCTGAATCGTACTTCTTCATCCAGACCAACAGCTTCTGGAGATGGGGCTTCATGCTTTCTTTGTTTGTTGGCTCGCCCTTTGCGAGGCAAGCTCGAATGTATATCGTAGCGGCAATTTCATATAATGCCATTTCCTCTTTTGCTGGAAGTGACTGTGCGGGCTGATCTGGTGGTTTAATTTCTTTCATAGCAACTTCAGGATTCTTCGGCTCGACGACGATCAAGTTCTCAATCTCACCTGAAGTTGTTTCAATCTCGTTGTTCGGAATGAAGTCGACGTCTGGTTGCCACTTGATACGGTAGCTCATCTTACGATGGAATGGCAGGGTAGTCTCGTCTGATGAAGCTTCACCAATCCCACGAATAGATCCTCCTCGAATGTCCATGATAGTGGTCAAGGACCCATCTTCAGCCTCTTCAAACACCATCGTGTCCATTATGGCAGATCGGGTTCCTTCTGAATTCATGGTTGAAGCCACAACCCATCTCGTGCCTGAACTGTGTCCAATCTTGCAGTTTATCGTTACCTCGTCCATACCTGTCGGCATGATGGGGCCAGTTCCAATGCTTCTTCGATACAAAGGCATTCCCAGATGTGAGATAGCATCGAATGAAGTTGGGTGAATCAAATGGGGTTGCTGGTACTTCGCAGGCATGACACTTGCAATATCCGGTAAGGTGACCTGAGATATCCCAACGAATGGACCAATCTGAGCACTTTGGACATTGGAAAAAGTAGGACCAAATACGTTCCCATTATCGGCAAAGGTCTTGTATAGCTCTTCTCCATCATATTCGGTGTCACATGCGTTTTTCATATTCTGAAGTTGCTGCAATCGGTTCAAGGTCGTCATGTTCTCTTCACGAAGCCCTTCAACTTCGTCATTTTTAGCAGCCCACTCAACCATAATAGATCCAGAACAGTGCTCGCTCCAGACTTCTTCTGAGGACAGGGCCAAGATACGGAAGCTTTCCCATGTACGATCAGTTAAGCTCCGCTCCGGTCTCAACGTCAACAGAACCTCGACATCGGGTGTTAACCCATCTGGGCGTTGTTCAGGGATGACTATAGCCTTGGAGAATGACACGTTCTTGAACCGAATCTGGGACATGACGCCCGAGATCTGTCGATCGATGCTGATTTGACGAACTGCCTCAATGACCATGCAGAGATATGCCGCACCAGGATATATGATGAAGCCGTCGACTACGTGATCTCTCAACCATGGAAGACTATCAATCCCAATCAGATTTCGCCACGTCGGTTCATGATTGGTGGTTCCAGTTACCCGCAAGCCTAAGAGATCGTGCGGGGGGTGCGCACGGAATCGATGCTGCTTGCTGAGATTAGACTCGATGAAGTAGCTCGAGGAGTGATCCCACGGGTATGGAGCAAGATTAGCAATCGTTGTAGGTGTCTTGGTTCGACCGTTGTCGCCCTGCATCGCTTGCAAAGACACCGGATATCCGAACTCAAAGAGTTTACCGGCTGTTTCTAACAGAGCCACGAACGCATTACGGTCCCGTACCAACGTGGAAAGGTAGTTAAACTTGAAGTCAGGCATTTCGAGACCCTGAATAACCTGCCTTACAGGACCAGCCAAGGCGCTGTGAGGGCCAAGCTCCGTGAACAAATTTAGTGGAACTGCACCTGCTGAATCCGGGCCAGTAAGCTCCTTGCGACAAATGAGCTCCAGAGCATTGCCGAAACGAACTGGAGATACCAAGTTGTCGACCCAATACTGGGCATCGAAGTGGCTAGTCTTCTCCGCAACAACTACGGAAGAATAGAATTTGATAGATGGATTTGGTGTTCCAGCTTTGATGTGCGCGATTGACTGGAGGTACTTAGCGGCAACCTTCTTCATGTGATGAGAGTGATATGCGGTATCGACCTGCAATTTGCGGTTAAAGATTGATGCCTCGTCCAGAATCAGTTTCAGCTCGTCAATGGCAGACTCATCTCCGGAGATGGTTGTGCTGACTGGGGAGTTGACACACGCAACTGAGATCATTCCCGTTCGGGTCTGGTCGATATATTGCTTTACATCGTGTTCGCCCAAGCCAACGGCTATCATTGCACCTTTACTAGAGACAATATGCCCACATAATTGTGACATGAAACCTCGGTGATACGATATCTCCAGCGCCGTTTGGTGGTCTAGGACCTCGGCAGCATAGCCAGCAGCTATCTCGCCACTACTATGACCAAGAACAATATCTGGCAAGACACCGAAGCTGTTGAAGAGGTCCACTAATGCGATCTGTATCGCCGTAGTAGAAGGTTGAGAGATCTCGGCCCACCCGACCCGTGAGGTTTTCTTGTCATTAGATAGTTCGGAAATCAGGCTCCAATCGGCCCCAAGATCTTTCAGGATCTTATCTGACTTGAGCATTGACTCTCTGAAGATGGGCTGGGAGGCCGTGAGCTCTCGCCCCATAGCGTGCCATTGTGCACCTTGACCGGTGAAGAGGAAGATAGAGCGGAAACTGGCCATGGCCTTGGTGATACGTGGTTTCTGATTAAGTGAAGTGATGAGATCGGCATGGGTAGCAGCCGCAGTACTGAAGCGGAACTGCATCATTGTGCGGCGGTTTGAAAGGGTATGTGCAAGGTCATAGTAGTAGGAAGCGCTGTCTTGAGCGGACACCCATTTCTGCAAGTTCGCGGCAATGGTCTGTAATGAATTTTCGGACCGAGCTGACAAGACGAAGAGTTGGGGACTGTATAGAGCATCAACTCTATTGTTGTCGTTGTCTTCGGCCACTTGATGTCCGTTTACTCCGTTAGTACCATTAGCATGGGCACTCTTTTCTGGTTTAGGCTCCGTTACAGTCTCCAAATGTTCATTTGTACCATTTGTCGCCGCCGCAGGTAGAACCTCCTCATCTACCTTCACTATCAGGTGCCCATTGGAGATTGGAAGCTCGGAACTCCTGTGATGGAATCCGTTCGTTTTTAAGCCCTTGGTCTTTGATTCGCGTGCCGCGTCAATTTCTGAAGGAATGCTGGGCTGAACAGTGTGCAGGTTGTTATAAGTAGACGCAGCCTCCAAGATGACGTGGGCATTAGTTCCACCATATCCGAAAGAATTGACAGAAACTCGCAGTGGTCCAGTTGTTGGCAGAGGGACCATTTTCGTTGCAATCTGCCATCTGTATTAATAAAAGACGAGAGGACCCTTCCATAAGTTCGTACCTTGATCTTCCGCTTCTCGAGTTGCAAGCTAGGCTTCGGCTTGTCATAGTCGAGGTTCGGTGGGATCATTCCATTTTTCAGGATCAAGATTGCCTTCATCAACCCAGCAACACCGCTAGAAGCTTCGAGATGTCCAATATTCGACTTGATAGAGCCAACATAGAGGTCGTCCTCACGTCCGCTTTCGGCGCAGAAAACTTCCGCAATAGATGAGATCTCAGCACTATCTCCTGCCTTGGTGTTAGATTTACTGTGATTGTGATAACGGGTGTAGCCATTCATACCAGCTTGTGTTCCGGTGCCATGAGCCTCAACATATCCAGTATCACGTGGATCAAGACCAGCATTTTGGTATACAAGTCGCATGAGCTTTGCTTGAGCGATCGGATTAGGGAGCGAGATGCCCGCAGTCTTGCCGTCCTGATTCAAGCCGGAATTCCTGATGATAGCATGAACAGGGTCACCGTCCCTGACAGCATCATCGAGTCGCTTCAGGATCAGAGTGACAACACCCTCACCTCTTGCGTATCCAGAGCCACGGCTGTCGAAGACATAGCATCTTCCATCCGGATTGGTCATGCTAAATAAATAATTGCAGTTAGCGAACGGGTAACGTCGAAACCCGAAAGCACAGACTTACCCCACAGCACTCATAGGAATGATTTGATCAGGAGCTAAGAGTAATTGGGTTCCTGCCACAATGGCCATTTTTGATTCTCCTGCTCGAAGTCCAAGGCATGCCTGATGCAATGCCACCATGCTTCCGGAGCACCCCGTATCAACTGTGCTTGACGCACCCTTGAGATCGAACGCATAAGATATTCTGTTGGAGAGAATCGCAATGCCGGAACCGATCATGTGAAGCTTGGGGACTCTGGAGATGTCTTTGTATCCCATACGCTCAAAACTGTTACCTGGCATATCAGTACATTTCGATATAAGGAAGGATGGTGATTTAAACTGGAGGAGACAGGCACATACTCAGTAGCATAAGCTCCAACGTAGACCGATGTATCACTGTCTTTGATGCCCTGTAGTGTTTGCCCGGCATTCTCAAGCGCTTCATATGTCGTCTCCATCAAGATGCGTTGTTGTGGATCAAGACAATGAGCTTCATGCGGATGAACGCCGAAGAACCGTGCATCAAAGGCGCCAATGTCTTGCTTCAAAAAATAAAGGCCTTTGACGTTGATGGCCTCCTTTGCTTCAGGATCTGGATGGTAGAATGAATCCTTATTCCATCGATCAGGCGGAATCTCACACCATCCGCTTCGACCTTCTGAAAGCATATCCCAGAGCTTGTCGGGACTATCTGAACCACCCGGCAGGCGGCATGCCATGCCAATGATGGCAATGGGAACTGGTCGTAGATTGGCCATACTTAAGACTGAAGGTAAAGACTATTTGAAAGTAGGTGGTTAGACGTATATTGCAAAAGACTAATTCAAAGTATGTAAAAGCAGATATATATTTCAATTTATTTAGCTCAAGGCATACCGAGATTCTACTGCAGGAAGAGGCGAGCAGAAGAGAAGGTACTGAAGTAGAGATGGGTCGAGAGGTCGACTATTGATAAGGAACAATGTATATCCCTCGCCTCAATCATCAACAGCAGGCCGAGATTTATCTTTACTCGGCTAATTTGCAACACTGCCACTTGTAAGATAGGATAGCTTGCTGACTTCAAGTAGAAGCAAAAGTTCAGAATCCTACCGGAATATTGCTGTAAAATAGGACATCTTGCATGACTGCGCCGCATGGCTCGTCAACTTCAGAGGGACATGCGATACCCGCGGGACACGGGAGAAAGATCCGTGACTTCTGACTCCAGTACCACAGCTATGTAGACCGTGAATGAGATCGGAGACTGGTGTGATCCACAGAGATAAGGAACGTAGATGATGCTGACAGAGGAATACCGGAGGGCGTCAAAATGCAACGTTCATACGAAGCAATAAGTTCACGACCAAACTTTCCACCTGTATAGGTTGCTGTAGATTCTTTCGAAGTTGGCAGTCACTATTTAAGATCCATTACTCCACAGGATATTCTGAATCCTTTGTTGGTCTTTTGATATTAGCAGAAAACTACAGTACTAGGCCATAATTATCCGTGGATTGCCGATTTTACACCAAAACTCACTTATAAATCTAGTATATTTCTCTACTAAATTATACAACAACTATATCTAATTTTAAGATATATTATTATTTCGAATAAAATATCTAGGCTTTACTAATATCAATTAATTATTTTTATAGAATTAAAGGCTAGAGATGATTTTAAAAATTAAAGTACTTAAAAAAAGGCGATTTTAACCGATTTTAGGTATAAAATTATGATCTCTTCTACTTATATTACTTTAAGACTAAATAAAAGTATAGCTTAAGGGAATAAAATATTTTCGAAGAATATAAATAAAATATATCTTAAAAAGTATAGATATATTAAATTTTTATATTAATTATATATAGTTAATACCAAAAACTTTTGAAGTGTTTAGAGTGAATTTTAGTATAAAATCAGCAATCCACGGATAATTATGGACAGTCACTGTATGATACACGTAAACACCCAACATAACTCACTCATCACCAAAAACTCCATATCAAAATATGTCGAGAATCCATAGAGATGCACGGATAATAGGTTAATGCTGCAATGCGGCGGCACAGGCCTGTTGAGGCTCGTCCCAATTAGAGGAATCTTGAACCAAGGAGGTAAGGGATACGGCACGATGATCCAAAGCTTGTTTTCGTGACGACCGGGACGGTTCAGAACAATGGAAGTCAAGGTACGGTTACATTGTGAAACTACGCGCGAGGACTCTGGAGTCGGGAAAGAGGGGGCAAGGGACGTGGTATACTGGATTTAGCCGTAAAGGGCTAAACGAGGCTATATCAGCATGCCTTGCAAATGCCAATGAAATATGTTGGTTACGAAGCGTTCATCCAATCCACTTGTTCGTGTACTACAACTCTGTGCTCCAAAACACAATTTATCCCGTAACCATAGTGTACGCCGCACTTACGCTTGCGGCCTGGACAGTACAGGATTCGTTATGACTTGCTGCATGAAGCGCGTCAATGTACACCGTCTCCCTATCCAATCGCTGGAATCAGATCTTCACCCGCCTAAATGGATCAGCGGGAAATCAGCCGACTCGCAAAAGATCGAAAACCAACAGTGGAGCCCAGGAAACCTCCTAGTCCTCCACCATCTACCATCTATATTCATGGGTACTTTGCTCTTGAGATTTTGATAGCCCCAAGCATTGATAACGAGGAGACCTCCACCGCCGAAGATTCTCTCTCTACAACCCGAAATCATCTGGAAACTCATTTCGAAATGACCATCCCTCCAGATTATGTACCGGGCTTTGTCTGCTCACTGGGCACTTGCAACATAACAGAGTGGGGATATATTCACTACCAGCCTAGCTTACCCGGGAATGCGCTCTTCTTGGTCATCATTGATATCCTTGCAATTGCTCAACTTGTTCTGGGGATATATCATCAAACGGGGCTCGTGTGCTTAGCGATGCTTTTTGGCCTAGCCTCCGAGTCTACTGGTTATGTCGCTCGACTACTGCTCCATGGCGACCCTTTCAGCAGAGTATACTTCCTGATATACCTCATCTGCTTGACTATCGGTCCTGCCTTCATCGCGGCTGCAATCTACTTGAGCCTTGGCCGAATTGTGGTTGTTTACGGCCAGGAGATTAGTCGGATCAAACCTCGATCGTATACTGTATTTTTCTTAGGATGTGACTTCGTCAGTCTCGTCGTTCAAACGATCGGTGGAGGAATTGCGGCGTCGGCGCCTATAACTAATCAGACTGAGGTACTGCACACACCTTGATCAAATTTCGTTCCATCAACTTTCGAGTACCCTGTTCCTCTCCAAGGCCTTGCTGATTCTCTTAGCTCCATCTTGGAACGCATATTCTCATCGCGGGTCTCTGCGCTCAGGTCGCAAGCTTGTTTGCATTCTCAGTGTGCAGTCTAGAATTTCTGTGGCGCGTGAAGAACCACCGAGACTTACGCAATCCTGAGTTCACCGGCCTTGTCAGTAGCAGGAGATTCAAGTTGTTCCTAGGGTGTACGTATCCAGCTCCCAGCGTTCGTCATTGCTCCTAAGCACTAATATGAACGAAGCGCTCCTACTTTCAACAGCCTGTTTATTCGTGCGAACCGTTTTCCGATCCATCGAGCTCAGTGGGGGGTTCTCAGGGAAATTGGCAAATAACCAGGTCCAATTCATGATTCTAGATGGAGTCATGGTTATAATCGCATCCATATCTATGACCATCTTCCATCCCGGGTATGCTTTTGGAAAGCGATGGAACGACGCCAGCTTCCCATTCCGAACCCCCAAGAAGGCTACAAGTGATCAGGGAGATACTCAAGGGGCGGCTGCTGCTGAGAGTTCAGATAGTGGCGAAAAGAAACCCAACATAGAGGTTGAAAACAATGCATGAGAAATCCAATGAATTCCGACAAGTATGGGTCCAAGGCATGAGATCTCTCTGTGGAGTTTAATATGAGTTTAGCGATTAGTTCTTTGAGTATTATGGTATAAAAGCTACTATTGTTATATAAGGTCTATTGCCAGTGCCTGCCTATCATCCTGCCAGTAAGCCAGCTGAGATATCAAATTACAGTCCTCGCTTTAAGCAAAGGATTCTTGGACGACCGAATGAAATAGCAACTCGACTCTCGTACTCTAGTCATAATCCATAAAAGGCGAAAGGCGAGGAGAGAATTTCCCTCTTTCTCTGTACTGCTCCTTGTAGAAATAGTCTGGCATCAATGATAACAAGCAGAAAGATATGCGGACGGCGGAAATCTACACCAGGTATATATAAGAAAGTAACATGTAAGGGCAGAGGCCTGAGCAGCAGTAGGTAGGCAAGAGAAGGCTACTTGAGAGGAATTACTCTAGGTGACGCACTCTTGAAGTATCGCCCTTCTGTATGATCGACACGGTAGACTAATGCTTCGTGGTCATATCCCAAGTACTAGAGCAATCAAGATAGGGTCTACCTTGAGCACTCCCGGCACAATTCTCGACTACGCCTCTATGATTCCTAACCTCATGTAGCTAAGCTGACATATTCTAGAGTCCATAAATTGAATCCTTTTTTTGGAGCTGTCATGTCTACTCTGCCAAGGCATCTCTTTGGGAAGTGACGAAATGTAGGAGAATGATAACGAGGAGTTCAAGATCCATGCTAGCTCCTGCAGCACTTTTTCTGATGCCCAAGCTTGCAAGAGCTCGGGTTGGAGATGCTTTGGGACTGCACGGAAAAGTAAGGTAAGAAAGCTTGGGAATATTGCCCCGAGGCACTTCGCGGTTAAATAGCCCTGTAGTGGCTTCAACCGACAAGGTACAACTCTGACACACTATCCGTCAAGCCGTATGGAGGACCAACGCTTGTTCTGTTCTATTTCGAACCTTAAGAAGACTTCACAGGACTTCCAACATGGCGGTACCATTACGGGACGCCAGATGTTAGATTCCAGTTAGGAGCGATTGTATTTCGATAATCTAGCCTATATCGACAATTTTGCAATGAGTGCCAATATCTCGAACGGCTCGGGAGCACCTCTCGGTCTTCGAAAGGTTCTCAAAATCGGTATCCTCGGTTTGGGGGAAATTGCACAGGTTGGTCCATAATCAAACGCGCTCATATACGATTTTAAACTCTTCTGAATCATAGGTCTCCCATATCCTGGTGTTAAACAACCTCTCCGATTACTACCAAATTACCTACCTTTGCGATGCTTCGCAGCAGGCCATCGAACACTGTAGCAAGAAAGTCACTGGAGGAACTCCCAGGACAACTTCGAATCCGGAAGAGCTCATCGCGTCTCCCGATGTCAACGTCATTCTTATAAGCAATGTCAATGCATTCCACCCTTCACACGCGATCTTAGCACTCCGGTATAACAAGTACGTGCTGGTCGAAAAACCACTTGCGTTAAACTACAGGGACATCGATGCCATCATTGCGGCCGAGAAGACCTCTGAGGCGAAGGTGTTCGTCGGGTATCAAAGACGGTATGCCGAAACATTTCTGGATGCTTTGAAGGAAGCTGGAAGCATGGACAAGATAGAGTACGTCCGGGTTAGAGGTATCTCATCTTTCATGTGCTCTGAGGCTACATTCTGACCACGAAAGATATCATCGGTCCAAATAGCGCGTTCGTCGGCCAGTCCGGTACATTCCCAAAGAAATTCACAGACTTCGAAAAGGAAGAAGCGACAGAAATGCATTCAACAGAGGAAGAAATGGTAAAGGAAGCACTCGTGCACGACTACGGAGTTGAGGCGACACCAGCATCGATGTCAATATTTAGATTACTCACAGGGTAAGTCAACCGATTTATAAAGCAAGAGCACCATTGATATTCATAGACTCGGCGTTCACGATCTCTCTGCATTGCGAGAGATCGTTGGAATGCCCACACAAGTCCTTGGTGCATCGCTCGAATTGCCAATTTGGAGCGTCCTGCTTCAATATGAGGGCTTTCCCGTCAGCTACGAGTCTGGCATCATTAACGTTCCCATCTTTGACGCCCACATCGAAATCTATTCCAAGGAAAAGATCGTCCGTGTGAATTATGACACCCCGTATGTGAAGGGTCTTCCAGTTACGATGACCATCAGGGAGAGATTCGATGGTGCCAAAGGCGACGGATACCAGGAGCGTACAGTCAGGAATACCTATGAGGACCCTTTTACGCTGGAGTTCTTGGAATTCTACGAGTGTGCAACTGGAGGGAAATCTTCGAAGACTTCAGCTTTAGATGCGCGACAAGACCTGGACCTTATAAAGATGATTCTGCAGGCAGGGTTCACAAGCTGAGGACAGTGCGGCTTCTAGAACATATGTAGTATGTAGTATGTAGCTGATGCGAGGTCCTCTGACTTCGACATATCGCGCCAATTTGATGCTTGTATCTTCTATTCATCTCAGAGTTGATGAACTTGTGCAACTTGATGAGCCAGTACGAGGAATCACACGTGACACACCTTGACCGACGACGAATTGTGGCCTTTCGATTTGACTTAATGATTCGTTACCATTGAGTTGCACAGGAATAAGGATAATATCTACCGTGCCGTAGAAGGACGACTAGCGGTGACAAGCAGGCTGACCCGGTCCCTTGTCCTTGGTATACTCGTGCTGCCCGAAAGTCCGTCCTAACTTAATGTCATTGCATTTTTTTTGGGCAAGACGAGTAATTGAGCCTATTTAGCAAACCGGCTCGCGGTTCCGGTCCATAAGCTGCCGTGCCGCCGTCCTGCGTTCAACATTATATCCATACGAAGTAGACCATATTCAAGCAATAATTTATGCGAGCTTTTAATCCGCATAACGTACTTCACAAATGAGTAAGTCAATTTCCCCGATGATTGGATTTGAACGTAAACCATCCATTTCCGCCGATAATTCATTATCTACAGAGCACTTTTGGAGATGTTTTTCGGAACCAATGCAGTGGAAAACGGCACGCCGAGCAAGATGAGCAGCGGAGAGGCATATGCAGAAGTTATACGATGTCTCGAACCGCTACTCACGCCGTTAAGTGCTAGTGAGCAACCAAGGTACTCGACTATGCCGTGGAGAATTTACCTGTACGGCGTTGGTGCCACCGCATGTCGACATGCCGTTGCAGCAGAAACTCTGGCAAATGTCCAACTGTTTGCTGCCGACCCTTCCAAGGACGCTCGTAAGGTATTTATCGCTAAGTTTCCTCTGGCCACAGTTTACGACGATGCCGAGACAATGCTTGCCAGTTCAGCCGCACAAGACCGCGATATAGTTATTATAGCAGTGCCTCCATGGTTACATCATTCAGCGACACTCATTGCTTTTGGCTCTAAACGTCATGTTCTATGTGAGAAGCCTGTGGCGAAGTCGGAAGCTGAACTGGCTGAGATGTTAGCCGCGAGTCACAGTTCTGGCCGACTCTTTGTCGAATGCAGCATTCGATTCTTAGGAAACGAAGCCTTGAACCACGCCCGTCGGTTGATTGAGACAGGTGGTATTGGCACTCCTTACCATGCTCGTCTTGTTAATCGCCAGCCGCGATTCCGCCCCGGTATCGAATACCAGCCCGAGAGCAGGTGGTTTCTAGAGAAGGACAAGGCTGGCGGAGGGACCATCTTCGACTGGGGCGTCTATGATCTGGCTATGATATTTGATGTCCTCCGGCCCGTTGCTGTCACTGTCCATTATGCTTGGGTGGCTACACCACCAACCGGTGCCGACCCGCCTGAACATCCAGTTTCTGTAGAAACTCATGCAGGTGCAGCAATGGCGCTGAAACTGGGGAGCGGCGAGGTGGTTGCATTTGATTATGAGCGTGCATGTGGTTTCCACGGCGAACCTCAGACCATCCTAAACGTCGACGGCTCAGCAGGGGGTCTAACATGGCAGTGGGTACCGACTATTGACTCTAATGAGGCTGCGGGAAGCTTTAAATTCGTGCACTATGTAGATGTTGAAGGCAAGGTCCATGCTAGGGAGGAGAACTTTGCTGCTTTCGGATGGGATGGAGCGAATGCCCGCCCGCTCCTATCGTTTGTCGATTTAATCGATGGTCGCGACAGTATTGTTCTTCCAAAGGCTAGGATCGAGTTCAACTTTGCAGTAGTTTCTGCTATTTACAAGAGTGCCTCCGAAGGCGTAGCTGTTCATGTTCAACTTAAACCCGAAGCTTAATGTTAATATGATCATGATACTCCGCTATATTATAATACTAGGTCTTCTTCTTAGGTTTATCGGTATTCGTAGGTACCTTGAAGGATAGTGAAGCACCCTGTACTTCTTTTTTACATCATACATAGACCAATTGCGAGTCAGCCCTACGCAAGCCACCACAACTTGATTAAAATTACTTTCAAGGTACGGCTGACGGATAGTATAGTATCTTATTGTATACTAGCTATCGAGTGACGAATGTTATAATGAGACTTATATTCTTACTTTACCTTATTAACCCTTCCTCTTAGTCTAGCTTAAGTACGAAAGTTAAGGTAGGTATAAAAGTCTAAAAGTAACTCTACTTCCCTTAGTTGTTCTATACCTAGGACTAACTTTAATACAACCGATAGAGAAGGCCCTATTATAAAGAAGGTTTATATCCGCTAATACTTATAATCTAGTTATCTTCTAGAATATAATAAATATAATAATAATAATAATAAGGATAATCCTATAAAGTCTCCCCTCTAGTTAAGGATTAGTATATTTCTACTAATATATACTTACTTAGTAAGTAGTATCTACTAACTTAGATAGTGTAACTTCCGATAATAATTAGTATATAAACCCTACGCTCTTATAAGTAGTCTAGAGTAGGAAGTATACTAAATCTCTTTACTAAGGCCCTTGTTCCTAGTCTCAACCCTAAGGCTAACTCCGAAGTACTACTTAAATCTCTAGGAGATACTAGATAGTTACTACTTAAAAATAGGAGTAAACTTTTACCCCTATAGTCTTTACTCTACCTTTGAATTAATCCCCTAGTAGTAGATTAGTATATCTTAATTATAAGTTAGATAAAATATAGCGTGGTTCTATATATTATCTAATAGTAGGTATAACTACTATAATTAATAATAGTAATAGTTTAAATATAAAACTATTATTTATAGACTAGAATAAGCTTAATAGAAATTTAAGCTCTAGTAGAGTAAGTATTTAACCTTGAACTAGGATAACTAACCCTACCCTATATATATTAATATAAAGGAGCTATTATAGACTCTATATATACCTCGAATAGTTTCTTTAAACGGTTCCTTTAGGGGAGGGGGGTATATTACTAGGAAGGTATAATCTAACTAATATAATCCTTTAGAGGCTTAGAAAGTAGAGTATATATATATATACTTTTAAGATCTTTTAAAAGCTTAAAGAAACTAGAGGAGTAGTTATTTTAGTCTCTTTAGCTAGTACTATATAATTATTTAGTATTAGTGAGTTAATATTACTCTTAATAGAAAGTTAATTAATATAAATTTCTTATAACTAGTAATACTATTACTATAGAGAAGAATAAGAGGAGTATTATATTAAATAAGTTATATTATATTACTCCTTACTTAGTTTATTACTTATTACTTAGTTTCTATTAGTTAGTAGCTAGACTATTTATATAACTAGTATAGTTATATAGTTCTCTTCTTCTTCTTCATCTATAATTATTACTAATATTACTATATATACTATATTATTCTAGATTAACCCCTTAAAATAATATAAAACTATTATAAATAGTAGTAATATCTTAAGATTATTAACCTCTAAATTAAATCTATTATATTATAAACTATTAAATAAGTATAATATATAGGAAGTAATATATAGATAGTAATTAGTAGTATTATATTCTATTATAGAAGTTAGAGAATAGGTCTACTTATAGTAGTAGAACGATTATATAATAATTCCTAAATTTATTAAATTTAATATAAGCTATTAGACCTCTTAACTAAGCTTTATATAATATTACTATATTTATATTAATCTTTAGATTAATATTAGAAGTTATTACTTAGTATTACTACTTAGTTTAGAAACTATATATATAGTCTATATTAAGTTTATACTACTAATAAGCTAATAGTATTATTCTAGTAGTTGGTTTCTAAGTATTTTCTATATATTTAGATTATTTCTCTAATGTTATATAAGTTATTTATATATAATTTAGTACTCTCTCTTATTTATATATATATACTCTTATTTTCCTATCTATATAAAAATTAAATAACTATCTATAGACTTTTAATTTATATATTTATTAATATATTCTTTTATTTAGTAATACTTAACTTTAATTAATAGTATATTATAATATTATTCTTTTTCCTTTTACTAGTTATACTTAGTAATATATTTATTAGCTTTATTATCTATATAATTCTATTTATCTTATTATACTATAAATCCTATAGTTTATTATAATTCGGGCTAAGGGAGTATATAAGACTCTAATATACTATTATATAATCTAGGTTATTATTAATTACCTTCTTAAAATACTTTATAGTCTCTTTATAGTTAAAGGTATATAGTTTTAGGCTATAAGGCGAATAAGGAAGATAGGTTTACTATTAACTACTATTATAGATTATAAATAAAGATATAAATTCCTTAGTATACTATATTAGTATATAGTAAGAGTAATAAGCTTATATCAAGTCTTTTAGTACTTATAACTCTTCTTTAACCTTAAAGATACTACTATCCAAGGGCGTTTAGTATAGCTATTATATAATATTTTATATCTATAGAAGTTTATTATATCTAAGTTCTAGAAGTCTTTAAAGTAATATAATAAGTAATATAATATAGAAAGTTTTAAACTTTAGATAAGTTTAACTCTAAGTCTAAGGTTTCTTAATAGTAGAAAAGATTAAAGTAAATTATATATAATATATAAAGAATCTCTTAATCTAAGTATTAATATATATATTAATATTCTATTTAATTAACTTTAGTATTATTTTAATTATATAACTTATTATACTAATAATAACTTAAAGTATATATAGTTAATCTAGGAAGATAGATATAATTAAATATTATATACTAATATATATAATTAGACTAAGTAAGGTATTTCTATAACTTTATTAAATACTTTAACCTTTCATTATCTATAGTTTAGTTTCTAGTAGAAGAAAAGAATTTAATAAATAATATTTATAAAAGATTAATACTAAGTATATAGATAAGAAAGGGTCCTTAATAAAGTTAGTTATTAGTTTATTTTTTAATCTAGATTCAAGGTTTTATATTAACTTTACCTTTAAAGTATATTATATAATTTATATTAACTTCTTTTTTATTATATTAATCCTTTATATAATTTATAATATAGGTTTCTATTATATTTATACTTCTTATTTAAATAAGGTAATAGATACTCTAGTACTTAATCTTCTCTCTATAATAGTACTTAAGTATTACCTTCTCCCCTTCTATATCTCTACCTCTCTCTCTCCTATTAATATTCCTTAATTTACTTCTTCTTTTTAGTATTACTTATAGTATATACTTATATATAGAACTAAGTAATTTATAATTCTTAAATTATATCTTTTTCTTTTCTTTTTTTTTAAACTATAGTATTTATATATATATATATATTATTATATTTTTAATATATAATAAACTCCCTAGAAGTAAATAGATAGAAAGACTATAGTTATAAAGTAATAGTAACTATAGGTTCTTATACTCTATAATAACCTTACTAAGACTAGCCCGCTTATAGATACTTATAGTACTCGTTGTATTTTAGTATTAACTATATTATATTAGACCTTAAAAGGTATTACTACTATAGTATAAGATAACTATAAGAGTACTAAGCTTCTCGAGTATTAAATAATCCTATCTCTTATTACTTAACTAACCTAGGGCTAGGTTAATTTAATTTTAGTAGTAGTAGAATAAGGTAGTTATAAGATATAGAGGCTAGGTTAGTTTATTTTCAGGGCTAGGTTAGTTTATAAAAATAAATAGGAAGGAGGTTATATAAGAAGTTATAAATATTAAGAAATAGTAAACTATATATAGTAATTCTAACCCTATTCTTAGAATTATAAAATTCGAAGTTAGAGGTATATTATAATTATTTATACTTATTCTTATAGTTTTAGTATTTATTACTCTTAAACTTAGATAACCTATCTCTTATTACTTAACTAACCTAGGGCTAGGTTGATTTAATTTTAGTGATAGTAGAATAAGGTAGTTATAAGATATAGAGGTTAGGTTAGTTTATTTTCAGGGCTAGGTTAGTTTATAAAAATAAGTAGGAAGGAGGTTATATAAGAA